>UELW01000189.1:2922845-3244883 GCA_900490495.1 Danionella dracula
AAAAAGCTGCCATGCTGCATGGAGTCAAGTTTGGCAATATTGGAGACACAAAAGGAGATACATTATCAAATTAATTTACCATTTTTTTTACCAATATTTTTTGACAGATTTGACTTTAAACTGTTTGGGTTTCGCAAGTACACGATCTCAGACCAAATGTATCATGGTTTCAAGTAGACTTTAACAATAATAAAAAAAAACTGTTGTAACAGGATAAAAAGTCACATACATGAAATTTTAAATGTTCTTCATAAGAAAAAAAATTATTAGAAAAACACCATATAAACAGATCACAACTAAAAACATATTCTAACTTCTATGATTTATAAAATATAATGTTAAACTCATGTTAATACTTAAGCTGTAATAGTTTCCTTTTCTTTTTGGTGAACAAGTTACAGTGCTATTTTATGATTTGTCACTTGTAAATTAAATACCACTCTTATTATTTTGAAACAGTGTTTTTTAGAGTTACATAAATAGTACACAAAGATCAGTTCAAACATTTTTAGCTCTGGTGTTTCTTCCAGAGCTGATGTTGAGCTATAAAGGAAAATTTTACATTTCTTTAACAGGCAAATCATTCATCTGTGCGATTTCAGACAGTATTGTGCACTTTTGCAGATGCCATAATGTTGTCATCTGGATTTTGTTCGAGCTGATTCCTGAAAAAGAAATAAGAGAATAAGAGTTTATTTTAATGAGTTATGTAACAAATTTCAATTTACATCCATACATTATACAATGACCCACCACCATCAAGTGTCCATTCTTAGCTCGGTACACCATGGATTCTCCACTGCTCTTAAAGTCAACAAATCCTTCTTTTCCAGGCTGAATGTCAAACCTCACACTAAAATACAAAAAATAAGTAAAAACATGTCAACACTCTCCACATTATCTCTTAAAGCAGAACTGAATGTTCAAGGCAGTAGTCAACAGTAAATCTCACCTCTCTTGAACAACTTTGATAAGATTGTGGTCCTTTGTTGCTAGACAGAGTTTCGTCAATGCCTCAAACAGGTAGCTGCATTGCAAAACTAGATCCCCCTAACGCACATAGATTTATTAAGTCAGTGTGAGAACTTTTTTTATTTGTCATTTTGAACAGCTTTTCTAAATCATATCTTACTGATTCTATACATATCAATTCTTATTAGGTTCATGGATCTCTGGACCTTCCCTTGCTCTCACTGGTTTTTGCATTGACAGAGAAAGCCATCAAGTTTGGAATCAAACCAGGAACATTCTGGCTAATAGGCATAATAAGGATCATGTGTTCTTTTACATCTGATTGTCAAGTTTTTATCTCCCCCACCTTTTGCTTAGTATCTTCACATGTGACGTGGAGAATCAGGAAATTGTCACTTAAATTGCTGACAGACACACCTGTAAATCCATGTAAAACAAGTTTATCGAGATATATTTTCTATAATAGGGGTATTTTAAGGACAATGGAAACATGCAATCAGTGGAAATTATTTTTAAAACTACCTTTTAGAGAGCTGAAGCTCACTCTTTGCTTGATTTTGCCCTCCTCTACCAGATACGCAGCTGCCTGAGTGAAGATCAGCTGTCTGAAACGTGGCCGAAAGCCATTCCTGTCATACTTAATCACAGGAACGCTGTACTGTACAGAGGCAGATATTACAATCAGTTACAATTAATTACATCCACAAGAAATATATTTTAACAGTTTAACATGCTTTCATTAGATAGAAAGTTCTGTATGAAAAAAGAATACTATTTTCATTAAGCACAATGTGTTTTTAATCAAGAAAATGCATGTGTGGATTAAATAAACGATTATACTCTAAGAAAACCACACTACTTTACTGATGCCACATCATGTAAAACTAAACGTTTTTGAAATTTTGCCATGTTTTAGTGTTGTTCTTACATCAAAAACAAACCACCGCACATAAACCAATCAGATGAAGCATTAATGCAGCTCAAAGAAGAATGTATGCGCTGACTGATACGGAAGAGTAACTGTAGTAGATCCACATTGGATAAACAATGAAAGGAAATTCTGTTTTTGGATGTCCTGAGTCAAAAATGTTTTTTCCAAGGCATGGTTTATGAATGAATACTGAAGGTTATTAACTGTGCAGGGATAGTCTAGAGTGGTCAAATATTTATTATCAATTATTTAAAAGGGCAAATGGAAGTCCATTTCCACCATAATGGCTTTAAAAAGTCTACATTTTGAGGTAAAAGTTTGTTCATGTAGTTAGTATTAGATTGGGAAGCTGCAGGTCCACAAGTCAAAATTTTGTCTTTATAAGTCAAAACTGTACTTTTTATCTAAAGAAAATATGGACTTTTAAAGCCTATTTTACCTGATGGAAATGAAATGTTAGCTTTACATTTTGTTTTCCCTCCTCTGTCTTTATCTTCTTCCTCTACTTCCTCACTGCTTTGGTTTATTGATCAGTTGATACAATTTATATTATGAGAAGCTGAGATAGACTTTGACGGTGTAACAAATTGCATATTGTCTCTCCCCTAATGTAAGTCGCTTTGGACAAAAGCGTCTGCCAAATGCATAAATGTAAATATAATGTAAATGTTGTCCTACGGACCTCTGTTGCACCTAACCGCTAAAAATACGAGTGTCTCTTTCCTCTACAGTTAGGAACATAGAATTTATCAAAAAATAACAATGATTTCATTAAAAGTGTACATTGTTCACAATATGTTTTTGTTCTCAAATTATGCAGACTATCAAATGTTCTGAATAGTAACTGGACAAAGATTGTTGCCTTACTCCAATTTCGCAGCGTGTAACAATGCAGTGACCAATAAAGGCCTTATTCAATTCAATTCAATTACTTTATTGCAAAACAACAAAACACCATTCGCAGTCCTTGTTTTGCCAGATCTTATCCATTCTAATATTTCATTCTCTTATTCCTGGAGCCTCTACTTCATACAAGCCATTTTCACAACAGCTCAACGAGGTTCAGATCCAGCTGACCCGGTTTCAAATATTTTAGTGGCATTGGCAAGGATGAAATTGGCGAGAAAGTCATTCCAAACTTTTAACTGAAAAAGTTCATTTAAATGTAAGAAATATTTCATCATGGCCCTCTAGTTACATAATTGAGTATATTTTCTGAAGACGCTTCACTTGACCATTTATTTATAAGATATCTTCGGCACCAAAACACAAATCAGAAAATGAGCACATTTCTTAGGTCTCTTATGTGAACATTTTAAGCTCCCACACAGTACCTTGATGCCCTCGGGACAGATCATTTGCAAGACTTTGATGTTTATGTCCTGTTCACCTGACAAAAGCAAAAATATAATACAATTAAATAATTTGATGCTTGCACTTGAAAATGTATAAATGCCAAAGAGATAACGCATTCTCACTAATCCTGGTGTCGGCAAAAAGTGGCGGAACACTCTGAGGATAGCTCTCTTTTCTGCCTTTGAATAAATCACTGGTCAGCGCTTTGGTTTGCAGCTGTACATAAAAAACAAACGTTTAAAGAAAAAGTGATGTATAAATCAGTAAAAGATGGAAAAGGAATTGTCACCTGCATCTTTCTCTGTGCTGTGATTCCTCGAACATACTTCCGCACAAGAAGACGTGTGTGCAACTTGTGCAAGAGAACCGAGGCCTGAGTTTGTTAACAACAGGTTTCATTACATAGAAAAGAATTGTGTTTCAAAATTTGGATATCAGTATTCCAGTATGTTTACAAACAGACTACCTCTTGCATTATAGGTGGAGGGGTCAGCCAAGAGGTTTTGTCCAGAACTGTTTTGGGTAGATTCTCTTTGAGCCGAGTGAGGTAGCTCTGTCTGACAAAGGCCAGATATTCAGAGTTGTCGATGCTTGCAGGCTGATTCCTGTTCATGAAGCCCTTGATAAACCTGCAGAGAATAAATCAGTTACAGTCTACTATTTAATTGGTTCATTTTAAAATGTCTGTGTACACATAGGAGCACCGGTAGAAAAGAGCGACTTTGAGACATTGACTTTGATTGTTTTTAGTCACAATGTACAGTATATTCAGTGTAGAATATCTGAAATGTATATATATATATATATATATATATATATATATATATATATATATATATATATATATATATATATATTTCTTATAACTTACCAGAGCTTACCATCACACATAAAATATGAGCAAACTTTCAACAATCATAATAATATCAATACAATATCATATTAATAACACTTACATTTCAGAAGTAGTTTACAATAGAATTTAATTTTGTACATTTTTCAATAAGTACATTTTACAAGCATATATATGTAAATCTATGCCTATATTTCCAAAATCTGGTTGGATGAAACAACCATCTGTAAATGTTTTGAGATGAGAATGGAAATACCTCTTGATTACTTTAACAGCCCAAGCTCTTCTTTCCCGCTCTTTTCTAGCCTGAAGGCCTCGCCAGCATGTTTCAATCTTGGTAGCTGTTGATAAAAGTGAGAGTTATATTCCTATTCATATGCAGCATTTCTAGATAACTCTGAGGAAAGCTCTACCTGCTTCTCGCTGCCTCTGGTAATCTCCCTTCACCCTATAGCCTTTGTATTTGGCCTGGATTCTTGTGGCTATAAAAAGAGATTTGAGTCAGTAGCTGCATTGCACCCCCAAGGGATTCTTCATAAGATATTACAGGTACCTTACCAAGTTCATGCTTGCAGACGTCAAATGCATCTTCAATGGCAAAAAGTGTCTTGGGATGGCGAATGAAGATTTTTGTCCTGAAAAAATAAGAAAACGAGATGACCAGAGAATAACAAAATAGAGCAGCACAAGAATTAGAGTAGTTTTCAGAGCTAATAGTAATTACATCCCTGAAACTGGGAAATAATTGATGATTAAAGTTCAATTTAGGGGTAAAGATTAGTTTTGGATTAAATTTTCCGCTCTGAATCATTCTTCATCATAAATAAAACATTGAACCCAGCACAATCAAAGAACACAGTCACAAGACCTTCCCATCTTGTACTCATCAGGTTTGTAGCCGAGGTGTTTGATGAGCTGCTGCACTCCTTCGGCTGGTGTCCCCTTCCACTGTGGCCAGGTGTCAGGACAAAGAGCCTTGTATCTGCCATGATCAGCAAGGAGATTAAACAGAGGTTGGCTCGTGGGGTTGATAAATTTAAGTGCAAAAGAAATACTTATTAATCAAAGATTTTAGAAGGAAATATATCTGTAGAGCAGGCTAAATTTTGAGTCCCTACTCTTTCTTGATTGGCCAAGCCAGAATGGCCATTCACTTCTGTGATATCATAGACAAAAGTTCATTACTAGATATAAATTTCACCACTAAAAGTAACAATGCAGTTCATCTAGATGGAGCAACACATGGATTCTTAGATTATATCTAACACTATATAAGACAACTATTGAACAAATAATGGGACAAATCGTAGAGTGTTTCCCTTGTATATTTTAAGTCTATTCAATTTAACGTCATAAAATTTCCATATATTTTTATTTGCCAAATAGAGGGTTAAGAAGTATAAAACACTAATGCCAACTTAATCCAGGTAATTCTTATAGTAAACGACATTTTTAACTAGGTACAATTAAATTCATATAGGGTACTTCAGATTGAGATGTAGAGGTACTTTCATGAGTATTCCCTGTAATAAAAACCATTAGAAATTAAGGAAAATGTGGTTTTCATGATTTGCAAAAAACTGTTTTTTTTGTATTTTGAAACTCGTGACACTTTCTGGGATATTTACATTACATCCCCGGACACCTGCCAGCTATCTTTATCTTTTTTCAGTTAGTCAGTGAAGAATGTGGTTCTTTATTAAAGTGTCTAAATATTTGATTTGGTCATTTAGATGATTTAGTAACCTTGCTTGTGTGAGTCCGATTTGCATCTTCAACTAAAGTTAAAACCATATAATAATGGCTAATAGCTAATGATATAGCAGGGAGTGATCAGGACCTGAAAGCACAGGTAATCCTTAGTGAGAGTTTGAATTACAATCATGTCAATGTTTCTAGCGCTCACTTCTCTCTATCCAAGCTTCCAAGCAAAAGTTCTATTTCAAGCCAAATGGCCTTCAAAAAAATTGAATAGAATTTAAACATTCGGCAATACAGGAATGTTATGAATATTCTGTGAATTCTTAAAAAGAATGTTTAGAAAAAGAGAAAACATATGCATTTGAACACAAATTGACTAAAACATTCAACCTCTCTAATGCAGGCTACCATTTTAAACCCATTATTTTTTTAAATAACATTATTGTTAACTCAATGGCAAAAATCCAATGCAGAGACACCTTTTTAGGAAGATTTCGTATCTTCTTCGATAAGCAAAGCCAGCACGTCTGACCCTCAGGTGCTCCATTAACCCCAGGTACTTGACTTGATGTCTCACCATGACATCATCAAAGCGATCTGAGGTTAAGAGAGAGGTAAAGGGAGGTCACCGGCACCATCTTGTAAAACATTCAGAAGACAAAACCACTAAGCAGAAGTGTGAAGTGAAAGGCTCACCAGGCTGTTTGCAATGATTGGGTTTCAGGCAGCGCACATACCATGGTTCTTTAGTCATGAGGATTTCAGTGAGGCCTGCGAGGCTGTTCTTGAACTGAGTGGCAACCTGTTTACAAAACATTTGGTCAAGAGCTTTGAATTTGATATTAGACTATCTATCGCTGCTGTTACTTAGATGGACATCCTTTAATTATACCTCAGGTATAAAATAGCTTATAAAATAGTTTAGAAACTTGTTTAGAATGCACACTCTACACCAGACAGATATCACTGTAGTAGTGTATTTCAATGCACCGTTTCAGGCCTTTTCTTGCCATCAGGTTCAATAGTATGAAAGCAGTGCTGAAGAATTCGGTTTGTAGACTGTCTCATGACCTTATCAAAAAAAGAAAAACATTTAGAATCTCAGGTTATTTCAATCTGTGGATAAATGCAACAGTACACCTCTAACCTCTTTAATGTTTCTGTACAGGAGATCATTATTTTTGTCAAGAAATCCTGGTAAGAGAAAAGCATATCAGCTGAGGATATATATAAAAAAAACTCTGATCAAAACCCGCTACGACTGAAAACGTACCAACAACTGAGTAAGTGACCTCTCCGGCATAGTGCTGAAGTCGAAAATCACCTCGTTCCAAAGTCTTGCGTGTTTTCTGATCAGCTAGTTTGTGCCTGAGATTAAAAGAGAGTGGTTATTCTGGTTCACCATGGTTTACACTGTTACTCTTGTGATGTAAAGAGGAATGTAAGGGATTAACCCACGTCACAAAATGTGGATGACCACTCATCTTTCCCTCTAGCTTCTCCAGGAAGGTTAAATCAGTAGCTTCTCCAGGACGCAGACACTCTTCATCCTTTTTTATTGTTGCACAATACAATAAATGATGGGAAAGAATAAAAAAATATCATTTAACAGTTCAAAGCAACAGAACAGAGAACCTTAACAACCATTTAAAAATGTGTATAATGATTGTGAAGTTGTGAAGGAACACAGAAATATGATATTTTGGTAAATCTGAAGAAGGCTAATTTTTAATAAAAGTAGATTATCCACCTACTCTAGATTGCATATTTTGTAAAAAAAAAAAAAAACAAGACTTGACAAAAAAAACTTGGGACACTAGAAATAGCAACAATTTAAGAAAGCTTTCATCTTGGTTTTAGAACAACATAAAGACAATGGGTTTGAATATTTGAAGTAGTCCTAGCTAATTTGAAACCCAAACAAACAGTAATAGTTCAGATTTTTTTTGTCATTGTTTTGCCTTGAGAAAGCCATGTCATTTAAATTTTATTAGTACAAGGTAACCTTGAATTTGCATTTTGGGCTAGCATAAATTATACAGTGACATCACAAAATGCTCCCTTTGACAATATGAACTATACAGACAAACCCCTATGTCTTAACTGTTTTCCTAAGCTGAGATGCTATCATGAATATGGTTGCTAAGATAAAGTCTGGTTGGTAAGGAGTTGTCTGGGATCATTTAATGTTTCTCTTGTCAAAATTAGAACATAAACTCGCTGGCCTTCTTTAAAATTTCTATTGACGCTTTAAGAGACTGTGGGAATTGTCAATTGAACTGATTAATGTATGAATCACCATGGAGTAAGAGCTGATAAAAAAGTGATATTATCAGTAAGTTGGTCATCTTGACAAATTCCACTCACCAGCACTGATATGATGCCTCTATGTTTTTCCTCCACCAGATCACAGATGATCTTATTGTTGAAGTATGGCACTGGCTCCCACTGAGAAATGTCAACATGAAAAAATTTCAGCAACAAAAACACAGATGAGGCAAATCAGCATCTTAAATGAAATCCAACAAATTCTCATCACCTCAATTCCTTCCATCTCATACTCCTCCTGCTCTGACTTCAGGGTGAGTTGAATGAAAAGCTGTTGAAGCTTTTCATTGCAGAAGTTTATACAGAACTGTTCAAAACTGAGAAGCAGAGAAAAAGAAAGGAGTTGTAATAGTTAAAATGTTTAACAAGTTTTGTTTAACATTTGTTTTAGTCTTGTATAGAACAATATTTACCTATTCACATCAAACACTTCGAATCCATAAATGTCTAAAAGGCCAATGACTGTTTTTCTGGATGGGTCCTGCAGTTATTCCAAAATGGAATCTGTTATGGACTAATTCACATAGCTACAACACTACTCAAAGTTACGTCACTCTCCGTACCTTATTAGCCAAAGATTCATTAATCTTATTCACAAGCCAAGAGAATGTGCGGCCATAGATGGCTTTGGCAAGTGCATCCCTGGCATACTTTGCATGTTCTGCAGTGAAAGGACTTAGAACCTGAATATTAGGGGAAAAAGCAGAAAATCAATGCATAGTTATATGATGTAAAATACGAATGTACACATGTTGAATATTCTATTATCAAATTGAGCTAGTTCAATTAAAATAAAGACAAATAAATAAAGCAGATTCAGATTTAAAATTGTGTTATTTCAATAAGTTTACATTATCACGTTATTTCAGCTCCATGTATTTTTATTTTGCATAGCCAAATTCACAGTGTTAAAAGTAGCATTGTTTAAGTTGAATTTGAACACTAGCCAGTGTGAAAACCAGTCAAATGAGTGTCATATTTATGACAGGGGCACTGCATACACTCATGATATATATAAGTGTAAATGAGATAGATATATACAAGACTACTCAATATACAAGACTACATCAAATACATTCAACTACATTAAATTTTTCATAAAGTTCAACAACATATTCCTTTAGATATAGATATATACATGTATAGATGTTGTTAACTGATGTTTAAACTGACTAAGTCTATCAGAAGATCTGATTCCAAAACATGCTTATCACACAATAATCAAAACACTATTAAACACAAGCATTGTAAAATGTATGTTTAAAAGGACGATGCTGGTTCAAATAAGCATCAGTGAAGAATCCTGCCATACCTCTTCTGCTTTGGCTTCAATCTTCCTGTGAGTCAAACCCTCCCGTAGCATATCAGAGGGAATGCCCAATAGCTAACAAGAACAAGAATCAAAAGGGACAGAAAACAGAGGCTGAGAAAATAAGAGAAACACATAAACATGAAGTAGAAAAGCTTGGTAGAAGTAATGAGGAACATACTTTGGACAGCCAGTGTAATTCGGCACTGCTGTTTAATCTGGCATAACCTTGAATGCTGGCCTCAAAGTGAACATTCCCTAGATGAAGGACACTGGCAATGATGGCAAACAGATGCTAAGAGAAAACCAAAAAAATAGAATATTATAATTGGTTTTCCAAAACATATAGCATATTTATCCAAGTGGGCAAAAACTGTCCGTTTTCATACCTCTATGTCCTTTTCACTAAACTCGATGATTGTAAGAGCTTTCTGTACAGTTTTCCAGTCACTCTTGTCATTTATGGAGCTCACTTTGGCACACTCCCCCTGTGCCAAGCGAAACAACGAAAATCAGTATGCTAAGGATACTCTTTATAGGAGTTCATTTTCTCTGAAGGTGAGCATGTGGTTGTTGTTTTTTGGCTCTGTGTTTTTCTCCAACAACATAAAACATAAAAGTAAGTGAATTAGATAATCTACATTGTCCATTACTGAAATGGATAAAACACAAAAATTATTATAACTTAGAACTTTCTTCCTTACCTTATTCCTTCTATCCCTTATCCTTAACCAGGATTCCTCAGATAAAACAAGTATAGATAATTTCACTTTTTTTATGAAGATAAGAAAAAAGGAGCTCCATGACTCGTAAATTAACTTTGCTTTAATACAACTCTGCCCCATAAAATCCATATTAGGTCTCTTGTTTGTAAAACTGCCACGAAGTAAGTAACTGCTAACAGCACTTTATAAATACATTTTAATTGATTGATTGACAAAGTACAATCCTGCATTTCAAACCTGAATAAGATAGCGGTAGTTCTGGCAGTTTCTCTCCAAACCAAGCCAACGTAGAAGCTCATCTTCCCCTCCTTCCACTAACTGATAAAAGATGTGAAAGTTCCTTTCTCCATGATTTTGGTGGACAACTCTTGACTTCTCCAGTAAATAGCTTAGGATGTGACCACCAACTGCAGCTCCCTGAAATGAAATGTTAAAAAATGGTTTGATTTATAATAAATTATCACCATCATTCTTCATTGTTGAAATCTGACCATACCTGGTGGTTAAACTGGATGTCCATATATTTTCCAAAACGACTTGAGTTGTCATTTTTCAAGGTTTTGGCATTTCCAAAAGCCTGTAAATATTAAATCCTGAGTATTAGCAGTCTTTACTGGCCAATATCTGTTTAGAATCTACTTAGAATTCACATCATTTCAGATAGAAAACTTTAATTCTGACCTCCAGGACTGGGTTGGAGAGTAAGAGCCGATCTCTAACATTGTCCAAAAGACGAGTGCTTGGACAACTGACAGCATAGAACTGCAGCACTTTCTTACTAGCTTCTGTCTTTCCAGCACCACTTTCACCAGAGATGAGGATGAAGTGGTTGTTCGTTTCACTAATCATTGTCCTGTAAACGTTGTCAGCTAGTGCAAAGCTGAGGGGTCAGGTAAAGTTGATCATAAACATTATATTTTCAAGACTTGGCCTCTTGTAAGAAGGGCATTACTATATCTTAGGCTTTAAACAAAATCCTCCACAAATGCAGGAATAGTCAAAACATATTCATCATGGAGAAAATGTCTTTCTGTGAGAACAATCTGGAGTTATTTGATGAGTAAAGAGACATAACATCTTTTGAGCCCACATTTCTCTCCTCAAATTGATAATTTTGTGTATAATTTAATTGCATTATCTCACATGTTTGTAAGAATTATGATAGTCTGTATTCTTTTTCTTCCTTATCTGACTTTAGTTTTTTTATGATTTTGTTTTAACACAGTTATAACAACAGATTCTAAGGAGATATACTGAGTTGTTGTCGCCACAAGTCACTGTAACTGACAATATGTTTGTATATTGTTTCTCTTTGTAATTAAAAAAATCTATAAACAACAATTACCTATGAAAATGTAGAGAAGATAAATGCTACAAACCCCTAAAATTGATTTTTAATGTATCTTCTCAAAATAAGTTTTCTAGAATTAGTAATAGGTTAAACATGCAAAAATAAATGTTTGCTATTTACTGTGATTTAAAAGTTACATCTATGCACCTACTGTTTTTATCTGCAATTTTCCATTAAAATCTTCAAAACTATTTCAAGTGATTGCAAACTTAATTTTCTCACAGTATGTAACTCTATTAGCCTTTTTTATTTTGTACGTTGCACATTGCAAACTTACATATGAGGAGGCAGCTCAAAAAAGTTGACGCCCATATAGAGGTCCATTTGTTTCTTGGTGTAAATCCCTAGCTCTTTGTATGGATTCACAGACACCAAGAGAGTTCCAATGTAGGTCTAAAAAAGAAAATATAGAAAGTTAAGTTTACTCTCTTCCAAGTCTATTTAGTCCTTCACTAAATAGAGTTAAACCAGCATTGAGCCTCTCAACTTAAGGCTGAACTATTCTTGTTTTATCTATCTTGTTTTAAGTTTCATATAGCACTATACAAACATTCATTATAAAGCACATAGTTTAACTCAGTTGGAGTGTTATTTGTACTCTGTCCCACACTACTCTAGATAGAGTTGAATTTACTCTTAATGTTTGTACTGTGTATCTTAGCAAGTCAAATACTATTCAGAATTCAAAAGGAATCACAAAAAATATGAACTCTTATTCATCTTTCATCTCTCATTCATCTCTTTCTTTTTTCAGCACCTTGATATAAAAAAAATCAACAAACTCCTCAACGCCTCCAATTTAAATATTTAGAGAGCATTTATACTTAGTAGACCACAAGTGTGCAGTGACCTGTGTTCAGCAACAGTATTCCCTCTCCAATTTCCAAAATCAGAGTAACTGGATATTACATCACCTTTAACACTCTATTGGGAGCAGGACTCACATATATGAGGTTCTCGTTGAACCGTTTTCTGAGGTTGTCCATGAATGCTGTTTCGCTGGTGTAGTTATCCAGCAGAACAAAGTCCTGGATGCCCACCCGGTCTCGAGCTGTTAAAGACCCCTCCATATCTTGCAGGATACGCTGGCAACGGTCATCCAAACTCTGTTAGGTAAAACGGAAAAGAATAAATACAAATTATCATTGAAATGATAAGTTTATTATCAAATATGAATAAACTTAGATAATACCCGATTGGCTCATTTCATAATAAATTCAGTGACGTATTACTTCAAACATGGCCTTGAACATATCCGGTCAACAGTCAACCATGAACCGTCTGAGCCCAGGCTTGCATATCTAATCTAACATGTTTTTCTACACAGTCTATGAAACATCAGTCATCAATCAGAGTTGAGACTAGCAGGGTCCATCCTGGTCTGCTGACAAACAGGATACTGTGCTTGTCTTGATAAAATCCAATGTTACCCGAAGTAGAGTTCACATGGGGATAAGCTATTTCATGTTTTTGTAGGTAACATTTTTCCTAAACGTTGGTAGTATTTCTCAGAATCTAGGATCCTTGGATAACTCAGGGTTCATTCTCATGATTAATGAAAATAATTAGTGAGATATGTTATTTAAAACGTTCTGACAGATAACTGCATCAACGTTATTCAGTCAATAGACATTACAACTTTTATGTCAAATTGCACTTACCAGCAAAACTTCGCAGCAAACGCATTCGGATTATGTTTTGATGATGTTTGTTTGATCCAGAAATATTTTATGATATCTTTTAGATCTCTTAGATTCAAAGCAGTCTCACAAAACAAAAGGGTAAAATCACTAAAGTAATATTGTTAAACCATAAGGCCTACTGGGTATTTCAAATTAAACAATGCAGAATAATTTAATCAACACAATAATTTAGCAACAACGGAAAGAATCTTCAACCCAATCTGAAGCGTTCGTTCGTACTCTGTCTTACATTACATTTACAAAAATATATATTTCAGTTTTCCAAGTTTAAATTAATTTTTACAACCTGCACTGAACGAACCTATATGAGGATATATGCGGATAAATGAAAACTATATGCAGTATATGTGCACATATATGATAACATGTATATATATATATATATATATATATATATATATATATATATATATATATATATATATATATATATTATTTGCTACATACAGGCAGAATTGATGTGCATATATGTGCATCCATATACAGGCCCCCTGTATTGCTTATTTATATCCAGATGTAAGCTCTATTTGTACATACAAGATATGTCTCCTATATAGCTTATATCTCACTTATATCTCAACTGTCATACATGATGCCTAGCTCATATTTTTATTATCAAGGAAATACCTAAGAACTAACTAAACAATGCAAAAACCACATGTATGTGTTAACACAGGGAATTAGGTACACATGTAATTGGCATGGAATATCATTTAATTATGGTGAATAAATGAGAGGAGACAGAAAGCTATGATGTCTACATGTTTTCCAGAAATATTTACATATATTTACGTCCATTCTTTCTTGTATGAAGATAGTGGAAAAGAAGGAACTGTATAACAAAATTATTTTTTATCTAAAATTTTATTTTTATTGGCTTTTTCTGTTCAGTTCATTTGTCCTATTTTTGTTCTTGTAAAATATATTTTCTTCTACTATTTCATTGTTCTTAAGTAAACATGAATGCAAATTTCAGGCTTTTATTCGTTGCATAGTATTTAATGATTTTACTAATATATAGGTAAAGATGAATATATACATGCATATATGTGTGCCTATATATGTACATATAGTATCATCTTTAAACAAAACTTTACAATTGTTAATTTTGTTTAAACTCAGTTTATGTCTTTCTTTAAAGGTTTTTTGTAACCGAATTAAAGATTCCTCTCTCTTTTTTTTTGGAAATGAGAAATAATTTGACCATGTAATAAAATCATAGAAAATAAAAAAATTTAGATAGGAGATCGCCATTAGCAACTTAATAACTGTTTATGTAATAAAACTGTTTATGCGTTATAATGAATCTTTGACAAAGACGCATATAAATTGGAACATCCACAAATGTTATAATGAATTAAAATTCCTCATAAAGCAATCTGTTTGAAGTGTTAGTGCTTACCTTTTTGGCTGGCTCTAGTGAGGTGGGAAGTGTGTGTGATCTTATCCTGCTTTGTAAAGAGCATATATGATGATTTCAGGTCCAACAGGAAATAATCTCATCTCACGCTCAGCACTTCCACTATGGGAAGTCATTAATAAAAAGTTTACAGCGGAAGTGAGGGTGTGTTTGCATATGCATGTCAAACCAAAATCATTCTGGATGTATGGCCTTGCATGCTGAGAAACTCAGCCCAGGTTTGTCCTATCTCAGTTCCTTTAAACTTAAGGACAAAACTATTTCTGTCCCAGAATACCAAGTTTCTCTGTGTTCCTGTCTTGTGATGGAATTTGTGCCAAGGTCACACATATATACAGTATACAAGGTCTGAATAAATCAGCCGAACCCTGACTGCCACTGATGTTTGGTTAAGAACAGATTTACAGTATTTATTTATATATGATATTTACAATTCTATAAAATACAGTAAATTTGAGCTTTTAAAAAGATGCTTAAATAATTTGAAATCTGTCATTTTGTGAGAATCTTTATCATGTGGTGTTTAAAAACTTTTAATGTAAAATTATACACATGTGAACGTAAAATACTTGGAATGTTGTGATGGACTCAAACTGTTGCACTTCTATAAATAACATTGGGTATTTCACCAAAAATCAAATGTAAAAAAAAAAACACTAAACACTATTTAAGATTGTACGTTTATCTGCAAAAAATTGACAAGCTAGCTAACTAGAGTAAAGTGCCAGGCATCAGACAATCTGTCCATATTACTCTCTCTCTCTTTACACACAGTGTTTAGTCCATTGAATCATCATTTAAAAGAACAATCAATCCTTGACACGTACATAATATTTTGTTGGCAATTTTTTTAATTGCAACCAAAATAATTATCTTAATGAACACACTCCAAAAGCTCTAATAAATGCATTCCTTTGCTGTTTTAGTGTTACACTTGATGTCACAATTATACTGTTCATCAGTTGCCAAATGAATTTAGGGCAAAAGGAAACCTATCTGGCTTGCTGAGAGAGCATTCTATTGTCCCAAAAGAGTATGTCACAGGATCCCTGAGCTCAATGTGCAATATGATAAAGTCTTCATTCAACTAAATGACCAGATATTGCTTTTTGTTTCATCAAAATCCTGATATATATCTTTAATATATATACAGAAGATTTTTTACAATGTTAAGAATGCAAATACTTTTATATGTAAATAAGTATATGTAAATACTTTTGCTGGCAAATCAGACATACCAAAAACTACTTTATATTATTGCAATTACAAACAATATAAGCACAAGTCATAAATTACCTCAGTGATAGTGTCCATTGTTTTGTTTAAGATGAAATGACTCTTGTTCCGATATTAGTCCATGTTGTTGTTCAACAGACCTTTAATGCCCAAATCAGCCTGCCATGATGAAAATTCAGACCACCCGCAAGCATAGGCTCGACTCCATCTTCAGTCAAATCAATGTCTCTCTTATTCAGAGTCGATCTTTTTGTTTGCCATACATATTTCCAATCTTTTTAAGAGTCCTCTGTAAATGATTTCAGTTTAAGCACCACAACTAAACTTGTGTCAGCTCATGGTCTGCTTCAAGATGCTGAATGATTCATGCAGGGGCAGCAAGAGAAGATCTCATTCAGCGCCTCACCTTAGCGGCTGCTGCCCCACCACGTGTAACACAAGGCTGTGGAAACTTGAGCTTGTACCCCGCTCCCTCCCCTGCTACCTGCCTCCCTCTGCACAAAATTACACTGATGTGATGGGCTCTAGTTACTGATCTTTGATTAGGTGGATCTGTTTTCTCCTAATTATTATCCACTCACCAAAACGCGGCCCTTGGCTCATAGCCCAGTTTTTTAACAAAATGATGGATGTTCCATGCTTCAGATGGTCATTCGAGTCTCTGCTGGAACCCGAGTAGTCGGATGTTTACCATATTACTGTAAATGTGTGTAAACACGTCCTGAGGTAATGGAAGGAGTTACATTTACACTGATTCATTGACTCTGGAAAACATTTAATTGAAAATCTTGTTTGTAGACAATTGTTTTGAATCAGTTCACCAAATTGGAATGAATAAAACTGTTTTCAAAAACTCGATTTTATATAATGACAAATTCCTGCTCATTCTTACGAATAGGGTCATGACGCTCATCAATGCCAAGTAGGTGTAGCAGGTCACCTGCATCATTGATCAGTCAGGGTTGAAAGAGTCTGCAGGAGCCCAACCCAGGGGCAGGACACCAGTCCATAACAAAGCAACATTTATTCATTAAAGATATAAAATTGAAACCTTGTCCAATCTCTGAGGATGCATTTTAAAGTACTGGCTACACTCATTTTAAGCTTCATTTGACGTTGCCAGAACCCTATGGGTGAAGTCGTGAACACTCTGTCCATGTTATATACAGTCAATGCTTGAAACTAGAACCAGAAGTGAGAAGATTCCCATTTACATGTTAATTGTTAAAGTTTCCCGACTGACAACACATTAAAACATTGGTACCTCAAGGTTTTTCTTCATTCATTGGTCATTTTGACCTTCATGACCCTGTTAGGGGGTGAATTTTTATGACCCTTTTGTTTGAGTTAAACAATGACTTAAAGCTGTGCGTTTTTATTAGTGAGTTATTTTACTCCTACTGTCCGGTGGTGAGGAGAACAAGGTTCACCCTTTCATCAACAAGGAAAGGGTTGACTACGCCAGATGTCAACCTCATACACTCTCTGCTAAAACCTATGGGTGACGTCATGTACACCATATTTTATAGAGTTGATGAATATATCTTGTGCAGTTCAGCTACAGGTGAATAACTGCAGAAAAATTGACTTTGACCATTTGGTTTTTTGTTGAATAAACAAATAACTCAGCACGGTTAAAAAATAGAGATGTAATGTCTATTAAGTAAAAATGTAATCATCATAGAATGAAACCTATGAGATAGCTGCACTGAGTCAATATATTACAGCGTTCACTGAGAGAAAGCACAAAAGATGGCCACAATATCGTTTGCCCCAATTAGTGTCTCCGGTGACACAGAATAGCAGTCTTATGTTTTTGATGCAAAGCTCTGAAACAGCAATTAGTTTATAATATAACCCACAAACTACAAAAAACTATTCATTTGTTGTGATCTGTAGACAAAAATGTGCAACAATGTATTTGTTTTGAAGAATTAGTACTCTAAACATCTACAAATGTAGGTTAAGGTCAAAAATCAACATATGGATATTTTCTTGCGACAATTTCTGCAGAACATCATGACTAAATCATATCTTACCTTAGAGTTTAGGCAGTACATGTTTTAAGAAGAATAAGGCTACACACACGTCTGGTAAGCTTGGTTTCAGCTAGGTGTCCTGGGAGAGAGGAGGTCTTGCAGGAGGTGCGGAACTAAACTGCACCCACTATGAAAAAAAGAAATATCAGGGTCCAAGAAGAGTTGAAATTGGACACTGCTTATTGGACTGCATCACCTGGAACTACGGACAATCCAATGAAAAAAATCTCTGCACAGCCTGTCATAGTGTCCTATTTATCTTTTCTTTCTCTTTTTTTAGTTTGAGACTGGCCTCATTCCCAGATGCTCAAGGCAGAATACAGAGGATTGTGAACTAAATTCAAGTTTTTCTGCTCACACTAAACTTATTCATTGAAAATCACAATTTCACCAACAATTTATGGGAACTTGGGAGTTGTAGGGGGGAAATGTAAAGATTTAATTCATCCAGCTAAGATGCTTCACTCCCTGAATGAGTAATGTGACAAGAATTTTGGGAGCTTTTATTGATTCCTTTAATCAACTGTTTTACTCACACAGTATTTTTCTGAACTGCTAACTAATTTAGTACCGGACTAGTGAAACACCTGTTTTTAGATTTGTAGATTTACCCTATCCACTGGCTTCTTTCCTGACTCGTAGCGAAACACATTTGTTTTAAAGTGTCTTCATCCTAAATGAGCAGAGAAAGATAAGAGGGCTTAAGAACCTGGGGATGCTTCAAATTGTCCATTATAATAGAATTTGTAAATTGTTCAAAAATATTACAAATGCCACATATAAAAAAATATTTAAATGAGTAACTCATACAACTGACCTTTGAAAAGAGGGTGAATGGATGCAAGAAACTTTGTGTGTTTTTAATATAAACTTAAGCCTACCATTAAATATATCTACCCATAAATAGAAAAGCACCCCAGAACATGAACACCGGGTCACTGAGGTTGGTGCTGAGCCGGATGACATCAGTATCATTGAAGGTCTCCCAGCCTTTAAAACCATGAGACGTGGATTTGTTTTCAGCACAGAATTCAGCTGAACATAATGTCAAAACATAGAGGAATTTCAATTCAATTCTAAAAACTTTAGTACTGCCTGAATGGGCAATTCAAAAGTGCATCAAATAACTTAATCAAGTACATTACAATATAACAATATAATAATTATAATAAAATCAATAAGATCTGGAAGTAAGTTAAATTTACCTTATTAGTAATGTCCACACTGGTTTTCAGTGGTTCTGGGAAAACTGCCCGTATGTTGTGACAACATTGGAAAACGAAGTATTATATTTTATCTAAAAAAGCAGAAACTGAAGATATTGTTGTTGTTGTTTTCAATCTTTCCCACCAGGTGGCACTAACTATACAGTTTACTCGTCTTTAATTGACCCCCAGTGATCCACCAATGAGGACTGAGAAATTACATCAGAGAAGAAATAGAGCAGGATGCTTATCTATTCAAGAACTTATCCAGACTCAAACTCAAATATATTGATTATTTTGAGTGTTTGGTTCACATAAAAACAGTAAGTTTAAGTCCTAATAAAAACACTAGTGGAAAATATTTTTAAAATATACTGAAACCATTAAGTGGTTAATATAAAACTAAATGAATCGCTATTGTGCCCTGCACGTGCTCACAACAGTTCAATAAAAGAGGCAAATATCAAGAAAACTGATTGGGATCACAGGTTTTTTTTTTATATCAGTCAACAGGGAAAATAGAATGCATTAATAGACATGTCACAAGCACATTGTAGAATAAACATAAATTCTCTCCTATACCACAATCAAAAGTTTTCTTTGCTAATAAACTTTGTGTGAGGGTCTGATCTTACAAGCACAGTAAATACAGCATCTGTCCAGCCCCAACAGACCAATGTTTTTAAAGGGGCTAAAACTGTACAGTGGCACAGATTAAGCCCAGATTGACCCTGGTTTAAGCCCAGCAGGCAGAGCTGTTGCTTGCTAAAGGCAAATGCATGGGGTCCTCAACCAGAAGGGGGTCCTTGAGTGGTGACAAATTTGGAATCGGTACTTTAAGTATTTTAAGTATTTTAAAGTTACTTTAACATCATATTATTGTTTTAAGTATCACAGACAATAAGATTCAATCAAAGTATAAAGAGAGATGCATGCTGTTTGGATATAATAGTGTGTACATCACCCTTGCCAGTAGGTGCTGCTGGAATGCTGCAAGTTCCTACAAGCCATGATGATTGTTAGCATGGCTCGGGCTCTGATGCCAGTGTAGTATCACCCATATGTGTTTGGACTGTGGGAGAAAAGAAAGTTTCCAGATAACATTCAGGTTAAATACAAGAAAATACAAGCTTTTCTCTATAAACTGACCCAAAGCTAGAGTTCTTCAAGCTGTGAAGCTGGAGCACTGCTGCTAGATCATGTACATTAGAGAAAGGGGTGATTTTAGTTTTGAGTAAAGTGAGCAGCTGCTCAGGGTGGTATCCCTACATGGGCGGCATCACAGAACAAATTCGATTTTTAACTTAATTATTTTTTGGTTCCCAATCCAAACTGTTCCGACACATGTTAGTGCAGTTTGGGATTGCATAAGCACCAAACAGTTTCTTTTATAATATAATTATTTGGGGACTGTACTAAGAGCTTAGCAGTTCTATATTTAAGATTCTTGTCCTGCTTATTTATTGTGTGTGGAACCAATGAAACGTACTTTTGGGAAGCTGCAGCCAACGAACAACTGGTCATAGAATCTTCAGCACCAAGCAGCAGTGGGAGGTCAGGAGAGAGACTCCACTGTAGCTTCTCTTTCCTAACTAATTATGCTACTGTGTTCCACTCCCTGAAGAGTTTAAAGGTTTTGTGCTTCAACAGTGAACAAAGTGATCATATATTTTGCTTTTGTCTCTGTAAAAGACTGGTAGCCGATAAGCTAAAGATTTGAATGTAAATGTCATAGACCTACACTAAAAATGTGCCAACATAAACATGCGATTTAGGATCATTATTTGTGAAATCATGTTCTTACAACCATTGAGTTACACATAAAAATGTGGATTTGTTTGTTGTTGGTTGATTGGGAGGTGGATTATTTATAAGTGTGGGAACCTTTTGTGTGATTTAGAAAGATAATAAGTTGAATGTCATCATTTGATTTTTAAGTTCACACATGACTGTTAGGTCATTGTTTATTTATTAATTATATAAAAATATATTTAAAACTAAAGTTGACTTTTGATTCCGGGGATGGTCTGGATAGGGGATGGTCGTTGTGTATGGGGTTGGCATAGGGGATGTTCGTTGTGAGCGGGGTTGTCATAGTGGATGTTCGGTGTGAGAGAGGTTGGTATAGGGGATGTTTGGTGGAAGAGGTTTTGCATAGGGGATGTTCGGTGTGAGAGAGGTTGGCAAAGGGGATGGTCGGTGTGAGGGGGTTGCCATAGTGGAGGATCGGTGTGAGAAGGGTTGGCATAGGGGATGTTTGGAAGAGGTGTTTGCATCGGGGATGTTCGGTGGGAGGTGGTTGCCATAAGGGATGTTTGGTGGGAGTGTGTTCACATAGAGGATCTTCAGTTTAAGGGGGGTTGGCATAGGAAATGTTTGTTTGAAGGGGTGTTTACAAAAAAGGGATGTTCGGTGAGAGGGGGGTTGGAATAGGAGATGTTCGTTGTGTGGGGGGTTGGCATAGGGGATGTTCGGTGAGAGGGGGTTCGAATAGATGTTCGTTGTGAGAGAGGTTGGCATAAGGGGCGTTCGGTGTGAGGGGGGTTGGCATAGAGCAGGGTTCCCCAAACCTGGTCCTAGAGAGCCACAGCCTGCACATTTTAGGTGCAACCCTACTGTAGTAGGCATACTACTCTAGCTTCAGTCAATCAGAGAACCCTACTTAGTGCCACATGTGTGTTTCATGATGGTTAAACTAAAAATGTGCAGGGCTCTGGCCCTCCTGGGCTAGGTTTAGAGACCCTGGCATAGGGGATGTTCAGTGTGAGAGGGGTTGGCATAGGGGATGTTTGGTGGGAGGGCTGTTTGCATAGGGAATGTTCGGTGGAAGGGGAGGTTGGCATACGGGATGTTCTCCCATGTCACCATGCGACAGCCCCTGATTAAACTAAATACACATGTATATTAATGGATTTTTGCTTTTATAAAATATATTGCAATTTCGTGAAAGATTATATTTTCTGTGAAACCGTCAACAAATTTATTTTCCTAACAATCAGTTACAAAGTATGTTTTTTTTTTTTTGTGGAAAGCTGACTAAATTTGTTCCAGTATTTTAAAACAATAGTCATGAGGTAAACGGACAGCAGACATTTCTATTCATATTTGCCTGCGGTAGCACAGATTTCTCTCTTCGTCAGGGGGAGGAAGGGAACATAGGCAGCGAGTCAGCGCTGCATCACAGGGCTCCAGCAGTGCCAGTGTGTGGGTGATTGGGCGGCGAGTCTGCATAGGATGCGCTGTTGTCAGGGAGAACTGCAAGTCACCTTCACGCGGTTGGCCCAGTAGCACACATCTAATTCAGACGATCACGCAACCACACCAACCAGAATCGGCGGTGCCCAAACACGCTCCGCGATGCCTGGCCACTAGTTTAGCGGTCCAGCTGGGAGGAGAGGCTACAAAGCGTTGTTTATTGACAGCGTTGGCACGAATGAATATTTGCAGAAACGCCGAATTGAATGACAATGGGTTTACCGCTGCTAGATGTAATACTCCTCATAATGATTTAACCCCGTCGGCGGCGGGTGGAGAACCGGCTATCTCGGCGTGTCCTGCTTGGACCGGGACGCCGGTGAATCGGTTTGTATGAGGGCTTGACAGGCGCCTCGCGGCCATGGCTCTGGTGACTCTGCAGCGCTCCCCGACGCCAAGCGCCGCGTCCTCGGCCAGCACCGCTGCGGGAGAGGTGAGTTACCGACGAGGAAAGCTTGCCCAGAACCCGTGCCTGTTGCTCTCAATTCTTCCTGCTTTCTAAAGACGTGTGTCAGGCACCAGAAGGAGCAAGAGTCAGCGAGTTCATTATGCAGGAGCTGAACTTCTGCTGTTTTCAGGCTATGAGCTCGTTCTCGAGGATGAAGATTAGCTCAAACTAAACAATGAATGCTAGCAGAGAATCACGACTGAATTGTCGACTAAATACCTTTGTAGATATATTTACGTGATTAGATCATAGGCTATTCCTTTAAACTGGAGTATCAGTTTACATTTTATGTTTAACTTTATATATTCATACATTAGCGATGTTCTTGCCTTGTTTTTGTGGGGGTTATTGTAAATATCGTTAGACGTTATTGTGTCAAGCAGACAGACTTGTCATAAATATGATGTAACTTAGCCCCTTTTACATAATCAAATATTTTAGTTCGAGGCTGACCTACCATTATATTTCCAGCTGAAACCAATCATTGCGATTCAAACTGTGTCCGTCTGGTTCAGGTGACAGGTGAACCGAACTGTCAAACTGAACCGAACTGTTTGAAAGAACCGAATCTTCCGTTTACCTACTCTCCCCAGACTGTTTTTTTTTTTCTTCCTTTAATATAATCAAAGATTATTGTTCGATATTGACCAATCATTACATTTCCAGCTAGGTGAGCCGAGAGGTGAGCCGAACTGTCAAAGTGAAACAAACTGTTCAAAAGAACCGAGTCTTCCGTTTTTCGCTCTCATGTTTCTCCCTGCAATGATGTCATTGAACAAACACTCTGCCCAGGGACCAATCAGAGAAACCCGATTATTGCTGTATCTCCCTGCAGATTTTGTATCTCAGAGACAGAGCTTTAGAAACTGCACAGACCAACACTGATGCTGATTCCTAGAGTTAACCCAGTTTAATGTGTGCTATTTGTTTTGTGTTTAATTAGAAATTGCCCTAAATACTTCTCAAATTGTTAATAATCTCCAGACAATTCTGTTCAATCAGTCTGGTGTTTTTAACCAATTAAACATTTTAAACACAGTACTCACAAAATATTTTCTTTCTAATTCCTCCTCTGTTTGATTTATCAGGATGTAGGCAGTGAAGAAGACCGAAAGGCAAACCTAAGGTTGTATTCTAGTTTTGTTCATCTTGTTTCATGCTGTGATCATTTGCAGTTAAGATAATTGTAAATTATTAATCGTATGTGGAACTTATTTCAGCCTGAGTGAAAGTTTCCTCATGGTGAAAGGTGCAGCTCTGTTTTTACAACAAGGAAACAACAGCACACAAGAGCCCCGAACACCCACCCATCATAAGAATGCAGGTAAACCAACACAAGGTCCGAACAGGAAAATTATTTGGCATTTAGTTTTTCAAACCTTCTTAGCTGTAAGTGGGTAGCACAGAACACTCCTTAAATGAAATGTTCTGGAATTGATTCTGGGAGGAGGGTCGAATATAATTTGCCGATCAGTCCCAGTTTGTTTTTTTTTTTTTTTTTTTTTTCATTTTTTTGCCCACATTCTAGGATATAAATACCCAAAGCTCCTATGCCCATTTAACCATTGAAAACAAAATTCACCTATTAATTTCTAATGGAGTCACCTACCTGGACCCAGGTGCCCCTCCGCCAACAGCTTTCCCTGTACACTTCTTTACCCTTGCCAATTACGCTTGCGATACTGGGCTATTCTATGTAAGAAAATTTAATTTGGTAACATAACTTCTTTTTTTCAACATAAAAAAATGAAATTTAGAGTACTTTGCTCATCAGTCATGAACTGTCTTTGCTTAAACATACATTTTCACCAGTATTCATTCAAGAAAGTGTGAAATTAAGTTTGGTGTGCAAGTAACCTGTAATAATTAAATATTTGGTTAGTCTCAGTGTTTGAGATTTTTTTTTTTTTTTACTAAAAACAGACCCATTCGACATTCACAGCTGATTAACTACTTATAAAGCCTTTATTTCATAAACATTAATTTTATTAAATTTTTTTAAGTGAAAAGGAGCTTCTGTGAATTGATTGTCCGCCTCACTAAACTTGGCATGAAGGGGATGGAGCAGCCTAAAAATTTTACTTTTTAAATGTATTACAATCGATCAACATGAAGTTCAATATAAAGAAAGTATATAAAGATAATAATTAAAGTATTATAAAGATGAATATGCCCAGCCTCACATTACTATAGTTGTCTGTATAAAGTAATTTTTTCTTAAAAAAAACGTTTCCTTTCATGATATTTTTTTTATTTTCCCTTCCCTTTAACATATTTATTTAGTCATTATCGTTGTTAAAGGTGATCTACCACAGCATCTACAAGTCATGATCAACACTCTCCGCTGTGAGGACAGAATTACACTAGTAAGTGACCCCTACCGCATCTGATGCAACAGCCGCGGCACACAATTGCTCTGAAATTCTCCATTCCCAGGCTGTCAGGTTAGAGAGTGGAGGGACAGAACATGTCCGCTACATGGTGGTGGTCTACTCTAATGGGCGCGAAGATACTGAAGAAAATATCCTGATGGGGATGGATTTTATGGATAAAGACAGGTGAAGACTTATCTAGCAAGCTTTCATCGGCCTGATTGTTTTTGTTATATTTACTAAAAGGCTGATCTGGTTTGTTACAGTAATAGTTGCACTATTGGTATGACTCTTCCCCTGTGGAGTGACACCAAGATTCACTTGGATGGAGATGGGTATGTATAATTGTTTCTATGTGTGGTCTTGTTCTCAGTTTACCGGAGTGATTTCATGGACGAATTATTAAGCTAATAAAGGAAAAAATGTCGCATAAAATGTCTGCATATGTATATATTGTTGAATGCATAGAATGAATACAAATGTGTGTAGTTTGGTCAGTGGCAAAGTATCATAAAAAAATAAAACTCTACAGATGTGTTAAAACAACTGCTTTAGATATTAGTTTAAATGTGGCATATCACGTAAACTCGTCTTGCATGTTTTAGTCATATGTCCTCATCAAAAACATGCCTCAAGTCATATTCAGATTGGTTCAAGCATTTTTGTGTAATCCTAATTACTTTTTCTGCGAGCTCAAAATGGTTTATTGGGTGTATGCATGCCCATTGGTCAACGCTCCCACTAACCAATCAGATGAACCGCTAATGCACCTGTTCTTTTTGCATCACAGCTGTTTAGACCATACTTTTTACTTGTTAAAGATTCTCAGTCCATTTAAATGATCATACGGTGCAACCACAATGCTTGATAAGTAATAAATAATCCAGCTATAGAACTATGCAACATTACTATGTGCTTGACATTTAATCTAGGCAGGATTCTTTCTTTTGTTAAAAATTGGTAGAAATATCATGTCTGACACAAAGAAATGGCCAACAAATATTTTTTTATAAGTTTATTGCATGTTTTTTATACTAAACACCCACAACTGCCTTTTCAACTTGTTTTGTCTTTTGAAAAGAGGACACATTTCCGATTACTTTCTGAAGCTGTATGTGGAAATATACCACTACATGTTATTGTGTTAAAAATATATTTAGTTCCATTGACCTCTATAGTTGACCTCGAATTGAATGTCCTGAGGGGATCTATTCAACTGGTTTAATGTGTAAAAACACAATGGGAAAAGCATTCTTTTGTTGCATACTTGTGCATTTCTGTACAATCACAAATGATCCTCACAAAAGACATTCCTGATCTCCTCCGTCTCTTTCACAGAGGTTTCAGTGTGAGCACAGCAGGACGGCTGCATGTTTTCAAACCAGTCTCTGTCCAGGCCATGTGGTAAGCTCACTAATATAGAGATTTATTCTTAAAAATCAAATACATTGTTAGTTGACTATTTCACAGCGTGTTCTTTATCGGGATTCTGAATCTGATTGCGCCTGATTTGCTGTTTCTTCCAGGTCTGCCCTTCAGGTGTTGTACAAAGCATGTGAGGTGTCCCGCAGGTACAACTATTTCCCTGGAGGTATGGCCTTGACCTGGGTTGGCTATTATGAGAGTTGTATCTCCTCGGAGCAGAACTGTATAAATGAGTGGAACGCCATGACTGATCTGGAGACTCCTCGGCCTGACTCACCAGTCCTGTTTTCTGACCAGTAAGAGGCTCATCTATGGACTCTGAAAAATACCATTGTTAATTTTTAATCTTACAGGTATCCAAAATAAATTATTTAAATGAGTGTTATTGTTAAATAGGAACTTTCACTTTATTGTGAAAGAGAAATGGTGGAATTAAATTTGATATATTTAAAATTCCATGTCATGACAAGATCTGTTCCCCTCATCTCAGTCCACAAAAATAAAGATGATTTCAGGTGAGTTGTTTTACCTTTTCAGTGGTTAAAAGTAGTTTCCTGTTTAAAATATGTTCTAAACTAACAGTTTTATAAGCTAGTTTATCACAACCCCCCCCCCCCCCACACACAGACACACACACAAAGTTTTAAATTGAAAATACAAAAATTAAGAATAAATGAGTCAATGTAAACCATTAAATGATAACTGATCAATTGCCTTTAGCATGGGCTGATTAAGGGGGAACAGATCTCAACACATCACCCATAGGCCTTTGTCAGTTAAATAAAAAATGTTGTTTTTAAATACATCAGTATAACATTTAAAATAAATTTTGGATTACAGCCCTAATCCAATGTAATTACAGGGTGATTAATGTGTAGCTATTCATAAACAAGAAAAAAATTAAATATCTAAACAAAATATATTTCAAGTTGTTGCCGTGTAAATACAAATAAGAGGAAGTACACAGTTATTACCAATAATTACACATTAACTACCCTGTAATGACACTATAGTTACCCTGTAATTATTAATTATACCGTGATTACCATATATGTTACTACCCTTTAATTACACCGTAACTACGGTGTGTGTGTGCTCTGTAACTACTCTGTATTACACAGTAACTTTACTTTACACCTTTAATTAGCAGGTGGTAATCTAAAGTATTACTAAAAAAGGAAAAATGCAAAATTTATTTATTATTTACAAATATTTAGCCTGCATTAATAGAGGCTTTTTGTGTTCTACACAGGCCAACAGAAAAAGAGAGAACCGAGTGTATGATCAAAGCCAAACTCCGAAACATAATGATGTTTCAGGACCTGGAAAATATCACTTCTAAGGAGGTATATGTTTGGTTTTCACACCATAGTTTATCTGAGGTCTTCAGCCAGCCGCTAAAGAGAATGAAACTGAATCTTTTCACTTCTGTAGATTCGAAATGAGCTGGAACAGCACATGAGCTGCAACCTTAGAGAGTTTAAAGAGTTTATTGACAATGAGATGCTGCTTATCCTTGGCCAGATGGACAAGGCTACACTCATATTCGACCATCTGTACCTGGTAACGCTTCCCTCACGATTCCTCTGCAATGCTGGATTTCTTCGGTTGGCTTACTAAAAATAGAAAGTACATTTCTGGTTGTCTGTTTCCTGCTGTGATCTCTCGAATGAATTGTTTAATCATGCATAATTATGTGTAGGCAAATGGAAAACAATTACACTGCACAAATAAACATTTACTGAGTTATCTGGTTATAAATCTTATTGAAATGTGAGTAAAAAATGTAGTTTCCTCCATTGAAAAGAAAAAATGTAAATTGTACAACAAGATTCCATGTTTATCGATGAGAGACCTTCAAGCTAAAAGCAGTATGGTGTTTGTCTTTCATTATAGGGCTCAGAGTGGAATGCTTCCAACTTGGAAGAGCTTCAAGATTCAGGGTTAGTGTGAATGAAGTAATGTGTTAGAAATGTGAATGAATCTCATTCAAGGGCCAGCTAACAGTCATTTGTTTCATGCAGGATTGGGTATATACTTAATGTCACAAGAGAGATTGACAACTTTTTCCCAGGTACCTTCAGTTATTGTAACATCCGCGTGTACGACGATGAGACCACGGACCTGCTGGCACACTGGAACGAAACCTATAACTTCATTCTTAAAGCCAAGTGAGTTTACTAGGGAATGAAAACACCTGGAGATGATGCACAATACATGTTTACTTAAACCTTTTTGTCGTTTGAATAGGAAAAACAATTCCAAGTGCCTAGTGCACTGCAAGATGGGAGTAAGTCGCTCAGCATCTACGGTCATTGCGTATGCCATGAAGGAGTTTGGATGGTCCCTTGAGAAAGCCTACAATTTTGTCAAACAGAAGAGAAATGTAGCACAACCCAATCCAGCTTTTATGAAGCAGCTGGCTGAGTACGAGGGTATCTTAGATGCCAGGTGAGTAAAACCCTTGGAGATAACACCCAAGGAATGTCTGTTACAAATGTATTCAACCATCACATCTCATACTTTTAATTTCTTCTAGCAACCAGAGACACAACAAACTCTGGCAAGCAGATGGTGAAGATTATTTGCTGGAGGGCCTCCAGGCATCAGGTGGCAGTGGTGACCAGGCGTCTCATTTTTTATCAATACACCCTGATCGGCAGGACGCCTTTCGGGGGCATGGAGGTGCGAGTGCTTCCCCTTGCTGTGGAGAAGAGCCAGTAGATCATCTCAATTACAAGTACTACTTCCGCCGTCTCTCTGACACTGCTCTGGACAGTGAACCCTCCACGCCGGTTCGAGGTCCTCCTCTTTTAGGCATGGAACGAGTCTTCATTGAGATTGAGGACGTGGAGAGAGACGCACTTCTAGATGATGAAGGCTTCCCCATGGCTCACTTGGCCCTCCCTGGAGAGGGTACAGCTGCGCAGACCTGTGGGCGACTAGAGCCCTTGGAAGACATGCGTCTCCGGCTGGAGTTTAGCACAGTGGAGGAAGAGGATGAGGAGGAAGCACAAAAGGAGGAAGCAGAGATGGCTGCCTTAGCTCGTGGCGAGACTCCACGGGACGATGAAAGCCTGGCTAACTCGAACCGCTTTAACAAACCAGAATGCCAACAACAGCAACAGGCTGACCGGGAAGCGCAGCTGCCCCTCAGGCTTTGACGTGAGTATGACGTCTTAGCTGTAGCGGCAGCTTTCCTGGCTTGTATGCAAGCTTTAGCTCAAAGAGCTCTTTTCTGTCAAACAATCCAACCTAAACGCTTACTTTCTAAAGCATCCCCTACATCTGTGAAAAACCTAACCATGCATTCTCCCTGCCTGTGTGTATTCATCGGTTTAGGACAGTGCTAGCATTGGAAACCCCTTCAAAGTGAAGCCTTCGTATCAGTCCTGCCGAGACTGCCTGCGCCTGCCCAGTGGCCGCCGCTGTGACCGACGCACTCATCGCCTTAACCTACCACGCCACACCGGGCTGCCGCGACTCTCCATCCAGCCCCCTGGAGGACTCAAATTCAATCCTTTCTCCATCCACAAGGACCCGCCTCCTGCCCCTCCACATCACATGAGCAGTGGGCACTGCCGGTGCTTACGATGCTACAGCAGGGGCACTTTTGATTTTCAGCGTAAAGACCTTCTTCGAGTTTTGCCTTATTCCTCAGACTCTGAGGACCGAATGGAGAAAGAGGACAAGAGAAGCAAGGTGAGCTGCAACAGTCCCAGTGCAGAGCTCACTCTTCTGGGACTCAGTCTGGCTGCAGAGAGGCCTACAACGAAGCTCCTTCAGCTGCAGCAGAGACCAGAGAAACTGTCCAAACAGTTCGGTTTGAGTGTAGATAACAGTGCCACAGAGGACATGGAGGTTGATGAGGGGAACATCATAACTGATTTAAACCCTGGATCCATTGAAAGTCAGCAAACATCAGGCTTGGCTGTTGCCCACAGCTCCAGCAGCGAGAGTCTTCAAAGACTTCGAAGGGTCCAGTCGGGCCTGGTACAAAAGCGCACACTTGACATTGAGAGCCGTGTACGGCTGGCCGGACTGACGGTATCCTCTCAACTTAAAAGGTCTAATTCACTAGCCAAGCTTGGTGACTTGCACATCGCCACCGAGGACCTCTCCGTTGCTAGCACAGGCTCCAGTGAAGCACAGGAGTCTGCTTCATGCGTGGAGTCCTCCTGCTCTCCAAAGCTCACTTTAACTCCAACTGCACTACAGAGTCTGAAAAGCTGACTCATAAATGTAAAAAATGCTTTCTCTGTGATTTGGACAAGACGAGTTCTGGTAGACCCTGATTCGTAAACAACTGATTAGAGCCAGGCGAGACCTGAACAACTCATCAGCAGCCTTTTACAAACCGCATTCATCATTTCTCATCGTGAATATACTTCAGCATGCTCTGGCTTGGACCTTCTCTAAAGGTTCTGTTGATGTCATAATAAAACCCAACTGTATTATGCTGGTATAGTCAGTTGGTTGCATTAGTGAAGGGTTTTCTACTGTCTTATGGTTTGTGCCATATTTTTGAATACAGAATGTTTACTGTAAGCTGATGAATTGTTCATATAGGATCAAATTAAATGATTGAAGGAGAATGTGACGCTTTAGATCGACTTTCTTAAGTAGTGTTCAGGAAAGTGGGAATGCCACGCTGTATTTAGAAAGGTGATTATTACGATTAGTTAGTATTATGTTGAGTAAAATTTAATTTTGCCAGATATATTAAGCGGAATAGCAGGGGTTCCAAAAACATATTTAAAGTTCAAATACAAAATAATCATAAATACACAAATCAAAGTAGTCATAAAAAATTATAATTTTTTTTATAGTCCCTTGAATCTTTTTGGTTTCATTTTAAGTTCCACAACTGTCTATTTTCAAATGAAATTGCATCATGAAGGTGACTGTTCTGACGGTTGTTTCATGTGTCTGTCTTGGATGTGTTACTAGAGCCTAGCTCCTATCTTGTACTTTAGCTACAGCGTTTTTGTACAAACTGTTACCTGTGAGGTGGAAAAGGCTTTAGCTCTCCAAGTTGATCAGAAGATCGATGAGGGTCGGTATCAACATGTAAAAGGTCTTTCTAGAGACCACAGGCAGGCTTTAGCTTAGCATTTTGCTGCTGGAAGGATGCATGAAACTGTGAGTATAGAAAAAGAATGAGACTTGAATTAGATATTCGCTAAGGCTAGTACCAGCTTTAACTTAATAATGTTAATATGTTTATTTAATGACGTTTTTCTTTTGTTGAAATGAAATGATGCAAAGTGGTCTCTGCAATAAGTGTACAGCAGGATTTTATTTTAATACAAGTGTGAAAAAAACACTTAAGTTGCTTGAACATCAAGAGTTCAGTAAAAAGGAATTCTCAGCGTGATGGACATTGGTTCAGTTCTACTTGTGAAGCAGATAACTATTTCATATTTAATCACATGCCATTTACAACCAAGTGCATTATGCCAGAGAGGACTCAATTAAAATATTCTACAATATTAGATATTTATTTATTTACTTCCCTATGGGGAAATTTGTGTTTTATTTATTATATATTTATTTAGTTTTGCATTTAAAACTGTTGATTCAATCTTTAACTATACGGTCTTGGGGTGATGATGGTTGTCAAGGTTCAGATTCTACAAAAATAAACAACCAGTTTACCTTCCACCCATTGCTTAAACTTCTTCCAAGCTGCTGCTGTGTTAAGGTCTTTTCCATTTAGTTTCTTCAGATGCAAGTGCCTTACCTGTTGCCATCTGCAATCAGTTGCAAATTGTTTGGTTATTTGGTCAAAGTGCGTTTTGTTTCGCAAGAGTTTTTTCTCAGTTTATCTAGTCTTTAAAGAGCAACATTTTTTAAACAGTTTTGTTTGATGTTTGTTTGTCTTTTAATTTTATTACTATGCTATATTTGAAAACACGAGACCAAAGTCATGACAATACAATCAATTTTAGATGCAAGGTTTGCATATTAAACCGGCTCTTAAAAGTGACTTGGAACAAACTTAATTTGTGTATTTAATGTCATTTGACCATTTGAAGTTCTGTTGCACTTGTTTTATAATGCATTGTACAGTTAGATATAAAAAAAATAAAATGTTTATTGTCTGCATCAGAAATTGAGTTGTTGTGGTTTTATTTACTCTAAAAGGACTCTGTGGAACACAGCGACAGAAGAATTGTATTTTTAAATTGAGTAATAGCATGCCAGATGACGTACATTCAAAAGTGAAAAGGCTTGTTTTTCCCAACCTTTAAGTGGCTAAATACAGAATAATCTTATTGAATTAGGCAAATGTGATTGTGACATCACAAGACCAGACATAGGAGCTGCTAAAAAGACAGCATTTACTGTACATTTCTCAGAGATCACTGGAGAGAATTTTTCTTCTTTTGATTTACAGGAAAACGGTAAGATTGGTCATTAGCACTTCATAGTTTTTGCTTTAATTTAAATATTCCCATGTGTGTTTGTATGTCTACTTGCACATTTTCATAATTTGTCAATCTTTTAAAATTGTTATTATTATGCTACAGCCAACTTGTGAATAGCAGTAATTCTATAGAATATCTAGGCAAGGTATACAAACCTCTTTCTGTTTTAGCCAAGGTACTAAACATCGACATTGTTCAGTGTATGTGATGAGATATAAAACCCAAGTCCTAGAGGGGCACCCAGTAGAGTTTGTTAAACTATTTTAAAGCTTTTGGTCTGAGACCCCTGCTTTATGTATTTGTTTTTTTTTATAGAATTGTACATAGAATTTATTATAGAATGTACAGTAACTGTTCTTATTTGATGCTCGATTTGTTGTATTAATATTGTAAGTTTAGATTCGTCAGTCAAATAAATGATACCTAATTAAAGTCACAGCACCTATATTTTTCCACTTTATTATGTATTCCACTACATCAAACATACAGTGCACCATAATGATTTCACATTCTTTTGATTTTGAGTAAAATGCCTACATTTGTTAATTCAACTTGATAATGATTTTCTACAATGTGTTTTGATCTAGATAAAAATTTATTTCAGAATTTACAATTGATGAATTGGCAATATGAACCAGTTTCCCTTTGGTTCAGATACATTTTAAGCCACTTGTAGCATCTTGTAACACATAACATACATGTGTTAACTGAACAACCTATAACGTTTCTACGAACAATGAAACCATTTAGAGTAAGAGCGTTTCAGACCCAAAATGACCAATAATTTAAACTGTGTTTATCTGCTGTGCAGACCACCATTTAGGAAAGCCCCAGGCTCTTTCAAACTCAACATTAAGTGGATCTACATACTAATTTATTTTCTCCAGCTTTTAAGGAAAGTACTCTACAAACTAACTTAGTTAATGTGTTTTCCGAGACATGCTCCACAATAAAAGGACAGTCAAAACTCGACACAATGATCAGTCAACGTGTACATTATTTTATTACGTTACACTTTTATGACCTGACGTCTATATATCATATTTAACATAAAATATAAACATTGGTTCATTGAAAACACGTTGACAGATGTACGATACAGAACTAAACTAATACAAATCGAAAAAAATACATTTCCAAGAAATATTCTCAAAACGTTATGCTTAAATACTCAATGGCCGTTACATTTCCAAATAAATTAAACGTTCAAAAGGAAAACACTACAGTCACGTGGTAATCGTGCGCCGTATAATGGAGGCCGTGCGGAAAGCCAACCGTTTAACGTTCCGTACTCGTGCACAAACGTGTGAATGCTTTGTAGATAAAATATCCTCATATGTAACACTACCAAAGTATGAACTAAAGAAAGTACTGTGTGCTCATCTATTTATGTGTTATATATTGGTATAACCGTATTAAACCGTAAGTGTTCTTTTGAGAGAGAGAGAGAGAGAGAGAGAGAGAGAGAGGAGAGAGAGAGAGAGAGAGGAGAGAGAGAGAGAGAGAGAGAGAGGAGGAGAGAGAGGAGAGAGAGAGAGAGAGAGGAGAGAGAGAGAGAGGAGAGAGGGAGAGAGGAGAGAGAGATAGGAGAAGAGAGAGAAGAGAGGAGAGGGGAGAGAGAGAGGAGAGAGAGAGAGAGAGAGAGAGAGAGAGAGAGAGTCTTAAATTGATGGCCCTTTCCTTGCCAGCTGCTTTGGAAATTGCAAGCTGAGTACTAAAATAACCTATTCGACTTACTTCACAGTGTATGTGGACGAATATAACCATACAGTAATGTTGCAATACATTTAGAAGCCTTAACCCATTTAATCTTTCAGTCGGACACTTGCATTCTCAGACAGGGTACCCGGTAGTGTTAATAAAGAACCTAAATCTTATTGTTTCCCAAGATGGATAGTGACATAAAACGCATGACAAAATGAATTAACAGCAAAAAAAATTTTGGCTAAAATTTTGGCTTGCACCCTAGTCTTTCCACCTTAATATCTTTGGATTTATATTTTTATTATTATTATTATTATTTTGCATAGTATCTCTTTATTATAGTAGAGTATAGCACCCCTAATGCACTGTGGCACTAGGACCCACACACACCACTGGTTGAGTCCCCACCAAACCTGCTGGGCTCACTGGAGGTTCTTCTCACAGCGACCTGGTTTTCCCTTGAGGTATCTCATCCAGGTACTTCTCAGATCTGTTGTATATCAGATGGAGAGGGGTTTTGAAATTCATGGTGTATTGCTGAGGCCTGTTTTCACCACTACATTGCAGATTCTGTATCATTTAACCCTTAACCCCTGGTGCATGATAATACAGAAATTAATTATAAAATGTAATACAGCCTATAATGTCAAAACAACAAAGAAATATCACATAATTTGACATTTTTATATGTTTCAGCAAGTCATGTGAATTTTTGTGAGAGGGCAGAGGACAAAGGACCTGTTTACACCTTATAAAACAGGAGTATTTGTGAGGCTATTTTTGACAGTTGCTCCCACGAGACACATCATGACACAGAAGTCAGCTGAGTGTTAAAGGTTCTACTGTTACTCTCTTCAACCTCTCAAACTGGACATTGAAATTAATAAAAGGTCACTATAAAGCCATGACCTTTATTGCCAGAGCTCATAGATTTCCTATAAACCTGTACTTAACGTACAGTTTGATTTATTCACAACTTAAATATAAAGAAAAACTGGTTTATGCAACCCCTATATGATCGCATTCGTTACATTTTATTTATTAAACATAACTGTTAAATTCTCTCCGTAATTTGGTTGCCATCAGTCAAGAGGTCTGGAGTGGTGTTGTTAGGAACCGCAGAATATGTCTGATGTTCAAGGGTTTTCCCCTTTCGTGTCTAATGTGACCTTCGCACCTGGTAGCTGACCAACTCTGCCAGTTGTCTCATTCCCAGTTTGGTTGTGTGACTCAGTGGCCACATAAAGAGTATCATTTAAATTTAGGCATTACAACATTCCAGAATGGAGTGATGAAAGAGGAACAAGAAAAGGCTGGGAGGGGACTCGCTAGAGATAAAGATATTTGATATGTTCGTAAACTCATGGCTGATATGTTTTCTTCACAGCGGTGATGGGACAGAAACAGAACAAGGAGCTGGATAAAGAGGACATCTTGACCATTGCTGCCACTGACACCGTATTCTTTAAACAAAATGAGGAGGGACTTTATTGCCAAAACCCAGAAGAGACAGACCTAGATCCCAGAAGACCTAATGACAAGACTGATCCCTTTTTCACTCACCGAGGAAAACAGATCAATCAAAATTATGACACTGATGTTTTACAGAATACCAGGACACCAAATCCTCAGCTGAACTCAGCAGGAGGTCCTCGTGGCTCAGAATTCACAAACATCTCAAGCAACACCATTACAACGGAAATATCTTTGGGTCTGGGGCAGCAAGAACCCTGCAAAACTGAGAGAATGACTAACAAAACTCACCTCAAAGATTCCCTGAACATGTTGGAAGGTTCTTGTCGGGCGGAGTCAAGAGAAAATGAGAGAAGGGCTCATTCCGGGTCTGACTCATCCAATGGCTATGGAAGCAAGGAGAGAAAACAGAAGGACGACATGAACAAGAAATCAGATGCGGAACAAGTTAAGTTTGTTCAAAGACAACTATTCCAGGCTGAAAGAGTTCCAGAGGGTAAATATAAAGATGAGAAACTGAGATGTGACACAATTCAAAATTGCGATGGCGTTAATGTGGACAGATTTGAATATTTAGACAGTTCTGATTCGTTACCTCAGGACATTGCAACCACATGTCCCTCAGTCTCTCGATTTGATCATTTACAGCAGGATAAAAATAATCCAGATATGGTGAAACATATTTACAGAAACTCTTGTGGTGCATCACAGATGGATTTTGCAGCAAATTTGAAAGAACATTTCAGAAATGACCAAAGAAACCAAGTTTTCCATTCCCAATTACTAGGGAAAGAAGACACCTCATTTCACAATTGGAGAGAAAATGAAGGTAAGGAAAAAATGTCCTTTGTAAAGAACTTCATAATTATATATATATATATGTTAATAGATTGACAAAGTTCAACCCTTTAAATTCTTTTGAGTTTACTCTAGCAGATATAATGCTGGTTCCATTAAGAATTGAAGAGGACTTTGAACAAAAGCATTAAGCACATTCTATTTAGATTTGCACCAAAGCAATTCTTGGTTTTACAGAGAAAAACAATGACATCAAGGAATTTGCTGTCATGGAAAAGCACTCAACACTCTTGTCATCTAAGAGTTTAACTGACTCTAGTGCTAAAAAAAGTCTCTGTTAGCCATGCGCCTCCCTGAGCTGAAAAGGGAATGTAGGGAATAGACACAACATGTGAAAATAGACAGTGGTTCTGTTACTCCAAAAGCAGCTTGCTCATAATTTACAGCTTGTGAGGCAGCCATCTTACAAGATGTAATATGAATGTGAGTAACTTCATAACATTAAGGCCTTTATCTCTATAAAGGTAACTGAATATCGGAAGTGTATATTACAAAAGACAAATATACACAAAGATGCAGAGTTGAATGTTGAGAATCAGGTCTAACTGTTATTTTTCTTTACTTAGATTTTGATTCCAAAAGAGTTCCTCTCCCAGCTTCTGAGCGACAGGGAAAAGAGCCTCAATGCTTTACATCCATGACCACACCAGTGCTTGAGATTCCTGATCAAGAAGTTCCTCACGCTGAAACACAGAGTCTGATGCCTAATATGTCATCACTAGACTTTCAGACAGACAAAAATGCCAAAATCAGAGGACCACCACCACCTGTTCCCAAGAAACCAAAAAATCCTTTTAAAAAATCTACTAACAACAAAGAATCTGTTTCTCGTTCCTTAGACGAACCAAAAGAATATTCAGAACTACTTCTTGAAAATATTAAAATGGGCAGAAGACAAGGTGCACAGCAGTCTCCTGATTTTGCCGTGCATCCATCATGTCTGGATATGTTACCATATTTTCTTGAACACTCGCCCAACATGAACAGGTACACTGAGAATGCTGAATTCCCAAGATATAGTTTAGTTAGATATGATGACATTCTAGTTCCTGATAGTGATAACCTGATGGAAACTCTTGATGATGAGGAACTGAAGGAAATGGATATGTCTCAGCTGAGACCTTTATTAAAAAAGAAAGCAAAAAGAAAGGGACCACCTCCACCTGTTCCCAGGAAGCCACACAATACATTGCTCCAAACAGACACAGAGCAGATCCCAGCGACAAAAGACCCTGATTTGGAAAATGCTGAGCATCCTTTGAAATATGGTAGACGTGACTCTGAAAGTTACCTGATGGACATTCAGGATGAAGAAGACCTCTCAGCCATGACAATGCATCTTCAGATGGCCAGTCGAAGTCTGAGCAGAGATTTTTCTGCTTCAGAAGAAAGCCAAGTGTCCAGATACAAGCCTGTTTCTGAACTCATCAGAGACAGCAACAGCATGTCTGAGAAAGAGATGCGTCGCAGCAGGACAAACACAATGGAAGCCAAGCCAGATGTGTCCAGCCAAAGTCTGAAAGTATCACAAATGAAGAGAGCCTTTGATGTACAGAAAGCTCACACTAAGATGGAAAGAACATCCTCGCCAAAGAGAGGTCAGTATTAACACACAATAGAGTTTCCTGTTGTAGAGAGTCTAGATCACAATCAGTTTAACGGAGCACAACACAAAATTACTGTTACTTTCAATTACAAACATTTTTGTTTGACAAAATGAAATTGTTCACAATTGTCCAGTATCAATATTGTATGAATGGCATTGCAAAATCTCAGAGGATGAAAAAACATTATTGATGATATTTGACTAAATTGTATAATATGTTGGTTATAGGTTAGTAACTGTGACTGATTGCTTAATATCACTTTCAAATTTAAAAAATTCACTTTTTAGAACTGTATTCACCTTTTAGAACTGTTACAAACTAGAAAGATTTGTTTCTTATTGTATAATTGGTAACATTTATTGGTGAAATACTAAGTACATTTGAAAAGGGTTAAACTTCAACTAGGTCTATATAATATTATGATTTATCAGATCATATTCCTTACACAGAAAATAATTTTTGTCTCAAACAAGTATCGATCCATACATTTAATCTTAGGTTTATTCCATCAGTGGCAGAAATAGTAACTACTGAAATCCAGAAAATGCATTAGAATAAAATTAACTTAACTAATTATTATAATTACTAAAATTACACTATAATAACTAAAATTAAATTAACTATTTACACTTTTTAAAATAACAATTTAACCACCACAAATCTGCATTTTTTTCTCTCCCAACAATCTTTTAAGCAGGTAACCCCTAAAGCTGAGATTAGGAGATAGTATATTTAGTGTTTTAAACATGCATTGTACTCAGATTAAGAGTGAGTTGTGCTTAATGAAAAAAAAACTTACAGACAGTGATACAGTCCCAAGTTTTCTCCACTTTACAATAATTTTCTGGTTGTGCCAATATTTATAAACTCTGTATTTAGCTGTATACTTTAAAAGACAACAGTCTACAATGCAGTCAGTTCATTTCCAAGATCTCCAACATTGCCAAGAGAAAAGGTTGGTGTACACTAACTGTAAGCAGCTAGTTGTCAACAGTTCAATTTGTACACAAGTGGAAAAAAACTAAATAACTGTCAATCTAACTCATCCCATCTCATGGTGTTTCATTTCAGTGATCGTGAAAATGCTCAGGCACCATAACTGTGTTCAGAATTGTGTTGGAGAACCCAGGATTCACCAGAAAATAACACTAATAAGTCAAGGATTGAAATAATATTGAGCATCCAAACCATCGCTTTCAAGAAAGTACATAGACAGAGCTGTTTTAAGTTTGTTGATTCTGATCAAGTAAATGGAGAATTGGGTGAAAATTATGTGGTCAGATGAGACTTAAAAACATTTTATTTGTTGTATTTGGAGGATGAGAAGCACTGCAGTGAAGCAAACAGGATTACACATGGTGACTGAAATGTTATGCCTATAGGACAGGGCAGTGTAGCAGAAGGTTCAATGGTAGGATATTGAAAATGAGTCATGGATCTAAATTCTCGTGACGATGACCCAGAAATAGGGTGACATAACACATCTCTGAAGAACCTATCCAAAACTCACCAGAGCTGCCATTTTCTTTGATCAGACGCTTACTTGCAGTCCTTTTAAGATTCTGGGAATAACGTGTGAAAATGTTTGGCACTTCTGAAATTGAAAATACATCAGGATACATCAGAACAAAAAAAAAAAAAAAACTCCAGCCCACTGAATCTACTCATAACCCTATATAGTGGCCTAGCTAGTTTACAGACATCAATCTTCCAGAAAGTCAGTGCAGGACTCTGAAGATTTGCAATGGCAGATGCCTTCTGAAAAGAGGAGTGGGATGAAACTTCTGACCTTTATGGTTTGGCAATGCCATCAATTGCCATCATGTTTTGTTAATGGTTAAAATACTTAATGTACTTGTAAAAGTCATGCATTTTTGTCTCACATTTGGTGTGTGTGTGTGCGTGTGTGTCTGTTCACATTTTTATACCCTCGAAGTATTAATAACTTCTACATTGAAGTGATTAAAAACATTTTGAAATCTTTGTGATCAAAGCCACCAATGGGTCAAAAAACTGTCAAATAAACAAGGGAAAATAAAAATAAATTGTTTGAATCAAATGCACATCATAGCCTTATTAATCATTAGCATTGCTTCACTCTTCAATCTTAAAATAATTAGAAAGGCAAAAGCTAATAAAAAGCAAAAGATGCTGAGGATCAAGATGCTGATTGAGAGGTGGGCTAGGTTTCTTCTATTACATTTTAAAAATGTCTTGCCCAGGTAAACCCTACTCAACCAATACGAGCATGGAACAGTTTGTTCTCGTAGCCTACCCCTCTTTCACTCGCACAGAAGTGATGATGTCCATGTAGAAGGACAGAGGAAGAGGAGGAGGGGAGGGAGAGGAGAACAAGGGCGTTTTCTCTCGTTCATTCACAATAAAGGAGAGAAGGGAAGCTATTGTGGCTAGCCGCAAAATTTTCTACGACAGTCACCAGCAAAACTGAACCTCCGAGAGAACACAATTAATGTTTTGAACCCGACTCTTTGGGAGCTGTAGTAGTACTGATTAAGGTAAGCGTTTTGGTCATTTAAGAGCAATGCAGGTCAGTGGTGCAGTAGCATCTACAGGAATGCTAGCTCGGTTTTAGCAAGCATCCCAGATTTTAAAACAACTTCTGGAAAGCTACCCGAAAAAATAATCACCAGCGCGAAACTGGCTTCAATTTTTAGTCAAACGAAACTCGGCTGGGCTGTTAATAAGCAGAATTAGAGAAGTATTAATTGAAAGTTGAGCATCACGAGCTGAGCCGGTAAGATTTAGCACGCCTCCTCTTCAAAGCGGCGCGTCGCATTTCGCAGCACATGCGAAGAAAAACATGCTCGACCCCAAACAATCTGCATTACCATTGTTTTTATTCGTTTCGTCAGCAACCGATTGCTTCTATTTCATACGTTTTTTTTTTTTTGCACTAACCCAAGTCTAATCCGATTCTTCCGTTTCCCCTTTCTCCCTCATCTTTTCTTTTCATTTCCGCCCAATATCACACATCCAAAACACATAGTGTGTTTAAATATTTTATTTTGCAAGAGCTGTTGTGTTGGTATGATCGCAAGGATGCTCTAACGTAGTTCAGCATCATCATCACCATCATCATCATCATCGATAACGCGCCGCTCGGCCATTACTAAGCAGATGCACATTAGAAACCTATGGATCTGACCTATTTCCTAATAGACATGTGTGATAATTGTATTTGACCAGGAAATAGTTTTTTATGTATGCTATGTATGTATATTAGATAGCTACATCCTCTGCATCATACTAAGATACAATGCATTCTTTGATACATGATTTGCTGTTGTCGACTGTTTGCTCCTACATCACCTAGCTCATTTGATTTTGTTTTGACTTAATTTTCATAGAATTTATGTGTATGTTTAATATCTACTTTTTCTATTGTTTATTCTGTGCCTGTTAAAAACAGAGAAAAACAAGGCAGACATTTCTTCAAAGATTAGAAATAACTTGTACTAATTATAACATATAATTAAGCATTAATTAATTAAGTGAATCCTAATTTAAAAATCTGTCTTGTTTTTAAATTTTTGTCAAATAATGTTTGGCCCGGAAGTTAAAGACAAGTAACAACAAGGGGCTAGTAATGGACAATAATCTAGCAAAGGGCTCTAGACAGAGGTAGAAGAAAGAGCTGTTAACATAATGAGGCCTCACTTGCGTCTAAGAGGTCGAAAGTCTCACTTGGGTGTTAGGGGAAGGTTACCTCTCTTGGGTTTAAGAGGACAATTGTCTCACTTGGGTTTTAAAGGAAAGGATGCCTCACTTGGGTTTAAGGGGAAGGTTACCTCTCTTGGGTTTAAGAGGACAATTGTCTCACTTGGGTTTAAAGGAAAGGATGCCTCACTTGGGTTTAAGGGGAAGGTTACCTCTCTTGGGTTTAAGAGGACAATTGCCTCACTTGGGTTTAAAGGAAAGGATGCCTCACTTGGGTTTAAGGGGAAGGTTGCCTCATTTGGGTTTAAGGGGAAGGTTGCCTCACTTGTGTTTAAGAGGAAGGTTGCCTCCCTTGGATTTAAAGGGAAAGATGTCTCACTTGGGTTTAAAGGGAAGGTTGCCTCATTTGGGTTTAAGGGGAAGGTTGCCTCACTTGGGTTTAAGAGGACGATTGCTTACTTGGATTTAAAGGGAAGGATGTCTCACTTGGGTTTAAGGGGAATGTTTCCTCACTTGGGTTTAAGGGGAAGGTTTTCTCACTTGGGTTTAAGGGGAAGGTTTCCTCACTTGGGTTTAAGGGGAAGGCTTCCTCACTTGGGTTTAAGGGGAAGGTTTCCTCACTTGGGTTTAAGGGGAAGGTTGCCTCACTTGGGTTTGAGAGGACGATTGCTTACTTGGATTTAAAGGGAAGGATGTCTCACTTGGGTTTAAGGGGAATGTTTCCTCACTTGGGTTTAAGGGGAAGGTTTTCTCACTTGGGTTTAAGGGGAAGGTTTCCTCACTTGGGTTTAAGGGGAAGGCTTCCTCACTTGGGTTTAAGGGGAAGGTTTCCTCACTTGGGTTTAAGGGGAAGGTTTCCTCACTTGGGTTTAAGGGGAAGGTTTCCTCACTTGGGTTTAAGGGGAAGGTTTCCTCACTTGGGTTTAAGGGGAAGTTTTCCTCACTTAGGTGTAATGGGAAGGTTGCCTCATTTGGGTTTAAGGGGAAGTTTGCCTAACTTGGGTTTAAGGGGAAGGTTGCCTCACTTGGGTTTAAGGGGATGGCTGCCTCACTTGGGTTTAAGGGGATGGTTGCCTCACTTGGGTTTAAGGGAAAGGTGTAAGGTGAAGGTTGTCTCACTTGGGTGTAAGAGGAAGGTTGTCTCACTTGGTTGTAGGTGAAAGGTTTCCTCGTTTGGGTGTAAGAGGAAGGTTGTCTCACTTGGTTGTAAGTGAAAGGTTTCCTCGTTTGGGTGTAAGGGGAAGATGACCTCACTTGGTTGTAAGAGGACGATTGCCTCACTTGGGTTTAAAGGGAAGGATATCTCACTTGGATTTAAAGGGAAGGATGTCTCACTTGGGTTTAAGGGGAATGTTTCCTCACTTGGGTTTAAGGGGATGGCTGCCTCACTTGGGTTTAAGGGGATGGTTGCCTCACTTGGGTTTAAGGGAAAGGTGTAAGGTGAAGGTTGTCTCACTTGGGTGTAAGAGGAAGGTTGTCTCACTTGGTTGTAGGTGAAAGGTTTCCTCGTTTGGGTGTAAGAGGAAGGTTGTCTCACTTGGTTGTAAGTGAAAGGTTTCCTCGTTTGGGTGTAAGGGGAAGATGACCTCACTTGGTTGTAAGAGGACGATTGCCTCACTTGGGTTTAAAGGGAAGGATATCTCACTTGGTTTTAAAGGGAAGGTTGCCTCACTTGGGTGTTAGGAGAGGGGTGCTTCATTTGGGTGTATTTGGGTGTAAGGGGATGGTTGCCTCACTTGGGTGTAAATGGAAGGTTGCCTCTTTGGGTGTAAGAGGAAGGTTGCCTCGTATTGTTTGTAGCGGAAAAGTTGCCTCCCTTGGATGTCAGGGGAAGGTTGAATTAGTTTGAGTTTGGGTATGTTGTTGTTGAAAACAACAATAGCGACTAATAAAAAACAACTCTTACTTTTGTGTGTGTCTGTCATTACACACTGACGGGGAGAATCATATGTCCACGACCCATTGTTGTTTTTGGTGGGTAGCATCCAGCACTTTAGGTGTATTCTCTGGTTGTTCATGAGACGTAACAAGAAGTAATTAACTTCTTCAATGAAAGGGTTTCAGGCAATGGCCCAACTGCAGCAATACCCATTAATACCAGCCTGGTCATACAACTACCTCTGATTGTCTAATAAAGTTTTATGACAATCCATTATATTAAAAACTCTGTGGTCCCTGGATTGGAACCCTGTCCAATATGTACCTCTGCATTTCAGAGTACAGATGAGAGTAACAGTCTAGAGTATATAACATTCAATTAGATCCCCATGAATGTGTTGGATCTGGGTGGGAGATAGAAAAGTAATGACTAACTCTGAAACCAAGTTCTTGGGTCTTGTTTTTCAGAAATGATCAGACGAGTGGTACGACAGAGTAAATTCCGTCATGTGTTTGGTCAGGCGGTGAAGAATGACCAGTGCTATGATGACATCAGGGTTTCGCGGGTCACATGGGACAGTGCCTTTTGTGCAGTAAACCCCAAATTTGTTGCTATTATCATTGATGCAAGTGGTGGTGGAGCTTTCCTTGTTCTGCCTCTACAAAAGGTAATAATTTACAAAAAATCCTTACCATTTACTTCAAGAAACTTGTGCTTGATACTGAAATGGGCCTTTAAATATTTGAGACATCAGTTCTTCCTCTCTTTTCATACTTGCAGTCAGGCCGTATTGACAAGGCTTACCCCACTGTTTGTGGTCACACGGGCCCAGTGCTGGACATTGACTGGTGCCCGCACAATGATCACGTTATTGCCAGCGGTTCTGAAGACTGTACCGTAATGGTGTGGCAGATCCCGGAGAATGGCCTAACAACACCCCTTTCTGAGCCTGTCGTGGTTTTGGAGGGTCATTCCAAAAGGGTCGGCATCGTGACATGGCATCCAACTGCTCGAAATGTACTCCTAAGTGCAGGTAAGGGAGTGTACTGCCCTTATGTTCAGAACAAAAAAATCCTGGGACTGAATGATCAAAGGGTTGTTTCGTCTTGCCTGCTACATCAGGATGTGATAATCTGATCATTATTTGGAACGTTGGAACGGGTGAAGCTCTGATCAACTTAGAAGACCTTCATCCTGATGTCATCTTCAGTGTCTGTTGGAGTCGTAATGGCAGCCTCATCTGTACAGCCTGCAAAGACAAGAAAGTGCGAGTTATTGACCCACGCAAGAGCAAGATAATTGCTGTAAGTGATGCTGGAGCATCTGATGATATTGATGGCCCTTTATTTTGTCAGCTCTGAGTGTCTGACTTGATTTTAGGAGAAGGATAAGGCACATGAGGGAGCTCGACCAATGAGAGCTATCTTTCTGGCTGATGGAAATATCTTCACCACTGGGTTCAGTCGCATGAGTGAGCGGCAGCTGGCCTTATGGAATCCAGTAAGACATAAATTATTATTTAATGAGAAAATTTTGATTTTGTTAATTCTCAAAGTTAAGCCTCAAAGTATATTTTGTTGGTAATCTCTTATAGAAAAACATGGAGGAGCCGATATCGGTGCATGAAATGGACACCAGCAACGGCGTGTTACTTCCCTTCTATGACGCTGACACTAATGTTGTCTACCTGTGTGGAAAGGTGAGCACGACGACTGATTCTAGTAACGCCATAATTCTATTTTATTTTGTTAAAAACAATTATCAGGTTACTTACTGTCTGAATTAGCAGATCAGTATTGTATATTTTCCTGTGCTTCTATTTTTAGTTTGTTTCTTTGTGTTTTTATATTTTGATTAATGCACTACTAAACAATTTTGGTTTAGAGTTTAATTTTTACAATTTACAACTCTTTTAAATGACAACGTATTAAACCCCACTTTCCTTTGTCCCTTCCCACTGTTTTAACCCCCAAATAGTTTTCTTTTACATTTAAAGAGAACATCAGACGGTAATTTCATGTAAAACTCTGACTCTTCTGGGCATTTAAAAAAACAATTAATTGCCTTTATTGATGGGACAGTTAAAGCAACACTTGAGTGCATTAAACCATTTTTGAAATCTGTTGTTCAGTCATTCTCAAGATGTGGCCATGATACAATTGTAAGCTAAAATTACATTGTGATCCAATTTCATTGTGTAGTAAGACCAGTGGAAAATGAACTTAGCAATATTTAATACAGATGATATGCCATTACTGACACACCTTGACCAATCAGCAACCTGCTGCTTGACCATAGCATTCTGTGTTTGATATGTCACTCTATAGCTGTGAATTTTATGAATGCCCCATAAAAAAAAACACCAAGCTCAAGTTTATCTGTCATAATATGTTCTATATTTTCTCCTGTAAGCAATCAATTTGACTCTCAAATGAGGGGAACTTGTTCATGCAATTTGAGTAGCTTTCATTTTAGCCTTTTGGATTCACAAACTACTGTGCTTACATCAACTATTGCTCCTCTTGGCTTGTCCCTCATTCATTTTAAGTCTCTTAACATCTTGTTATAAAATATAGAGACACATATGCCTATTTCTTTATTTAGGACCATTGGGAAAAATATCTGTAACAAACTAAAGTGACATCCAATGACAGAGAGCTGATGGCGTTCAATCAGCGGGTTTAATGTTAGTAAAAATGGAGGGATCTTAAAACATGTGACTTCACAATTAAAGCACTCATTTCAGAGGGACTAGCATTTTTTGTGGGTGTTGAAACCCCTGGATGGATTCTGACATGTATGAGTAGCATTACAGTTAAACCATCAAGAAAATTACAATTTCTATCAGTTCCTTTTAAAAATAAACATTTATGTGAAAAAATTGGTTGCCATCTGAATTCCATGCAAAAAATTAAGGAGTTGATTGTCTAGATAATAATTTGAGCTTGTAAATGTTGCATCAGCCTGATTGTGCTTTTTTGTGATACAGGGCGACAGCAGCATCCGCTACTTTGAAATCACAGACGAGGCTCCCTATGTGCACTACCTCAACACTTTTTCCAGCAAGGAGCCTCAGAGAGGCATGGGATACATGCCTAAAAGAGGCCTAGATGTCAACAAGTGTGAGATAGCCAGGTAAATGCTATTTTTCATGCCTGTTTTTATGTTAAACATCATTTAGTTGATATATAACATTTCAACCACAATATCCAAAATGCCAGTGTGCTAAGGGATATATGAATAAAGATTTAACTGACCATGATTTTTATTCCACAATTTTTATTATGACGATGATGATCTTGAGGACAGGAAACATGAATGTCCCACTTCACACAATGGAAGAAAAGCAAATATAAGTGAAAAAAGTACAAATAAATAAAAGCAATTTTTATTATATTGTGAAGGGAAGGATACAACATTTACAATAGACAAAAAGCAGACAAAATAGACAACTCTGGAAAGGAGGGTTTGTTACAATCAATGTTTATCAAATAATACTATTATGTCAACCTCAGAACACCCAAAATTAATGTTGTCAATTTAAACCAATATGTGATTTAATACAAAATTATTCAAATTGATTTTCACCTCAATATAATAACTGTCTATGATTTTCCCTGCTCTGTATTGATTTTCTATTCACCAGCAACTTCATGGCCTGTTCTGCTGGTAGTATTTTCTCTTCCAGTAGAGGGCAGCAACAAGTCTATAGTAACTCACTTTTGAATTTAATTGCATAGAAGTACTCCATAATCTTATAAAGGGCTGTTAAAGGTCTACATTTTTATTTTCTAAATCTTTAGGGTTGCAGAGTAACTGTGGATGTTCTGGATTTTTCATGAGCATGTTGGTTTTAGTTCCTTTCTGAGCAAAGTTTGTACCTCTTCCTGGTTTACAGCCTTTGGTTGTGTTTTTTGTGGTCCTGTATTTGTATTTTTTTTTTCACCTGTGTGACCACAAATAGTGGGATAAACCTTGGCAATACGGCCTGAAAAGAGAGAAAGAACTGATGTCTCAAATAATTAAAGGCAAATTTCAGTATCAAGCACAAGTTCCTTGAAGTAAATTGTAAGGATTTTTTTGTGAATTATTACCTTTTGTAGAGGCAGAACAAGGAAAGCTCCACCACCACTTGCATCAAAGATAATAGGAATTTGGGGTTTACTGCACAAAAGGCACTGTCCCATGTGACCCGCGACACCCTGATGTCATCATAGCACTGGTCATTCTTCACCGCCTGCCCAAACACATGATGGAATTTACTCTGTCGTACCACTCGTCTGATCCAAGAACTTGGTTTCAGAGTTAGTCAACCCTTTTCTGAATTGGTTTGCGTTTTTTGTCCGCCACATTTGTGAACCCTTAGCTCCCCGCAATCTGTTATCTGCACCTGGACTCTCACACATTTAATCTCCTCACATTTTGCACTTAAGCACACTACACTAATAGACTTTCTTTAACTGTTAATGCCATTATTGCCATTTAAATGCACAAAAATACTCTGCATCTGTCCATATTTTAATATCTCCGCCTATTCATAGCTCTGCTCCCATAAAACAGGTTAGGATTATGTGTTAAAGCAAGTTTGGTAGTTGGACATTTATGAAAGATAAGATACCCCATTATTTAAATGTTTTAATAAATGTACTCCTATGCTTGAAAATATTTAAAAAACAAATGTCAAGGAATTGTCATTCATTTCAATTTTTGTTGGTGAGACTTTCTTTTGTGTCTTGCAGATTTTATAAGCTTCATGAAAGAAAGTGTGAGCCCATCATCATGACCGTCCCTAGAAAGGTACTTTCTTCTATTTTGTTTGCTGTGTTTTCAGATGATTACATTTTATGTGATGAAATATCTTGTCTGTTAAACTTTTTTTACCAGATGAGTTTTACTTTGTATTTAGTCATTTAGTTTCACTGAAGAAAAAGGACACAAAGCTGTCTTTTCAGAGAAAACAAACACCAGACGAGTCGCTAAGGGTTTCCTGTATCTTTTTGGCAGTCGGACCTCTTCCAGGACGACCTTTATCCAGACACTTCTGGGCCAGATCCAGCGTTGGAGGCAGAGGAGTGGTTTGAAGGGAAGAATGGAGAACCCATCTTGATCTCCCTCAAACATGGTTACGTGCCAGGCAAGAACCGTGACCTCAAAGTCATCAAGAAGAATGTGCTGGATAACAAAGCCCCTAAGAAAGTGGAGGAGCCAGTGACCCCTCAGAAGCCTGCCTCACCTCAGCTGACTAAAGTAAGCCTGACACTTCATTGACTCACCAGCTTGAGACTCAAATTAATATAATATCTGCGTATCTGGTAAATGTTTACATTAAGTACATCTCTCCAGAGTTAGTTCTGGCAGGCATGTAAGCAATTCAAACCTTACATTTTCAGGTGTCCTGATTCTGACACTCTACTGGCTTATCACCAACAGGATGCTATATTTAAATACGAATTCATTCTGTTGTGCCAGAGTATTTTGCTCCTGGACTCGCAGTCCTGAAGTTTTTGAAGAGTTCATGTAAAGGACAGGGAATTTAAAACCGAGCAAAATGAAAAACTCAAAGCAAAATGTTGGTTCTAACCAGCCTCGATGTCAACCATTGCCACAAGCTGACTGGAAACTGGAAATGCTGATGCACACAAGAACAAATCCTAATTCAATGGTGCAAGCTTACCATTCTGCTTCTTCTGATTGTTGAGTGTGAAAATTCTTCTCCATAATGTAGTATATGTGTAACCTGTGTTATGCTAAACATTGCAGAATACTTCCAGTTGTGCACACTTGGCTACTTGATTACTGATTTGTATGGCATTTTTCTTTTTTGTAGTATATGTTTTTATCTTACAAAGTAAAGGAAATTATATGAAACTCAGGTACCAATGGCAAAAAAAACTCCCCTCTACTGTAGTACATTCAAGAAAAAAACTAATCTCGATATGTGGACAGATATTTTGAAGTTTTCTCTCATTGGTTATGCTGTTCGTCCACACATAAATTGAGTAACATTTTAGGGTAATCAGGCATTTCAGGAAACATTGTCGAAAGTTAGGATTTAATTTTTTTTTTATTTGGGTTAGTGTTAAAGAAAAAGTTTGTATTTTATGGAGCTTCTTTTGTTTAAGGAAGGAAAGACACACCAGACACAATTTGCCGGGTCTATGTTCCTGATGGTAATAAATTTTTACACTTGACTCACACACACAAAAAAATAGCACAGGTTTAGAGAAATACATGTTGCAAATAGTTCAAATATTTGTTGGTAACGAATAATCGAAGATTTTTTTATCGTTATTATCTTATGTGAGCTCTTTTCTTCGCACATTGAAGTGAAGAAACTGTGTGAAAGTAGTTTGATAGCTTCCTACTAGCAAAAATAAACTTTAATTTAAAAATAAACCAATTTGTAGGTGATATAAAAATATCAATAATGAGGTGCTAATGGTCAAGGGGCATGTGTGTTTGGGAGTTTTCAAACATTAACATTGGATCCCAGAGATTATGTAAATCAGTGGATGTTACTTGTCTGCTCAAAGTCAATTTGTTAAAAAAAAGGTAGATCTAGATGTAATATCAATCTTAATGGTTGAAAAATAACTAATTTTAAAAGAATAAATTAATTCAAACCACTCTACTCTGAGTGCGTTCACAATGTTCAAATATGCATTTGCAAGCAGAAATCTTCAAAAAGTAGAATTTGCATAGTAGGTGCCCTTTAATATTTTAAACATGCCAACAATGGTCGGAAGAGGAAAGCAGTTGTTTAAATGTTTGTCTTTTGTAAAAAAGTGTTTAAAATATGGTTTAAAGCAAGCTATACATATAATAGATGTTGTTTCACTCTTTTCAACTACAGAAGAATGAAGTGAAGTTAGAGGAGCTGCTGCGAGAAGTGAAGTCTCTCCGGGATCTGGTGACGCTGCAGGACAGGAGAATCGCCAAACTGGAAGATCAGCTGGCCAAGGTGGCACTCTGAGACACTGACATCAGGATGAAGAGAGATTTGGATGGAAAGGAAGGGGTCTGGGCCTGGGCGGGAGTGTCAGTCACTGCCAAAACGTCTCAATTTGACTCCATCATTCCGCTTGGTGTTTCTCTCAAGGACAACATTCCAAGATGGACTCTTATTTTTGTCAAGCCTACCCTGAGCATTTGCATAGCTGAAACTAAATTGTGGCAACGAGTGGTCACTGGTTTTAACTAATGTTTTACATAATGTTTTAAAATTCTTACTTTTTCCTTTTTGTATTATAATTTCCATGAGTATTCTGGCATTAACTGATATGTTACAGAGTGTTGTTGTATATACACATCAGTATTACTCCTTCCTTTTATTGTGTTGCCAAAAACGGGGTGATCTGGTCACCTTTTGTTTTGTTTCTCCCTTTATACTGTTGTACTGTAGATAGTGGCTTCTTGGAAAACAAGGATTTACGCGTCATACTATTGAAAATGACACATCAGGAGGACAGGCAGTGCTATCTCAAGGGATTGTGAAGGCCTTTGCTTCTTCAGAGTCTACATTCATGATTGAAAGTTTAGACATCCTTGATATTTTTCCATTAAATTCATGATTTTGTCCAACAAGCTATTGTGATTACAAATCTGTTTGTTACATATTTGAATTTTATGTGCTTTGCAATAACACTAAAAAAGAAAAAACGCTTACATTTCACACAGTAAATATGCTATTCAAAATATTAATACTATCAACAAATAGCATCTAGTTAGCTTCACCTTCTGCTCTCCTTTTTAAGCTGAACACAGACTTAAATGGTGCTTTTTACTAAATGTACCCCTCTCTGCAGGTTTCGAACTGGATTTAGATCTGAACTCATCCCTGGTCACTTAAAAAAAATCCTGAACTTTGTCCCAAATGATCTTTAATTCATTTTTCTCGTGTTCCCATCCAAGGGGATTGATGGCAGTGCCTTGGGATGTTCATTCTTGATCTTTTTCAAATCTTTTTTTTTTAACCCTTTTACACAAACCAACAAATTTGCAAGTGGCCTAATGCTAAGCCCAAGCTCTCAGTGAGGGATTTTGACAAGCTGTTAAACAATTGCTTTTCAATGGGAAGTGACTGCAAGAGAGACAAATCCGTAATGTTTTGGCCAAATTTTAGGGACAAAAGGAAAAAAATTTACAAAAAGAGGGGGTTAAAACGAAGGTAGAAACAGCCGTCTTAAGGGAAATTATGACTGGTGGTACAAAATACAGAATCGACACCAATCATGAACTGCAAAATTCAATAAATGTCTGTATTTTTAAATTTAAAAAGTAGCGAAAATTGTATTTAGTTATTTGCAAGCTGACCATATCTGAATTCTGACCAGTTCTTGACTATATGTCCTGTTGGGGTGTGGCTAAGTACATTTCTGAAAAAGGGTATATTTTCTAAAAACAAAGAAGAAAAAAGTAAATCAAGGATGTCTACTTTCAGTTTTGAGTGTACATTATAAGGATTGGATTGTTTCATGCAAAAATATAATCATCCTCATTGAAAAGCAACCTTTAATGTTTAAATTTGACCATTGAGATCATCACAATCATTAAAGCAAAAAGCACATCGTCGTGAAGGCACTTCCTGCTTGAGATCCAATTCAATTACAGGGTTTGTCAAATTCTAACACAATCAGCCACAATAAACCCAGACGCAATAATCTAATGTTGCTGAATGAAAGAGAAAACAAACCTGAACCGGTTACACTTCGGGCAAATATTGGTCAAAATGCACTAACCTTTGATTAATCAAAAACCTCCCTTTGTAACTTTATACTCATTCTAAAGTTACTGTTGCACCTCAGGACTATGACATCAGAAACTCGTCACACTTGTCATTTAGTCGACATTTTCACCTTCTCAAACAGTATTATCCCATTACCAGGAAAAGGCTATTTTGCTCTCACCAAGATCCAAGCACCCTAGTTTTACTTCAGTTCTAAAAACATTCTCCTGTTACAGAACACTAGGCCGATATGTGCTGAAGAAGTTAGCTTTCGGCAGTTGCTTCTGAACTGTTCAGATCTACTGCCTGTAATCGCTGTGGTGCCTCAGTGTTTGTGGTTTTAGACAGGACTCCTCAGTTACCCTTGCACTGCAGGAGGACAAACATCCATCAATCTCAGCACTTATCAGTGTCCCGAACAGTCTCGTGCATGCATTCCAATCTTCATCTCGTTTAAAGAATCTACAATAAATCTTTTCATTCAGAATTCATCCTCTCAGGTGTCTTTTTTCTGACTGCTTTTAGAACAAAATTATGTGTTGTGACCCTTTTAAATATCTCCATATCTTTTTTTTTTTTATCGGTTCTCATCCATTACCTATAATACCTATAATTACCTTGCGTAGCCAGATCTGGAGGTTTTGGCAGCTTTTATTTGTCATCCCATGTCATTTCAAATAGCATCTGGGCACAAAAATGTTACAGCAATAACTAACCGACATACAAGAACACAGAAGAGATACTAACAAATCCAATGTTTAGTTGTTTTTTAAAAACAGTCATTTTCAATACACATGATGGATATTCAATGTTCTCAATCGTTTGCCTCCATGTTGTTTCAGGACAGAATCAAAATAAATGGGACACATGATACTACGGGAAATCCTGATACGTTTAACAAATCAAGCCATGTCTTCAGGATTCTTGAAGTGGTTCCAACTTTCCGTACCAAACTCATCAGACGTTCAGCTAGCGTTTTGCTGGTGGGACATCTGAGGCTTAGACTAAGGAGAGAGTGGTCCCCTGTACCCTCTTGCTGCTTAAATCGGTCAAAAGAATGTTGCATACTCACTCGAACAGCAATTTAAGATTTCTTTTATAGGGAAACCACAAAAGAACATACAATAGATATAAAAATTCTAACACTTGTTGGTTTAAGAGACAGCATCTTTTGCTTGTTTCTCACTCTCGTACGACCTTCCTGCAAATTCTGGCGTACGAAAAGACAGAGAGTGCTCTATTCTACATCAAGCAATAGATGTTATCCTGCAGTAAAAGAATGACATGAAGACAAACTACTTCCTGAAGACCAGGGGATTTCAAAGCAGATGTTTTCCCAATCTTATACGTCTTGACAAGTCATTACAAAAGCCTGATAAGCCTCTGAGGGGTGCAATGTTGAAAACTAATTCTGCAGGGCCTACTCTAAATCCAAAACTATGACTCTTGTCTTTTATACGTACATGATGTATATGCTTCTCTTAAGTTCATATTGTTCCATGCCTGTTCTTTACCACAGTGGCTTTATGAAAGTATATCTGTGTACTCAACACCGTGTCCTTTGTTTCAGCAGTGGCTCACAGCACGTGAATCCTCTCCCCCGAGGATCATGTGATCACAGGAAACATAAAACTCTTCCTCAGGGATCTAATGGCTTTACCTTGAAGGCCAAAAAACAGAGCACTGTATTTCCTCCTCAATTTAGGTTGAACGCTGGTACTTTAAATATATATGTTTGCTATCAGGTTCAAGCAATTGCATAGGAAGGTGACTATTTGTCAAAGTCGAAAGAAAGGTTTGAAGTTCTCCAGTGCACAGGCAGGGGGAAAAAGCCTCGGCTCTCCCCCAGAATTAATGAGAACCGTGTGTCTGGAAAAGGCCCAGGCATTCTCTCTCGAACAGAGCAGAAGAAGAAGAAAGATAGATGAGGAGGAGGGGAGAGCAGGAGTTTCTTCCCCCTCACCAATCCAGCCGTGCTACATCGTTCAGTCTGGAAGAGAGAGGGGGAAAGAGCAGACACTTTCTTCTCCATGATAGATTATCTTCAGACGGCATGTTTTAGAACTTCAACGCTTTAAAGTAAGTCACATTTCAATCAGTGATTTTCTATTTTGATGTAAAGATGAGGGAAAGGTGAAACTTTTAGTTCTGCAAGAAAAAATGGCTCTAGACGAGACTCGTTGTTCTTGGCAAGCTGGCCTTTAGATTTTTTTTTAACATTTACATAAATGATCCTTCAATAGCTTGCAGATGTTTGGAAATGCTTTGAAGCTCATCTAAACCACAGGCAAAGACAAATACTAATGTTATGCATTTGTGTGTGTGCGCATGTGTGTGTTGGAGATGGAGGCACCACATGAGCTTGAAAGTATTTCCATTGTGGAGCAACTGGCCAGAGATGATACTTGTCATCAGCTTGAGACCAGATGTACCAGAGTCGAGAGAAAGGAAGAGAAAGAAAGAGCTATATCTCCTCATTTGTTGTTTTCTAATGAAATAGAATGTTTATTAAATAAATCAGCGGTCCTATAAACCTGTTCCAAGAGGGCCACATATTTTTATTTAAAAAACACTTCTTTGCATTGAAAAAAAAAATTACTTGGAAAGTTTGGTTCTGGATGAACTTTTCTATTTCCAACTGAGCTGCTTTTTCAAATCTTCTGGCAACTACTCCATCATGACACTCTAAGGGGGATATCACTCAAACATAAATGAACATAAATACTTTGATCAATAACAAAGATCTTTTTTTCCCAGATGTGGTGGGCTGCATGAAGCCCATTAAATCTAGTCAGGGGACCCTTACACTACACTATGAACCTCTTTCAATGTAGTAATTGACATTCTAATGACTGTTAAAGAGAAACGTTAATGTAATATCGCCCGAATCTTTCATCAACTGGCAAAAAAAAATTTGTTTTGTAAATGAGGACATTACTCAGAAAAAAAGAATGAACTGGCACTATTGAGAAAATGCCCATTATAAATGTATTTTATTTAAAGTCTATTCTGTTAATCTTTAAATCAAACAGCTCAACGAAACAAACGATGGAACCGTGCTGGCAGTGGTGTTTGACTGGCACAACTAAAAATCTGTGTAAAACTGTGGTGACATTTCCACTTGTTAGGTTTTCCACTAGCTACTCTGAACCTGGATTTGTCCTTAAGAAAATTTACGTCAACATCTAAGCCTATATCACGACATAGATTGTCCTAAAACTCACTTAAAATACAACTTAATTGGTTTAGATATGATATGAAAATTGTAGATTATATAACATTCTATGGCTTAATGTAATTTAAAAAGTCATTTAAGAATAAAAGGCAATTTTAATGTGGGAAAGTACATTACAATGAAATAGAAGATGTGATTATGGAGAGTTGTCTGTAACAAAAAATGTAAGTCTTGAGGAGACAATTCATAATCTAGTAAAAACAATATGCTGGTTTATGGATTTTAAATGTAATACAGTGGTAATGTTAAAGGCCAATAAGTAAAATAATTTACTATGAATGTAAGCAAGCCATGCTTGCTTACACATGGATTCAACGGATGAAAATTATTTTGTTTCACGTCAGGTATTCTATCGCGGGATGGACCAGTCAGCTCTTCGTTCCTTTGTTGGCCTCTCCATATTTCTACTAACCAGGCATGTCGTTAGGGCCACCCCTGTCATTTTTAATGACTCTCTGGAGGGCAGTGGGCAGTGGGAATCTGTAATATTGGAGGTGACTCCAACTCCCAGCAACCCTTCTTTCATCAATGAGTCTGTGAAATCTACCTCCAAACCCTTCTTGGATCAAGTAGTGGACTTTTTACATGAGAACCACCTCCCCATAATCGTCATTAGCACATTAATCCTCCTTATCATCACCGTCCTCTGCTCCGCTGCCATCTTGAGTCGCAGGCGAAAAGTCAGCACGTACTACCCTTGCGCTTTCCCTAGCAAGATGTACGTTGATGAGCGAGACAAGACCGGAGGAGGACACTTATTCAGCGAAGTGCCAGAGAAAACCATAGGGAGCTCCTGTGAGGAGCCAGTGAATTCAGCTAAACAGCTCCAGGAAGATATCATGCTGGCAACCAAGAACCTCAGAACTCCGGTCAAGACTCCATGGAAAGAAAAGAATGAACCAGCCAAAGACCAGAAATCTGGAGAAGATGAGAAACAAGCTCAGACTATAGAGGTCCAAGAGGAAAACTGTACCTTACCAGAGGACAAGAGCACATTGGATTCTGCCGCTGAAGCTTGTGGGGAAAAGATCAGCTCCAGCAGCTCCCAGGACAGCCTCAGCTCTTGTGAAATGGAAAAGACTGACCCCGAAGAGTCTGGGCCCCCTGAAGAGAGCAAACATCCTTCTAATGCAGAGAATTTGGAGATAGAAGAGGACAAAAACAAACAGGAAGTTGGTCCTTCAGCATTTATCAGCCAAGAGAAAACTGCTTTTTAACATGGACATTTTCGATGCCCCAAAAACATTTTTTTTTATGAGTTAAGTATCACGGTTAATTATTTTATTAAAAAAACTATATATGGCTTTGAATAATTTGTAATTGTTTACGTGATTGCAATAATGGACAAAATATGTATACTGTTCCACTTTGCTATTTAGCTATACATGTTATGAACGGATGCCTGTTGGGCAAGACTTCCCTATAAAAATTTATTTTTAAATAAACTTTGTCATGAAACTCTACATTTGACAGGGTTTTCGTCAACTCTTTCATCATCTTCTTTAGTTGTCGATCTGAATTCGGATGGATTAAAGGTGCTTGAGGCTTTATTGTCTCAAAAGTTGCAAAGTAGCTCAACCGGGTAAACACTTCCATCAGAATTCAAAGCGCCCTGCCACACCACTTAAGGAGTCAAGCCTTAAGTCTCAAATAAAAAACTGCGCTGTGAAGCAGGTTCTTGTTTGTACAATCTGCCTCTGAATATTTCCTTTCAAGGTCACGAGGTGCAGTATTCATCCACAGCTGCTGAACGACACCAAGTCCCTGGCTCTGTCCCAAACAGTGTAGTCTGTCATCTAATGGACTCACGTTAAAACTACTTTGCAACAAAGAACACGATAATCTGACTGTGTAAACTTGGTTTTCAGTCACATCAGCCATAATAAATATTTAGTTGTAAAGCAGTTGTATTTAGATTTGGTTAATTGGTCCGAAATATTTCTAACTACTTTTATCTTTTAGACCCATCAAAGAATCCTGAGAAGGGGTATTCGTGTTTTCCCTAGCTCACAATAGGCAAAAGGCCGCATTTATCCTTGTTATGTACGCTCAAAGTCATTGAGTGAACGAGATTTCATGTGCAAGGTCAGATTTACTAACAGTGAAATTATGTGGATTCCAGCTTTTCCCCACGACAAAATACAACAGTGTACACTTTTCTTTGAATGGTGATTCTTTGCATACTCCTACAAGCCATAAAGAGAAATTTTGTATCCTCCCAAGTCATTCAATCTCTCAAGTTAGCATTTTATTTATCTTTTGAACTAACTTCCTTACAAACTACTTTTGGTTTACATATATGGAATACGTGCTAGTTTTAATGAGATAATTCAGACTGGTTGACAATAATGAACAGACTTAACTGTAATAATTGTTCATGTTTAATGTTTTACATTTTAATTACACATCTAATTACATCATTTATTAAATACACATGCTTTTTAATTATTTATGTTCTTGATTCAATACATTTTGTAACCTCAAAATTTCAATTATTGATAAAAAAATATCCTCATGTTGTAACGTTTCCATCACCCCACTCCAGGGGAAACTGCTCATGGTTTCACAGATTTAATATTCAATATTCAACTATTATATAAACTATTTTAGTTTAAGAGGGGACCGATAAGCTTCATCTCCAACCAATAAACACTCACTCAACAGGTATTTCGGTGTCTTTGCTGACATCTGCCATCTTCTGGCCATTTGTAACATTCTGTGTGGTCATTGACATATTTAAATCCATGTAAATTAGGGTGGAGACTGAGATGGATTTTCGCTGCACTCGGTTTCACATGATTTGGAATGTATTAAGAAAATCTGCATAGGGACCAGGGTATGCAGAGATGAATACACCCGAATTATTGTGCCAACGTACAGTCCTAGTTTATTCCGTATGAAGTTAATTGGTAAGAAACCCATACATGCCTATGCCTTTCACAATAATTCTTCTGGAAAATTTGGAATAACCATGCAATCTGACATGTATCTCTTGACTCTAGGAGTAGGACAGGGTGACAGAGGAACTCTAAAGGTCTTAAAAAGGTGTCCCACGTCAATCCAGGACCCTCAACTGCTCCCTAGGGTAAAGGTGTGTGCCAAAGTCAATACCAAATCTTAAATGGGCAAATGAGTCCAGTATATTCAGCCGCATAGCAAATCCATCGTACTGTAAGGGGCATTTAACTAGCAAAACAAAATTTTTCAAAATTTCACCTGCAACATGTAGACTCTATCGCAATATTGGTGTTGACTTGAAAACTAAATCTTTAACAGACAAAAGGAGAAACACTAACTATGCAGATTTAGTTGTAGAATCATTTTGGCAGTGGCTGAGTGATGTCTCCAAAACTGTAAAGGAACTTAGCCACTTTGTAAACATAAAAAATTTTGATTTAAAACCTTGATTGAGGTATGAAGGTGTTTTTTATTCTATTCTGGGTCCTGCCAAGTGGAATTATTTTGTGGAGCCTAAGGAGCAGTCTCCTGCCTTCCTGTTTAGATTTTTTTAAATAATGCAAGTAATTAATACTTAAATTTTCATTTGGATAATGCCTTTAACTCTACTTGCGAATCGCTTAAAGGAGCTTAAAGGTAGGTTCTTCATAAATATCTGTGTTGATAAAGTAACTTTAAGATGTTTAGTCTGACGTTTATTTGTTATAAAAATACTGGATTTATTTTGTTACTTAGCAGAACTAGTAACTCGATGCGTTCAGTAAACGAGAGAGTGCGACACTTACAGCAGTTAGCAGACTCGACATCATTGGTGGTCTGTTTTGAAACATTTTATTCTTCTAATAATGATGATATTGCCCCTTTACTGGCTTTATGAGGTAAATGTCATGCTTTTTAGCTCCAATAACACACTAAAGTTAACGATTTAAAATATTTTACCACACGTTTGAAGCAATGGGGCGGTTTCAATATATTTGTTATTATTTCAGCCAATTAGTTTACAGCAGCTTCTGTGACTGGCATTCCTCTCCGCCAATCGTTGAAAACGGAGGCGGTAACGGTTTTTCAAACCTCAGGAAATGGGAACGCAAACTTCCATTGAGAGAACCACTTGTAACCCGAGAACCGCCAAGTTTCCCATCTGACAGTCAGCCACCTGTATTGCTTTCCACCGCACACGCTTTTTTGTTCTGGTTGAATGTCTTCGTTGTTCGCGCTCCCGTTTTCAGTTGGAAGTCTGGCTATGATTTCCAGAGGTGCCGCGTGAGCCAGATTAACGTTGAACGGAGCATCAGCGCCTGTCTGCCAGCGTGTGTCTGCGGCTTTCTTTCACTATGTCGGGTGTGACTCTACAGGTAAGAAACGCAACAAATATATTTAACGTAACTGTAGCACAGGACCTTTCTACTGATACTGCAGCGGAATCTTGTAAGCTCTGGGGAGAAATTCTTGGATAGGTGACAGAATTTAGAGTGGTACTCAGAATATAGGATGTTAAACATTTTTATTCAAATTTGACTCTCGTTTACTGATTTAATCTACACACTATCTCTCGAGGAATGCTAAAATGAGTTTAAAATGTCACCTACTTGATATATTTCAAAGCAGTAACACTTCACTGTTTTGCAGTAGCTGCTTGCATGTTGAATTGTTGAATATGGCGATGAAAACCTTTACATTTTCAGGTTGAGCGGGTTTGTCAGGAATCGCTTCGTTTACTGACTCTCAGCTAAAGGCTTAACGTTATTTGGGGCAGTGGCATTAACAAAACAATCAGTTAATTAATAAACAAGAACAAGAAATAATAACTAAACTGATGAAATGAACGCAAAAGGCAGTCATTCAGAATAAGAAATTATATATGTATGTATGTGTGTGTATATATATATATATATATATATATATATATATATATATATGATGGCTACATTAATTATACTAATTAAAGGTAGATCAGTGTTCCTAGCCAGGAAGATTTTTGGTCATTTATAGATAATTGTTATCGTCTTGCTGATATGACCATTCTGCTGGTTATCATTATTATAAATCAATTAATGACTCAAAGGAGCAGATAGACATATTATTTATTATGAGATATTATTTCACTACAGCATAAGCCAGGGTCTGTTAAAAGAGCTGTTCATCTAAATACTTTAAATGACTTGGTTAATATTATTGAAATATTAAAAGCTGATTTTTTTTTTTCATTGTTCAAAAATTTCTATGACACCATGTATATGAGTTCATTATGTAGCTTTTCTCTGTGTGTCTATAAAGCACAGCAAAAACCAGATTTATGTTCATTTTTCTCACTTTAAAACTCATAGAATAACAGTCTCCGGGGTCTGGCGGAAGGTGACTTGATGGATCCAGAGTTTCAGCAGCGGGTGGAGGATGCCATTGTGCTTCTCCGTCAGGAGATCCAGCGAGAGCTGAAAATCAAAGAGGCGGCTGAGCGGCTGCGACGTGCAGTTACCAATCGCAAGAGTGCAGCAGATGTGGACGGGCAGCTCCGAGCCTCCAGTCGCAAGCTAGATCAGCTTCACTGGGAGCTGCAAGAGCTGAATGCTCGGGCCATGGCCACACAGAAAGAGAATGTGATGGGTGAGAGTATTATTTTAATACTGAAATTTTATTTGCACTACATATATTTTTGAAACGTTAAATGCTATGTTATATCCTCTTTTCTTACTAAACCCAAATATCTTAGTATCCAACATCTCTGTACTGTTAGATGTTCAACAATTAAATTATACAAAGCATGTTCTTTATAATTGCACATCATAAAGACTATTTAATCAAACTAATGTATTTTATTTGGGGAAAATAAACTTTAAATATTCAAACTAAGCCTTATCTAATCAGGGACTGTTAATGTGAGCGAATCAGAGTCATTGGTGTTAACATTTATCCCTTTTGAAATTTTTTTTACAAGATAATGCTTAAGACAACCTATTTTGTTTTCTTGTTTTATAGCCTTATGTTTCTTACAGCTTTTTTATCTGCTGCATCTTTCTGTCAGACATTATTATGTTTGCGCCTCTTGTTCCCTTAGATGATTCTACTTCCCCAGACCCATGCCGCTGGGAAGAGGTCACATCACCCTTGGGCAGCCGGATTCGTACATTGAAAAAACAACTCACCATGGAGTTGAAAGTCAAACAAGGAGCTGAAAATATCATTCAGACCTATGCCAGCAGTTCTGTCAAGGTGAGGATTTTCCCAAATTACTGAAACTGTGGGATATCATTTGATACCAAACTCTTGGTCTAGTGAAAATGTTATGATATGCAGTGCATTTCAAAATTAATTTGCATGTATTTCAAAACATTAACATGTATTTTAAAACATCAACAACATCAAAAATAAATATTTTTCAAAAGACTAATGGCCATATTTATGCTGTTTGCCAAAATGAGGTGTAGTTTTCTAGTATTACTTAAAACAAATAGGCTTTTGTGTCAATATCAGCAGATCATGAACTATTGAAGTGTTCTTGAGGTGGTAATCACACGGAAATATGTTTTAATACTTGTAGTGCATGGTAGCATTTTTATGGTTTAGTTATAAGTAAGTTGGCCTTGAGGTTTTCAAATGCATGTGTCGTAGGACTTTTAGTGTTAATGAAAGTTTGACCAAATGGCTCACCTTATTTCGCATCTAAGCTCAAGCACTCCCTAATGAAAACATACCATCTTTTGAGGCATTTAATGCAATGCATGCAATGTAAATATAAACATCTAAAGAGGGTCTCTGATTAAAAACGGTACTTTAACATGTACTTGCACACTGACAGTGTTAATGTCACCACTAGATTTTTCCAGTCAGAATATCTAATGTAGAGTATGTTTGCAAGGCTCAGTGTTTAGCCAATATATCTCTTATTTTAGGTTATAGTTTTTTATTTTGTGAATTTCCTGTGAGGGGACCTTGGGTGTTGCCAATTGCTAGGAAATTATTTACTTTCATCACCCCCCCCCACACACCCCCCCCCCCATTTGTGTCTCACAAATTCTCCTTTATTTTACAGTGTGTCTTTATACATTTTAGAGACTGCCAAATGACTTTAAAATATGACTAAAAGCACCATCCACCATATTTCCTTTAAAACCTTTTTAGAGGGATGGCCAATGACTTCAGGCTCAAACTAGCAATGATTATATTCGTATTCATTAAGATTTCCGAGACACTGCTTCTATAATGGTGCAGAGTCTCTTTCAGAACACTATGTCCTGGCAGCTCTGTGATTTATGTCTGCTGGATTCATACAGCTTTAGTACCACTCACTCTCACAGAAACGCGCTCTAAAACACTGGCTTCTTTGAGAGTGAATAGGAAGAGCTTGCTGGTACTTATTCTGTTTCTCCTGTCCTGGACCTGGTGACAGAAGCTGCCCATGTGACTATGCTCCAACCAATGCTGAAACATTCTGGTTCGGGCCAGCCAGGCAGTGGCAAAAGAGGATGCAGTTCCTGTGGAAGGATATCTTTAAACGTAGGGAGTGAGAGCGCAAGAGAGGGAGAGAGGGAGGAGAAGGAATAAATGAGAAAAGGGGAGGGAAGAAGTGAGGAGGATGCAAGGACAGAGGAACAAAAAGAAGAAAGAATGGCTTGGCTTCTTGGATGCTGATCTGTGATCAGCTATGTCAGCTGGCTGTGAAACAATAGTCGCGTTCTTAAAACAGAGGGACTACCACAAATGGATAAAATGAACTGATTGTGTTCTAAGAAAAGCAATGGGATTCCATTTAGTTACCTGAAAGTTCTCAAAAGATGACCGATGACCTCTTGAGCTGTATTGAGAAGGGGAGAGCATTATGGACGGTATGGTTTCCATTTTTGATTACCTTGCCAGGTATATTATCCTTATCTTTCAGTTTCATGTTATTATTGGCTACTCTGGGACACCATGAGAGCCCTGATTGTGACATCACAATCACTTGGTGTGTTACTGTATTGTGCTTCAGGATCAACTGCCCTTTTACACTGCTTTGGGTGCTAAGTCATGGCATCAGCCCCAGGAGGAAAACTGCACAGTCAGTGTGTAATGTTTCTGGGTGTGGTTTACACCTGGCTGGTTGTGTTGTTGACTGTTAAACAGTTTTTTTCAATCCACCATTCACCTGTTCCCATGATAGCTTGTAATTGCTAATTGTTAAGAAAGAAATTACCTGGTGAAATATCAACTTGCAAGTCTTCTTAGTTTTGAACATAGAAAAACCTGCTTTATAATCATTAATTACCTAAAAAGCTATTAGATGCACCTTTGAATTGCCCATTCAGGGACTAATAAAGTTACTTGCATTAAATGACTTTAATTGAGTTAATGTTGCATGAACGTCTCACCTTTTGTTTCTTGTTTGATGATATAATTATAATAGTTTATTTAAAACAGTAATGAACTGTATTTTTTTTGTTACCAGCTCAAATTATGTGGTTCAGAACTTATAAATCAATAAACTGTGCTTTGAAGAAAATACAATTTCATGTTTGCCTATTTTGACCAGTTTACTTGAATGATTGGTTTGGGTAGGCTTGTAGAATGATGTTCGGAAGAACCCCTTCACGGGCAAAATTACCATGATTACCAAGCCAGAAGGAAGATCTACTTTTGAAAGAGTGAAATTAACACATGGCAGAGAATATATATATAATTCTTCAAGCAGTATTAACATCAGACAAAATCCAACCACAAATAGTGCCTTATTTGATAAAATGATATATGGCAAAATTCTCAGTTCTTCTGATTTGGACATTATTAAATAAATTTATTTATATCCATAATCAGACAGGCAGTGTCTGGGACATTTTTAGAAGCAGAAAATAATTTGCGTGTAGCAATGTCTGGTGGGGCTAAAACATCTTATGGCATCATTTTTTTTTCTTTTTTTTTTTTTTTGGAGCAATCACTAAAATGTGTTAAAAAAACATAACTTTCTCAGAATGCATATTTTTTAAAGGTACAAAATTGATGACGTTTTTTTTGTAAAGTTTACAGAAATTATGCGTATAGTTGAGGTTAAAAAAGCTAAATAGTTCTGTAAAATTCCTCTACTACATTTATAACTGCCGAAAACAATATTAGTTAACTTTTAAAAGCACCTTCAAATCTGTGCCCTTTACATCTTAATAACTATTGAAAAGTATCTAGCAACACCCCACAATATATAAAACTAAAAAACTAATTTTAATCAGTAAGTCACCATGATGTTCCTTAATAAGTTATAATATATTGGGATATTTACATCTGTGTTTTAGTATTCTCTTTTCTTTACCATTTCAGAAAATAAATGTTGCAGTGCTCTGCTATTGACTTCAGTGTTTGTTTTAATGAAAACACTGTCTTCAAAGATCAATCTCACTTTCCTCTCTCATTCTGTGGCTTGTCTCATCACTCGGCAGGATCGGAAGATGTTGTCGACAGCCCAGCAGATGCTGCAGGATAGCAAGACGAAAATTGAGCTGCTCCGCATGCAGATCGTCAAAGTCACCCAGGCCAGAGAGGGAGAACGTGAGACCACACAGCACGAGGGTAAGCAAGCATTTTACATGAAAGAAATATCAGATAAGAGTTGATTTCTAAGTATTTGAAATTTATTGCTAGAAGAAAGTCAATGGAGAATATTGACATAAATTTTTTTTAAAGATGACCGCAGCCATAAGTTATTAAAAGTCCTTCTTTTAATAGTTGAAGAAAACACCTGAGGATAACTTTAAAATCTTTGTGTAGGTCGCCCCTCAGAAACCATTTCGCCACTTGAGCTGCGTGTTGAAGAACTTCGACACCACCTAAGGATTGAGGCAGCGGTGGCAGACGGGGCAAAGAATGTGGTTAAGCAGCTCGGAGCACGCAAAGTGCAGGACCGAAGAGCTCTAGGAGAAGTAAGGGAATCTATCAGTCTGAAACGAATTCTATAGTTGCATTGTATTGTGAAGCCGAATTATAAAATGTACAGAACATTTCTCAATAACTCTAGAAAGGTATAAGAACCCGTAGGTGTGTAACTCTATCATTACTGGGTCCTGAGTTTTCTTTACTTTATGAATCTCCTGATTGGTTTGAGCAGTTGCAAACATGCGAAAAAATGTTCACTTCCTGAAAGCATATGACGATTTCCACAAACTTCATCTCGCTCAAGCACACTAGTCATAATGCAGTATCCGACATATTCATTCCGCCTTCACAAGGATTCCATAACACACCTACTCATTGAGTTAACTCATAAAACACTGTTAATATGAACATTTTTGTCTTGATCTGAGTGAAAGTAAAAAAAAGAAATTAACAAAATTAAATGTTACAATTTATAGTATGTATTTATATTCTTCTTATTATTTGATTGTTTAAAATAGTTCCTTTCGGACCATGGATATAAAGCATTGATATTGAGCAGTGCTGGAAATAGTTTCAGCGTGGGACATTTCTATGACCAGATCAATGTTTTTGTACTACCTGAGTTTAAGATTTTAAAGATTAGCTGCTGGATTTTCCTGTAAAATCTCTCTCAAATATCTCTGGATTGAAGGAACATGTTTTGTTCGAGCAGTTAATCTTACCGTATATGTTGATGGAAGTAAGGTGCTGCATCAGCTGAATGCTGAGTAAGGGCCTGCTACAGCACCTGCTGACGTTACTGCTTTTTCAATATAATGATATTAAAATAGCTCCTTACAAGGCTTAAAAATGTAACTATTTTGTTTTTTCATTGTTTAATTGAACCATATTCTAGTTTATGAAGTAGAATACCTTGTATTGTATTTTTATCATTTTCAACTGAAATGCTAGACTAAACAGACTCCATGTTCTGTGAGTGGTGAGGGTTTAGAGGTGTTTATTTTGAATCCAATGTTTATTTCAGATGCAAAATTAAAAATTTTTTTTTTTTTTTGTTAATTTTTACTATAAATATTTTATTTGGTAATTGTTCATTTAAGATAAGTTTGAGAGGAGTTCATATTTTAGTTAATAGCTTTTAGCTATTGGAAAATAGTACTTGAAAACATGTCCACTATAGCCTCATGCAGGTTACGGGGCGTTTTAAAGACCCCAGTATCCCTTTTATCAGTACAAAATTCTTCAAAGTTTAGGCTGCCAAATCACATGCACTTGCCCTATGAATATTCAAAAACTGATGGCCAATCCGAGAGGGAACGATTCATGTTGTATTTTTTTTAAATACACAGTTTTTTTTAAATACTATGATGTGTCTATTAAATGGTTTTCATGAATAGAACAGAGAAAAAGCAAATGTTGATCATGAGAAGATTGGTATTCCACCACATCTTAATTTATTTTTCTCCTCTGGACCCATGTGAGTTGTGTATACAGGGAGTGTGTTTGTGACCTTGAAATGGAACCCCTGGTGTATGGTTTGTTGCCAGGCCTGACTAGACGGTGTGTGAAATGAGTTATAAAAGAGAGTTGTAAGTGCCAAATTGAAACGAACGGCAGATAAAATGCCCTCTAAAATACAACTCCACTTTTCCCCCATGTACACTTATAATGTTGTAATCCCAGATGTATCTCAAATGAGTATAACAGGCTGTGAATTTCTCTTACTTTTCAAACTTTATTTGGTTTTTAGAATTTATGCACGATCCTTTAACATATGTGCACATTGGCAGTGCAGTCACCATGCATTAATGTGTTGTATTCCTTAAACGGGCTCTATTATGCAAGTTTTTGGATCCTTCTAGAGTAGCACTGAGCTTTTTTATGAACTATAGAATGTTATATTATTACTCTTTTGAATGAGGCCTTAATTTCAGTCTCTTCAAAATTCAGTTTCCACACCAATTTCTGCAAACCATGTCTGAACCAGATCCTATTCAGTAAAATCCTGTTTTGTCCTTTAGGACCATTGTATACAGGTAATAACTGATCCAATAACTACACGTAATCATTAAATAGAGACTGATGTTTCATAATACTGTAATTTTTATGTTGTGGAGGAGGGAGGGGAGTAAGCGATAATGGCAAAGCTGAATGGATTCTCTTTGAAAACTTCCCTCAAAACTTTTTTTTGCTGGATAAGGGAGCTTTGTCTCCTTTACAAGATGACTGGCATTTGTAAAATTGTCACAGCCAGTTTTTAAGTTGTTAAGTCAAAATTAGTGACTAAATCTGTTTATTTTTTTTTTCAACTATTAAGTTTTTGAGTATTTCCTCTTACGCCCAGGCACAGGCCCGCTTGCAGGAGTCCTCTCAGAAGCTGGACCTTCTGCGTTTGTCCCTGGAGCAGTGCCTTGGAGAACTTCCCCATGATCATCCAAAACGATGCGCCATTAAAGAGGAGCTGACTGTGGGATCATCTCCATTGCTTGGGTTTCAGAGAGATCACCTGCGTGCTTCCTCTACAGCCTCTTCTTCATTCTTCAAACCAGCCACTCTGACAGGTATTAGGATCGCTGCATGTTGAGTGGAGTTTAGGTTGGATGTGGATGGGAGGTGTATAATGATACAGCGAGTAAATTAACAATGACAGCCTGTAACTGGGTAGTCCCGGTTGCCCCTGTAGCTTCAAGATCGTATTAACAAATTGTTTCTCAGTGTCATGTTTGCTGAGTAAGGCCCTCCAGCAGAGGATGGCATTGCTGGTGTAGGATTACAGCCAATGAAGGATGTTCAGGGGATTAGAGATGTGATGGAGCAGCACCAATCTTCTTTTTGGATTAAATTTTTTCTTTTTGTTTTTTGTTTTTTTCTCTGTTATTAGTGATCACTATTTATTTTGAAATCAGTATTTGATTTCCCATATTGTTTAAAACTGGCATGGTACAATTTTCTCTTGAAGTACAGAATATAATAAATAGTTTCATTTGTTCTCAAGCAAAAATCTGTTCAGAATGCAGACACTAAGATTTTGACCCAGTGTTTGTGTCATTCAAACTATTTTATCTGAAATTGAAATTGACTTTCAGTTGATCTTCTTATCCACCAGACCACAACTGCCCTCGTGTATATATATATATTGTTATAGACTGACATCCATGATTAGTACAAAGTAAAAACACTTGTTTATGACTACTTTAAATCTCTGCAGGGCACTCTTTCTTTTAAACATTAGCAGCCTACCGGTAATGTTCTGCCTTGTGCAGTAAATCAGGATGTGACTGTGTAGGGGTCTGTAAGCTGTGTGTGTTTGTGTGTAGGGCGGCTGGAGGTCAGGCTGATGGGGTGTCAGGACCTGCTAGAAACTGTTCCAGGTCGATGTCGTGTGAGTAGCATGTCATCCACTCCTGGAAGTCCCTCGGAAGCCAAATCATTGAGAATGAGGACCGGTCTGTCCACACGCAACACTAACGGCAAGACCACTAAGACCGATGAGCTCTCATGTGAGTCTCCTGCAAGCAACATGAGGAAACGTGACATATTTCACAATTATTCCATTTAATAAATCTAGTTTTGCCTCAATTATTTTTCTCAGTGACTTGTAATCATTTAAGTAACTGATGCTTGTGTTCTCTCTCAGCTGAAATCAGTGCTGTTTTGAAGGTGGATAATAAGATAGTTGGTCGTACAAACTGGCGGCCGCTGAGCAAGGATGCCTGGAATCAAAGCTTCAGCATTGAACTTGAGCGGGTAAGAGATTTCTACTGCATATTTCATGAACACATCTAGTAAATAAATACGACTTTGATTTCAGTTAATGCATGGCCCAGTGTCAAACTCTCAATCTGAAAGCTTTTACGGGATCCCTTTCCAAGCTTTCAATCATCCCAGGCAACACTGCACATCTGTTTTCTGGAAAGCGCCAGAGATCATCAGCTGAAGGCTTTTCTTCACCTTTGCTAAGACAGCTTTACTAGCAAAGTGCAATCAGCTGCCTTCAGAGTAATCCAGCTATAATCCAGCACAAGCTTTTGCACACCCCTTGTACATGAACCCTGAACACTTGCCAAGATAAACCACAGCTCTTTTAAAGCTCTTTACACCTATATTTACAGAGCTTGAGAAATTATTTGATTAAAGGTGTTGGTCACATTCTGGGCTCTTATCGGTTTTTGATTAGAGGATTTTGTCTGGTTTAGAAGGTAATCCTTTTCTTGGATTCAATGTTGTCCTATGCAGGTATTTCTATGCAAATTGTAATTTTATTAATCATAAAATTTGTTTCAAGAGGTTCCACCTTTTAAATAAGTATTTTCTCAGTAGAACAGTGATTTGTTATTGATGTGGTACTTTTTGATGTTCAAATAGATTTTTTTGAGCTCTGGAACAAGTGTTGTTGTTTTTTTTTTTTTTGCTTAGTCTCAAGTAAATGAAGACTTGTAAATACACCTTTGTTTTCCAGGGGGACTCTAATTAAGGATTTAGGATATCACAGCATTACAGTGCTGCTATGTACAGTTAAAAAAATTTAAACAAGATATGTATTTTTGTTATATTTTGAATTGCATAACTTCTCAAAAATGTAGATTGTATCTATATTTTCTATTTTTTTTTGTCTTCAAAAGTGTTATTTTTATATTTTATATCATACATATTTTTTTGCTATAAGAAATAAAAGGAATTGATCTCATCTTAAGAGCATTACTATATTTCCATCTCTGATAAAAATTGTTATTTTGTGACAAGTTTGCAAGCAAAAACCTGCTATTCAGTGACACTGGAGTCCATACTCTGATGTTGTCAAGGATGAGCCATGTCATAATGTGATATAATAAACCTACGGTTGATTTGAACCCCTGTAGTCTCGAGAGCTGGAGATTGCTGTGTACTGGCGGGACTGGCGGTCCCTGTGTGCGGTCAAGTTCCTGCGTTTAGAGGACTTCTTAGACAATCAGAGACATGGGATGTGTCTGTATCTGGAGCCACAGGGCACACTGTTCACAGAGGTGAGCGAGATCATTGTGTATGTGGTAATTTTTAAACTTGTCTAGTTTTTCTTTTGAGTGAAAAAACGTATCTAGGGAAACTTGCTTTCAGGTGAGATTCATCAATCCTGTCATCGAACGACATCCTAAACTACAAAGACAGAAAAGGATTTTCCCTAAAGAAAAAGGTGGGTGAGGTCTTCCTTTTATTTTTGCTTAGATTCTTCTTATGTGTTATTGTCAAGATAACTTGAAATGCTTCAAATGTGAGCCATTCTAGACTAGGTACTCATTTGATTTGTAGAGCTTAGCTTTGACGAAAGGCTGGTCTTAACTAATTTTCATGTCATTTGCAAGGTAAAGTCTACCTGAACATTCAGTCAGGTTTCCTCTCTTAAAGGTGACACAAGCTGATTCTTAAAGTATTTCTAGGAAAATGTGTTGCAAGGAAAGTTAACATTTCTCAATTTTTTTAAACAAATTAAAAAAACTTCTACTCCAGAAAAGGCTGTTTTCATTTATTTTGGTCGAGAAGTGCAAAGCCGCTGTTAGGTTTTTTTTTTTTTTATGACACTTTATGTGGTGTGAAACATAGGTTTAGGTATGAGGAACACCCTGCTAGAGTTTTAAATCTGAATTTGCTTTGTGAATCAAAATATTACCTTTAACAAGAGAGTTGATTCAGAGTTGCTGAAACAACTCCTATTTGAATGAATCTTTTAGCTTGCATGTCAGTCCATAAACATTCCCACGTCATTCATTCATGCTTAAACTGAACTTGAAAAGATTACACATGAGGAGAAGCAGGGTTATGCAAGCCTTTCACATAGATTAGCAAGCAAAATGTTAAAGTTTCCCTGTTTTCTTTGTGAAGTAAGGAACTGGAACCATATTTTCACCCTCATCATTCAATCGCAGGCAGTTTAATGTTTTGTTGATTGTACTCCATTTATTGGTTGTCATTTCTGTCAATGCAATTTCTCTAAACTTCAAATCGGGCCAGATAGATTTAATTCAGCAGCTTCATAAACTGCTCCGGTTGTTTCACCTGGAGTAGGGGGGTATTAGGAATGAGTAACTAAATTAACCATTTGGGAATCTGTAAAAATGGGGGAATCCATTAAAATTAAATGCATATTATAAGGGGAAAAAATTTGACAGTGCATGTGTGTCAAAATGTTGGACAATACGGAATCTTTCAAAATCACAACAGGGGCACTTTAAGACACATAACAAAAGCTTCTTTTAACTAAGTCACATTATTTGTGATTTAATTACAGTTTTGCTTAGTTTGTCAGCACTAAATAACAAATTAATGTCAGAGATTTTAACTTTTTACAAGTGGATAATGTTTGTCTCTCTGGTGAGCTCATGTGCTTTTAGTTTTGCACTAATGTTGCTATGTATTTATTTAACCCAGACAGATCTGTGAACATTTCTTGTTTCTCTCAGGGAAAAACTTCTTGAGGGCGGCTCAGATGAATATGAATTTTGCGACATGGGGTCGCCTGATGATGAGTGTTCTACCCCCTTGCAACAGCACTGTAGCGGCACTGAGCCCCCCTGTGCCTGGTTCTGAGCCCCTGTCCCCTCCACCAGTATTCAGCCCTCCGTCCACTGGGTGAGACAGGCTTGATGCAGTCAGCTGTGCTGGTAAACCTGAATTTCTTACTTAAAAACTCATTTAATCTCTTGTGGTCATTCATCACAGAAATTCAGCAGTTGTTAAACTGAACTTCAACGAAGAGCGTCCCACAAAGCCCCCTCGCCTGCATTTGACAAAGACCCCAACAGCCGATGAATCACTTCCTGAGGTGTGTTAAGTGGGAACGTACATGTTTTTAAAAATTTCTTTGTGAGTCCGGTTATGTGTTGAAGATGGGGTGTTGAACTGTTTGCCAGACTCCTGCAACAATAAACAATGTCAACGATTGGCAAGCTCTCAAAGGCAGTTCTGGATCCCAGCCTAACCCTCAGTGAGATGATATTTCAATCTTCTTTATTATTATTAACATTATTGCTAACATCAATGATGAAGACTTCCAGACATTTCAATGTTTACTTTCAACAGTAACTAGACTTAGAAATGTTTTCTCTTGGAAGAATTACTTTTGATCCTTTTTCTATGCAAGTTAAGACATTAAAAAAAGATACAATATCTTTGATATGTAAGATGTATATTTTTATCTTTTCTGGTGTCCATGGTGCTTTTTTTTGTTGCATGAAGTTACTTATATCTGTGCTGATTTAGTTCATAGACATAGTTACATAGATCTAATCATAGTACACTTGATGCATAAATAAAAATTATGTTTAGTGTTCACTGTCTTCATGCTATTAATTAAAAATAATTAAAATGTAATCAATGTAAATATTTAGTTGTGTTTGGCAGGAGGAAAGAAGGGATGCAGATGGAAGATTTTAACTGTATTTCCGTTTTGGGAAGAGGGCACTTTGGGAAGGTAAAATCAGCAGTCGTCCTCTACTGTAATCTATGAACGCTTCAGCAGTCCTCGCATCATCGTTGTTTATGATTGAAGGTCTTGCTGTCTGAGTTCAAGACAACTGGCAAGCTTTATGCCATCAAAGCCTTGAAGAAGGGGGATGTTGTGACCCGGGATGAAGTTGACAGGTGAAGATCTGCATCCCTACCCTAGAGTTCTCTATGGCAATGTTTTTTTTTTAATAATTATCAGGGGTTTGGTATCCTGTACAATGCTGTTCACTGTGGGATGAAACTTATTAGAATACTGCAGAAAACAGTTGCAGAAGGATTCCCTTAATGAAAGAAAATTCGTGAATTTAATCAGGATTACATCCTTAAGGTTATCAATGAGCCGCAAACACTGGCTTAATCCTCTTTTTAGAAGTAAAAGAAAATAAAAAATATGTAGATATTTTGGCAGGTGCCAATAAACATCCTTCTTTATGAAACATCTGAACTTTTGACTTGACCATAAATAAAAAAGTTGAAAATAGGAATAATTATATTTTGATAAGTTATGACTATATTTCGACTACTCACAGTGAAAGAAAAATCCACAATCTCACTGGGCTAGTAAGTGAAATATAGATTGAGAAAAGCTTAATTTGATGGCAGTAAATGAGCAGAATTGTGAACTGTTTTTACTTCCCTAAACATCCCAAAAAATCGTCAAAGCCACAGCTATTCATGAGAATAACGAAGGTTTCTTTTTACAAGCACATGTGGAGGGGCGAAGTTTATAATAATTAATCGGAGGTATTTAACATTACTTACTATGATTTAAAACAGCGACAAAGTTTAGATGTTCATCTGAGGTCTTATTTACAAGTGTGTACAATTTATTCATCACTCTTTCTTTTCTCAGAAATCAATTTTTTGCAAATATCAGCAACAGTTTGTATCTGTTCATCTTTCTCCAGCTTAATGTGTGAAAAGCGTATTTTTGAGACCATAAATGTGTCTCATCACCCTTTCCTGGTGAACCTATATGGCTGCTTCCAGACGGCGGACCACGTGTGCTTCGTGATGGAGTATTCACCGGGGGGAGACCTGATGACCCACATCCACAGCAACATCTTCTCTGACCGGCAGGCCAGGTAACCGCACAGCTAGCGTTCACAGTAAAGCAGTGTTAGAAGCCACTAAAACATGCCGTTTTCAGCATTGTGCAAGTTTTTCTTACAGGTTTTACTCTGCTTGTGTTTTACTGGGCCTGGAATTCCTGCACCAAAACCGGATCGTTTACAGGTACCCACACTTGTAACAGCTGCATGCATGAATTTATAGGTATGTGTGGCTTTGCAAAAAAACAAGTAAATGTCAAGGTAATTATTGGACATTGTTATACTTTCATCAACTACCTCTTTGTCATGATGATTTTCTCTCGTTCTTTTTCCTCGTAGGGACCTCAAGCTGGATAATCTGTTAATGGACTCTGATGGCTTTGTGAGAATTGCAGATTTTGGCCTTTGTAAAGAAGGTTGAGGCAATTGGATTAATTCAATTTTTGGAGTTATACATTTTTAAAGTATTTGAGTCTTTAAAATTGTGCTGTGGCTTACTATAGGTATGGGACATGGAGATCGCACCTCAACCTTTTGTGGCACCCCGGAGTTCCTGGCTCCAGAGGTTTTGACTGACAGCAACTACACTCGTGCTGTGGACTGGTGGGGTCTGGGGGTGCTCATCTATGAGATGCTGGTTGGAGAGGTCAGCACCAAACCTAATAAATTCCATGTTAAGATTATATAAAAAGAAAACATTTAAACCAACTCTATTGAGATGCCTGGTGCAAATAATGAATTGTTCATAAATTGTTGAGCTTTTTATTCAGTATCCCTTTTTGGACACACAGAGTCAATAATAGTAATATGAATGCCTACATTTTAAAATCATTTTTAAAAACCGGTCAACCTAACTTGTCTTGTCATGCACTGTTTATGTGCAATCATATAAATGAGCATGAATACAACTCCTGATAATGTTGCTTCAAGTGCACAGCTTTCTAAAGATTTCACCAGATAAACTATATCAGAAATCTTAAAAAAACGTCTTTATTTGGACTGAAATTTTTCAAAAATAATAGAAACAACATGTTGCATCTAATGTAATGAAAAGGGTTAAAAAAAATTATATTGCTTTGGTAAATGGAAAGCTCTGTATAGCCAATAGCAAGTTGCCGCTCTAATTTCTTTGGAACCACGAGTCACTGTTCCTTCTTTGAGCGTACGCTTTCGGAGGGCATGTAGAAATTTATGAGCTTGTGGAGGTAAACAGGGGCTGATCGGGAGATGGTTTTGTATGCTAGCATCAGTGAATTGAATTTGGGGACCCGATGAAGAGGGGTGTAGCATGAGCTCAGATCGGTTCCTTGAAGATTCTGGATCATCTGCAGAGGTTTGAGTGCGTTTGCTGGAAGTCCTGCTAGGAGAGCGTTGCAGTAGTCCAGATGTGAGAGGACCAGCGCCTGAACCAGGAGTTGAGTTGAGTTGAGTTGAATGCTCGGTTAAGGAGGGCCTGATCTTTCTAATGTTGGGCAGTGCAAACCTGTCTTGGTGATTGAGTGAGTTTTGATGAACAGCTGTCATTCAAAGACCACAAGATTCCTGACTGAAGGAAAAGAGGTGATTGTAGAGGATTCCAACTGGATGATAAGATCGTGATGCACAGAGGGATTACTATTTAGCTGCGCCATAGTTTGAGGAAAAAGATTATATCCACTCAAAAACGCTCAAAATCTTAAAAGTGATTGTTAGGTTTGCCAGAGATTGGGATAACACTTCTAAATGTTAAAAAAAAAAAAACTAAATGTAATAACGACAATTTGGTTTTCCAGATTTTAAGAAAACGCTCATAAACATGCAACATGGTGAAAGGCATGGTTAGGGTTTGTACAGTTTGTGAAGACCTTCATAAATCCTCAAAAACACAAAAGTGATCGTTCAGATTTCAAACAATCTATTTGAAGCATTCAGTATATTACGCAAAAAGTTTTGTATGTGTTTATGATGTTATGAAATAGGTCTTAAATTTGATTCTTAATGGTTGTGAAAAGACTTAAATTTGACATCATAAAACCTGCAGAAACCCTGATAAATACGAAATTTGTAAATAAATTCTGATTCAAAACCACAGAAACCTTGATTGCAGAGATGTTGGTAATGTTTGTGTTTTGTTATGATTGCAAGTCTCCATTCCCTGGTGACGATGAAGAGGAGGTGTTTGACAGCATAGTGAACGATGAAGTGCGCTACCCTAGGTTTTTGTCTCCGGAGTCTGTCTCGATCATCCAGAAAGTAAGACGTCTTTCCTCAGGATGGAATAAAATATTTTTGAATTGAAACAGAAATCCAAGCTTTCTGCTGCAGCTGCTGCAGAAGAACCCTGAAAAGCGACTGGGAGCAGGAGAGGAGGATGCCAATGAAGTAAAGAAACATCGTTTTTTCCAGGTGAGTGTCTGAGAGAACACCTTCCAGTGAATCCCAATTTTTTTTTTGTATTAATCGTGTCCCCTCTCTTCAGGGCATGGACTGGGAGGCTATACTAGCCAAAAAAGTCAAGCCTCCTTTCCTGCCAACGATCAAAGCTCCAGCAGACGTCAGTAACTTTGACACAGAGTTCACCCGCCTCAAGCCTATCCTGACACCTCCACAGACACCGTTCTTCCTTACGGCTGAGCAACAGAACTTCTTTGCAGACTTTGACTTCACATCTCTGCTTTGACTCTGCAGTTCACTTGAGTAGTGCCTTCAACTCAAGACAAGTGGGCATCGTCTCCCTTTAGCTTCTTTTTGCTCCTTGTGAAACTGCCTCCAAATGTGTGCTTAAGCTTCAATCTTGGTCATTAAATTCTACAAAGCAAAGAAGCCAGCACTGTAACTTGGTCACATATATTCCTCTTAATGATATTTAGAGGTTCTACTGTTTATTTTGAGACATCTGCCTGTTACTTTGAACACTAATGCCAAAATATACTTGCACTTGTAACCAAACAGATGATGGTCCAATTGAGGCAGAAGCGAGTCATTTTGAAGGCTTTTTGATATTGTGCTGATCCTAGCGATACATCTTAAGCTCCTTAAGTTCCCCTCTTGAACTGTCCTGAGTGTGTGCTAATGCAAATTCCTCCACACTCTGTATACGAGATGATGTATGCTCATGTTAAAACCGCAGGTTCTGATCTCTCTTTGGCCCTAATCTGGATTTGATTTCAGATTGGCAGCACAGATAAATGCTGCTGGTTGATTTTTTTTTAGGGCTCATTCTAACATTTCCACCACACAAAGATGTTGCGTCAATCTCAAATTTGTGACTGACAGTCCCAGCTCATTCTGCCGGGAGTCTTTTGAGCACATGTACTTTTGAGCTGAATCATTCATTAGAGATGTTTCTTCTGTTTAAACAAGCTGACGCTGTCTCAATGTCCATGTGCGTTACTACTGATGCTGTTAGATACACTGTGAACACTATTTAAATAAAATGTCCCATTTCTATCAGCTGTATGAAGGAAAAGAACATATTGTATATTATGTAACACAACATGATGAATGTATTTTCTGAAAAAAATACAAAGTAACAATGTTGTTCAGTTTATTCAAATTATTACATGGAAGAGAGAACAGATTGCATAATGTTTCAACAAGGTGCCACATTTGGAAAATTGCTAAATAATACATTTAAAACTGATATGCAATCATTTTTGAATCACCAGGGTAAAGCTAAGAAAGACTTAATGATGATCAATAGGGGACTTTGTTCAACACAAAATCTAGCAAAATAATCTTTGAAAGGCGCACAATTATCTCTTGATTGGCCAAACTGACATAATCATGATGAAAGAATAAAGCTACGCGCAACACTAAAACAAATCAGGGTTATGGCATGAAGGTTTCACTTAAACGGCGAGGATGCAGACTTGCTGGAATTTAACTTTGGGACCCTTCATCTACACTATAATGTAGTTAAGTTGGATACAAAGCATGCGTTAAAAACAAATCCAATGGATATGTAGAACGTCACATGACAGCAATCAGAAAGTAGAGTCACAACAATTAGTATTCATCTGATGTAATCAGATAATATTCATTTTACAGAAACATTTAAAAAATGTGAGAAAACAACTATAAGTGAATTTCTGTTCTGTTAAGTGCAAATGTTAAAGAACACCGAAATAAAGCAAAATAAATATTGCTTTGTATGCTTAGATATTGTAAAAATTTCCCCACTATTCATAAAACACCAAATGATACAGACAATTATTACTGCTTATAATACCTAGATCTTTTAAGTCACAAAATTCCAAAGGGATCAAAGTTAACAGTCAAGATATTTTACATGCGCTCTCTGTTCAACAGGAAAAAGCCTCGTTAATAAAGATAACCAGTAGATAAAGGTCTACTGAAAAAGGCGCAAACATTAAAACACTGATTGTTCCTTTTTAAAGATAGTTGATATAAGATACATTTAAAGGGACTAAACACTAGACACTTTCTTATCTGTGAACAGTTTAGAAATTCACTCTTTAAATAGGATATAAGTGTTCTAAAAAGTGACCCATTAACACTGAAACCTCAAATGCTCAACTGTAAAGATCAGTTAGCTTATGATTCTTAGCTTATGAAAGACAAGCTCACTGCAGTGGCCAATGTAAGCACCTCATGAGGAAACGTTTTCATAAAGAGGATGGAGTGCTAACACCAACACCACCATGCTAAAGTGCTATTTGAAATAAATGCACATTGACTACACTATTTAATACGTGTACAAAATTAAAACCATTTAAAATGACTGAACAAAATCATTCCTGTTCATTTGTTGCTGCTAGCTTTAAGCAGACACCCTGTCTGGTTCTCTTGTTCAAAAGCCTCACTGTTCTGTGAGAGCAAGCTTACTTTATTATAGAAGAGTCAAAATAATCACCCTTTCAAAAAAATCGAAGTATTGCATTAATAGGGCGACCGGAGCACAGCTTTAAAATGCTGTATCGGTCTTTGTGCTTTTTGTTCTGCATTTGCTTTCAATTATACAATCACATTCTTTTCTGGGTATAACCCTAACCATTTGATAACCAAACACCACAGCAACTACTGAGTCCATGCATTAAAGAATCACTAACCAGACAGAATGGATGATTCATAGAAAACACACACTCTGCACATGCAGCAGTGTCCACCGTAAACAAAGACTTCCATCGAAGGGGTTATTACTCAGGACAGTTCTGCTTTGCAGGGGACTAAATGGCATCATTGCCTTGCTTGAAGTACACCTGCTCCCACAACACTGGCTCCCAAATGCAAAAGAAGCCCCAGAGATTGCGAAGCTGGCCGCGGTCAAAGGGGTTTTCGTCTGTGCCACAATGCTTGAGGTAGGAGATCCTGTGACGGGACATGAACTCCCAGGTGGTGGTGTTGAGGGACACCAGATAGAGGTGTGAGCCCAGCAGCAGCAGCACAGTCAGGGCCAGCAAAGCCACCAAAGTGCCAGCGGCCAGCAGAACAGCGTTGCTCCTCAGCCACACTGACCATGAGGTGGCCGGACTTAAGCCGGACCTGCACATTCAACATGGAGTATATTTCAAGCCATACTGTCTGGATTGTTAAAAACAACTCCCGAGAAGATACTGGCAGAATTTTACATTTGCATTTTTCTCTATTTTAAAACAGTCTTTGCATATATTTACAAACGTAAATTACTGTAACTTTACAGAACATTTATTTATTTAACAAATATTTTTGAATTTATATTTTTATATCTCAAACACGAAACAAGAAGCGGGATGCTACTTATTAAACATGCAATGCTTCAGCTATACTAAAGAAGCTGTACTCACCAGGCCATGTGTAGGCCCCAGAGTAGGACCAGCAGCTGAACAGCCAGGTAAAGAACAAACCAGCGGTGGTTCCTCTCACCCACGCAGTTCTCGATCCAGGGGCAGTGGTGGTCATAGCGCCGCACACAGTGCTGGCATGTCTGGCAGTGTTTCGACCTCATGGGTTGCTGTGGCGGAGCATTCAGTGAAGAATTCAGTATAGAATGTGTAAACTACTCCCAACTACATGATCAAGCCTTTCATTAGTAGCAACATTGATAACATTGACTGCAAAGCTTTAGTTACCTTGGTCATCTAACTTTAGTTACCTTGATCATCATGAAACTTGATCATCTAAATTATGTCATTTTGTGGCAAAAACTGGAACTGCAATCACGTTTAAAAATGTAATTGTAGCTACCCCTCCCCCTCTGGACTAAAGTTTGCCAGCTAGAAACTTTCTAAATGAGGTTAATGATTCAATTAACACAAGTTCTAATCATGTCCCACCTACCCAACATTTACAGTATATAAGACATAACTTCAGGGACAACATAAACATTGTGCAAGCTATTCCCCCTTCCAATCAATAAAGGTTTTTTTTCCAGGCCAAGTTTGCTTCCTGGTCCCGGAACCTCACTCATACGCCTCGCCTTGCCTAGTACACTTCTCCATTTACAAGACACCCACGCTTGCAATACAAGGCCATTATAAGCCAGAATGAATTTGTGAAACTGTGTGTACAATAAAAGAAGACTCAATTAAATGAGTCAGTCAGTTGTTGGCTGCAACTTTCAAGTATAATCATTAGTAATATCAGTATTAAAATGATTCCTTCTTAATGCCTCTTTAAATTACATTAAGGCCATTTCTTACGTTCTGCACCTAAAACTAGAAACAACTGACTGGATGTAAAAGTAAAATCTTTCATTTTGTTTCATTTTTTGATGTATTAAAGGATTTTTTTTACGATAAAAAGTGAGCGCGCACCTGCAGGAGGCAGTGTCCACATCGTCGCAGTCGAATGGATTTAGTGCTCGGTGGAATCATATCCTGTGTTTCTTCCGTGTGACCCAGCGTGAACTGAAACCCAAAAAGTTAATTATATTGACCAAAAAATGTAGTCCACAGTCCCGGTGTTTTATTTAACGAATATTGGATGTAAAAATATGTTTTAAAAAAACGTGTAAGCTCTTTTTTTAATCATTTTGTCTTTTTGCGTTAGTTAAAAGTTACACCTAACAATACTATAATATATAAATATGTCAGTTATATTCCTACAGACATACAAAAGATGGCTAAACATGCTAATATTATTATGGAAAACCTCTTCTCTAAAAATGTATGAATACCTTATTTTATGCTCAAACTGCAAATACAAACGTCATCATTTCCAGTTGAATAATCGCTTTAACTTTTAATGATCGGAGTGTAAAAAAGGAATAGGGATGTATGGCTGGGAGTTCCTAACTGACCTGCAGGTCACAGTCATCAGACAGGACAAACCCGGGATCCATTAGCGAAACTGCAAAATAGAGCAAAACCGAGAGCAGGACGAGCAGCACAAAGACAACCGGTAGAGTGAGCTCACCCGTCTCCTCCTGCCGCCGCAGGTCTGCACACAGAAGAGATCACAATTAATCAGAAATTACCGTAGTAGTCAAAGGGAAGGGGAAGTAAACCAGAAAATATAACTAAAGAATTAATAAAACAACTGTTAACAAAAACTAATTACATAACTTATAACAGAAAGCACGTTCAAGATTCAAAAGAAAAATAAAGTACCGATGGTAACAGAGGTAGACACTTGAACATTCTTTGACCTCATGATGACACATCGAGATATTAATGCTCCATATATTTAAATAAGCATGACAGCAGGGGTTCCAACAGCCGTGGTGTCTGGATCCAGACCCCCGTTTGAGTTGTTTGGTTATCCTTTGAGTGCAAGAAGGCGCTATAGGAGGATATTTGCTTCATGCCAAAACATCTTAAGAAATTAGATAGAATTCTGAAAGTCTTGATGAATACAGTAGCTAAATAAAGCACCTTTTGCCTTTGATTTTACAGTTTTGGGGAATAATAATGAAAAATCAAAAGGTTGTGCCCCAACGAGGACTCGTAGATGATACAAAACAGTGACATTTATTGCTTTAATGATTTTTTTAAAAGCTACTGAGCTTTAAAATATAGTAAACAAGCAATTTTAGCACATCGTCTTTTTTAAGCACTTTTTGTCTATGAATTACAATTTTAAGGAACAATAGTGTAAAATCTAAAAGTTTAGCCCCAAAGAAGAGTCATAAATGAACACAAAACAGTAGAATGTATTTTCGTCATTTTTGTTCAATTGTTGTTGATAAACAAAATTCCATACCAAAAAGATATGCAACTTTTCAGACAGTCCCTAAACATACGACTATCAAACCTCAACCTAACTTAATGCCAATTCCTTTTTTAGCAATATAAGTGAATTAGAAAATCCAACTTAAGTCATCTTTCTTTGAGAATTGTAACATCTCAGTGATACTTAAGTGATTCCAAACTGTGTGTGAACAAACGATTCTTTGTAGTTTTATTCTTTAAGATTGACGCTAGTTGTGTAAAGCATATAAACACCAATGTACCAATCTTTAATCATAAGTTAATCTACATATCGTTAGTCATTGCTTGAGTCCTTTTAAAGACGAGAAACACGTATAACTCAGAGAAACCCTCACCGGTGTCGTGGAGGAAGAGAATCAGCGTTATAACCCATGTCAGGATGACATGAGCGGTCCTCACCAGGAATCCTGATCCGAACACATTCTTGAACATCCTAGCATACTCCTAAGCAGAGCTAAAGAGGCATCAGCAGTGTTCTCCGAGGGGAAACCATCTCCTCAGGCGGGCAGAGCTCTCCAGGCAGCTAGCTCGTTAGCCAGCTCATGGATGATGACCAACTTAACGTTTACATTCCAGCTGTCAAGCGCGCTCCTACGCGTCCACTGCTAAATTCCAGGACGAGACCATTCTAACACGAATATTCAAATCTAGTGCGCTGTTTAATATTACTTTGTTCTGTTAAATCCGACCTTATTAATTGTAATGTTACAGAAAACCGTACTTCTTTCACATTCTGTATTTCTCTCGCTCTAATAAGCTTGTTGATGTCAGCGCTGCTCGGACGCCAAACGTTGCTCCTCTCTTATTGGAGAGTTCCGGTCACGTGAGCTCTCAGCTTGAAACTAGGATGAAAAGTGCAAATAAGATCTATTTACAGCAGGAAACCTATATAAAACATCTTCTTTTCTACTTGGACACTTCAAACAGAAAACTGCATTTCTATAGACAATGTTGTAATATGTTAATTATATATATGCATAATAATAATTAGAGGATAATATAAATAAACTATAAATCAATAGTCAATTGTTAGAACTTCAAAAATAACCTAAATGCAAAAAAAAAAAAATCATTTCGTAACAATAACTTATAACGATTGCATCAATCTTCAAGGTAATAATTTTACAAGTTAATGTATAATTTTGAGAATAAAATGTAAAAAGATCCTAGTAAAAATATTGCTTCTATATATATCATACATAAAAAGTGCTTCTATATATCTTTATTTTCTACTTAAAAAGATGATTGATTGACTACAGACAAATAACAAAGCAAAGCAAATACTAATTTATTGACATATTTTCGTTTATTTTTAAAGTCATCGTCTTGACTTCCGTAATTCAGTAGTTTGCTATGGACTGGCCCCACTATGTAACTTGTTGAAGAAGAATCCTGGCTTTCTTCTCATCAAGTAGAAAAGGCGATTTCAGGTCCTTCTGCTCCACCAGCTTTTCTATGCCCTGCAAAACACAGGAATTCAAACAAGCCAATTCACCACATTGGGTGGGAATGTGAAAGTTTGTTAATGGCTCTCTCTTTTGTGAACAGAAACACTGCACTGGCATCACGCGCTCTGCTTCACATCATGCTCCATAAGTTTGCATGTGCTTGTTATCCTCACTTTTCATATAGTGCCTCAGAGCCAATGAGCTCTTTTCAAATCTGTCCCGTCAACTCTAAATATACAGTCAGCTGGGTATACTTCACCTCGCCAAAATAAGACACGAGTGGAGAGATTTCACAGGCTGCAGGAGGATCTTCATTTTGCACCGTGCTGCAAAAAAAAAAAAAAAAAAAAAAAAAAAATCAGCCATCACCACTCACCCTGCTGGCCATCTTTTGAAGTGCCATTCTGAAATATAATTTTCTGCATGAATGCTCAGCATTTCCTTTCAGCCATTTCAGAGTTAAATACATCTGAAAGACCCCCAATTAAAAATGTATTTCTGTTTTTGCACATCCTGTAGTGGATTTTTTTACTAACAAACTAATAATTTCATGGTGAAGCAGAAATGTTTCAAAATTACAGATTTTTGCAAATCCCAAAATGTTGCAGTATTATCTGGCTCAGCATCATAAACACCTTTTATGGTAGTAGAACTCTAAAAGTTCTTACTTTTTCATACAAAAATTAGATGTTCTGGTTGTATGACAGTGGCTTTGTAAGGCCAAACACATCAATCCTTTTTGGAAATTCAAAACTTATTTGTGGCTTTAGCTGCAATGTTAAAAGGCATCCTATCCTGTAAACTCGACTTTCCAGACATTTCTTGTATGTTTGAATATTGTTCCCTTATTAAAAAACATCCCTCAAGTCTTATTCAGATTGGTTCATGCATGTTTCTGTAATCCTATTTTCTTTTCTGGGAGCTCAAAATGGTCAAAGCAGCAGCCATTAACCAATCAGATGAACCGTTAATGTGGCTCATCTAAATGAAGAATGTATGGACCAACTGACACGGAAATGTAACCGTAGTAGAACCACATCGATAAACAATGAAAAGAAATTATGTTTTTGGGTTTCATGGGCCAAAAGTATGTTTTGACTAATAAAAATAAAAAAAAGAGTCATAAATTTGTCATAAAGGGGGGGATTTTCTGTATGCCAATAAGAAAAACCTAGCAGGGGGTGTGAGGGAAGCATGGCAGTGGGAGGAACTGGAAGTACACACCTTGTTTGGTGGAGCATAACGAATTGAGGTGATTCAAAGACATTTTTTCCCATACATACCGCCTTTTGTAGGTTATTAGAAGTGAGGTTATAGTCAAGATGTGTCAAATATTTAAAAGGGGAAAAAAACTGCACTTTTCGATTGAGCCTTAGCAGTTTAGGGAAAAAAGGACAGTATAGTAATAGTAGTAGTATAAAAATAGTATAAAAAAAACTCATTTTCTAGCTAGATATGTTACCTGCTGTGTTTAAGGGGTATGGGTTGATTTTGCTCATCTATGAATCTTCCACCTGCCGCTACCACCCAGCGGTAATGTTGAGCCAAAAGGGATCTGCGCGCTGTCGATGGGGTATCCAGAGGCACCCCATCAGCATTCTTCAAGGGTGAGAATTCCTCCTCTCTCAACACCTCAAACACGACAAACTTCCTTAAATTAAAGTTGAGGGTGAGAGGATTGATCAAGTTTAATTTATATATATATATATATATATATATATATATATATATATATATATATATATATATATATATATATATATTTATATACTGTCTTTGTACTCACTTAGAGAACTGAAAGACGTCAAAGACAAATTTCTCCATTTTAATGCCGTTGGGTTTGGTTGGTTTGACAAGGTTTCCCTTTCCATCCACAAAAGGGACTTTTTTTATTGCAACGTGCTGCTTCAGCTGATTCTCAAACTTCCTGAGAGAAAAACAAACAAATCAAAGAAAATTACAGTATAGTATTTATTGCATACATATGGATGGATGGATGCATGTTGTTTCAACTTTTAATTCTGATGCTCTAAACAAAACTTTTCTGAGTTAAGATTTTTAGGCATTTATTTAGCAACTGGATTTTTGAATAGAGATAGTATTTAGAATAGATTTTTGGATCATATGAATATAAAAAAAAAGCAAGCTTTCACTTGAAATGGAAAGCAGTATTTGTGTTTTATATTCAGATTTGAAGCCATAATTGTATTTGACAAAAATACCTAGATATCACAGTAGACTAGAAGTTTAACTCAAATTCGAGTTAAAACAAAAAAAAAATTATAATTCTACTTCTATCTGGCATAAAAATGTTACTGGTCTAATCGGACTCAATGATCTACGCTAAGCTCACTAGAAAAACAGTGTTCCTTTAAAGCAGGATCCACAAAAAATGTCCTTAACACTAAACAAAAGATGTTAATTTCAGAGATTGAAAGAGAATATTAAGAGTGTGCCAAGTACATACTGAGCCACTTCCTTTAAGAAGCTCAGAGTAAAGAAGTGGTTGCAGATGTTCCCGGCACTGAAGAGAAGATCTCCTGCTGGGCCTCGCAGCTCTGCAGTCTCCGGCTGGATCTCACTGTATTCGATCACCTGATAGACTCCGTCCACTCGACAGACCACCCCCACAGGCTCAGCAGGATAGGCCTTCTCCACCACCTGACCCCAACGAAAGCTTAATACAAATACAAAACATTGTGGCTAAAACCCTCTACAGGCTTTCACCTTGGCACCGCAGTCTGCCCCTTTCTTTACACAGAAGCCAACAAAGACTGGATCTGCCAACTTGACCAGGATGTTGTCCACACAGTAGACATGAAGATACTCTACTCCCCTTCTTTCTAAGTCCTCCAAAATATTATTGTCCACCAGTGCACGGTAAAGGCCACCATTTCCATCTGAAGATGCAAACATTGGTTTAAGTGACTGAAGACTTGTAGAAAATAATTTAACAAATGGGCAATATATTTTTTAAAAGCCAATTACTCTCTGACCTGGAGCCATGGCAATTTTGTTTTTCTTCTCCAGGATAATCTTTCCATCAAAGCCTACAGCTGGTATCATTCTCTGTTCAAACATGATCACATTGGAAGGACGAAGACCAAAGTAGTCGTGGTCTTTGAAGAAGGTCTCTGTCGGTCCCAAGGTGAACTCGCTGGTCATTATGTACCTGTTGATACGTTATGATGAGCATTGTTTCCAACGATGTCTACTTGAGTGTAACATAGAAAATAATCCTACATTTCGAAGATCGTTAAAAAAAAGTTGTTGCAACATTTGTGATACGAAGTTATTACAACTAATCAACACAGATTTTTTCATTACTTGACGAGTGCACACTATAAAAATTTGCCGTAATACCCAAGCATATTTGGCAGGGTCTTGCTAACTAGGCAAAAACTTTTTATAATTGCAAGAAACCCTCATTTGAACCATACCATGGTATTTTGCACCGACAACCATATTTCATATTGGCCAGCTCTTGTGCCTTCTGGATTCGCTCGGCCTGGAGCTGGTACAAAGTTTTCCCACTGAGAAGCCCAACATCGTACATGCCCTTGGGATAGGACACCCCAAGCCGAGTCCCCTGACCTCCTGCTAACAGCAACACAGCCACTCTGTCCTGGGAGATCTGGAGAAACCCTAAAGAGCAAGCAAGAGACTCTCCTTACAGTGCTTCTATCAACTATGTTTGTTTCACTTTTATCAAATATATGAATCTGTATTTATCTTCAGCTTGATTCTTTATACAGAGTGATTGAAAAAGAATACCATAACTTATATTAAGTTCTTGACTTTCATAGTTATAGTGTGGTATTGTTTTTTTTAATCAATGTATTCTTTTTTATCACTCTACATGTCTACACTTTTCACCAAAAAGTATTTCTAACTAAAATCATTAAGTCAACCAACCAATCAATCCTAACATGGCTACTTATAGCTTTTAATACATTAATAATAACCATACCTTCATCCTCCCAGCTCCGAAGAGTCTCTTTTTCACTTTTACGAACACTTCCAATGAACTCTGGTGGAACGGGTTGCATGCGCGAGTCCACCCGGTCATCAGCGCTCGCTCGTGGGGCTGCAGCCTCCGCAGCTGCGCGGCAGTGCTCAAGTAACTCCTGGGGCTCCAGCTGGGATATCTCCTCCAAAAACACCCCCCTTTCTTCCACAGAAAGTTCAGGCCAAAACTGTAAAACATGACTCTGCCCCGCAGCTTCTAACCTCGCTTTAGCCTCCTCGAACGAATTCATTATTCTCTTCTCTACCTTACAAGCCTCTCATTAAAGATGATCGCGCTGAAGTAAGCGGCGGAGGGAAGACAGGACTGCAGATGCAGATCCTGTTTACACTGGCAGGAACTCGTGATCGGAGTGTGTGGTGTGGTTGCCTCAAAAAACACTTCTAACTGAAAAAGTAACATAGGACTACTGTAAAGGCACATACAGCGACAAACTGTCTTAAAAACACAGGAATGCTGTTAGCATTAGCAGCTAACGTTAGCTGTTTTGGCTCGAGTAAAGGAGAATTTCGTCGTTCTAACTGTCTAAATAGTACGTCTTAGGTAGTCACCTGGTTAATCTTGTTAGTTAGGTGATGAGAGACTTCCTCACTAGCTGAGGCGGCCTGTCAGCGTCACGTGATGCCGCAGCAGACTGCTGAGCTATGCTGCTTCCTCTTGACTTCACACCAGCTTCACTTTTCAGTTCAGAGCAGAGCGCTCTTACTTTATTAGATTTCACTAATAAAATTCATACTGTTTAGTACAAAACTGCTGCTCAACTACCCTAGATATTGTTTCTATTATGTATGTTTTGTTTCTGCTTTTGGAAAATGTATCTCAAATTAAATAAAAGGTTTTCCTCACATTTTATGTTTTTAAGCAATAAAATGTCAGGAAAGTGGAGACTTTCATAATCTGAAAAGAAAAAATGGATGTATTTTTCTTTCAATGCAAGTAGAGTGAACATAAAGTTATACACAACAAGTTTTAAACCACTTTTCAATATTTTCTGAAAATCTGATCTTCACTTTAAAGTGCAAAAAGGGAAAATTGAAAAACAGTGAAAAAAAGCCTTGACTTATAACCTTGACTGAAACAATTTACATTTTGTATTTTTGAGACCTAAAAATCGTTAAGGTCTGAGGGGGTTAACCAATATTAATGCTAGGGGAGAGTGTGTCAGTTAAAAAAAAAATCAGTCTGACTGATTATTAATTTGAATCTTTTTCAAATTTTTATCTGTAACTTCTACATTTACAACATAATCTCAACAACCAGACATATCTTTGTCTCACTTTATTCAGGATGATGTCAAATGTTGAAATGTGGTTTGTCCATGTTGAACTTAATTGCCTCAGTAAACATGCTGCAGCAGTGTATGTACTGCATTTATTTTAATTGTTTATCCTTTTACTTGAGGTCAAATAAACTATATTTCAAATATTTGACTAAAATCTAAAATAATAAACCTCCCCGCACTTCAGTTTTTGGTTTGCATTTGTTTTAAGGTATGAAGTACCTTAAATGAACATTGTTTTAAACCTAATTGATCTTTATATTAATATGATACTATGCTTTTTAGGTCTTTCCCAAATCGAACATTGTGTCTTTTTTACAATATGTTTTTTATGATAAAACCTTTCATTTACTAAAATTACTGAAAACGAAAAATGCCGTTTTACAAACTCACTATTGTATTAAAAGACAATTTTAATGCTTGAAAGATGGCCTTGCAACTTGTTATTAACCATTGCATTTTCTAAACATGCATTTTGTAGGATTGTGACAATCCATTTTGATAGCAATAATTGATTGTTTGATACTTATGTCTTTCCTAAGCATTACATTTTAAAGCCTTCTTTTGTGGAAAAAGTCTGAATGTCAGATTGTATTGTGCATGAAACATTGGAATTGCTTTTAAAAGGAAAATGGACAAATAAATGAAAAGGGTAATACCTGCCTGCCTACCTGATCATCACAATCACAAAATAAATTCAATCAAAATGATCTTTTAAATGAAACTTTTCATTTACAAAAACATGTGTTTTGAGGACAGCCAGAGGTTATTCTGAGAGGAGTTTTCAATAGCTCCTTTAGTAGATGCGAGTGATTGAGGCTCAGAGATGGACTGACAATTTGGATTCTGTGTTCAAGAGGTACTCTACTTTTCTCCCACCGTGAACTGAAAATCTTGAAATTGAAGTGAAAGAACCAAACAAGCACTCAAGAATCAGAATCAAGAATAACTTTATTTTACAAACATAAATATTCCCCCTCTCCATTCAGCATTTGAATATTACAGAGGACCTAACTAACTCTCCTTTCCAGTTTCGTAAACATGTTTGCATTGAATCGCATTTTGCTCAAACTTCACAGATGTATCTAGACATCACATCTTTTTGCAGCACGAATACTGTAATAAATGTGTGTATGACACAAAGGAGATTTGGAAACAGTACGTATTGATATGCTCCAAATACTGCGTATTGACATTCACATGCTACCACAGAGCTCAGCAATAAGGCAATAGACACCAGACACTCACAGAATGGCATTCCCCTCGATTGTGTCGGACACCACCAAACCGAAAGAAACCAAATACACCAATCCAAATCCTTCTCAGAACATTGAAAAAAGGTGCTAAATGCAAAACAAACGAAACAATGCTACTCCCATCAATTGGCAGGCGATATAGCTCTTCAAAGCCCTGTAAAGACTCTACATCTGTGCATATTCCAACACAACACATGCAAAACAAAGACTCTCGAGAGGGAATCAAAGTCGAATTCAGTTGGGAAAGCCTCAAGACTTGGGAGGGCATTCACTACTTCAAATCGTTCATTGCTTGAACAAGGCAAACTGCACAAACGCTTACACTCCAACTCTGCGAGAGATTCGAAGACTGAATTCTCCCTGAGGATCAAACCGTTAGAAAAGTTATTTGGTCTGGCTCTACCGTTCCCCCAAAGTCTAAAAGCAGCTTTATTGTATTATAAACAAGGCAACTATATTAAGACTAAGGTCTCCTGGAATAGCAACCCCTGAACTAGTGGGTTTCTGAGCTTCACATGCAAAAGCTGTCAGAGCAACTCGGTTCATTCAAACGCACATTTTTAACCCTACGAAATGTTATTTCAAAACACACGCCAAGTCCGAAGAGATTATAACCTACTAAATATATACAAGAGTCTTCTTTAAATAATGTCTGTCTGCTCAACCTGATACAAAGATCAAACAAACGCTATTCAAAACAACCGCTATGCCTACAGAATAAACCAATCCCATTGCAAATTGCTATAAAATTCAAGTCTGCTGATTTTGTATTAAAATAAAGTGCTTAAATATGTTACTTGACTAGACGGAGATTAAATTAGGTTCTTGTGTGAGTTTCATTTCAAAAGCTTGCAAACACATACTGCAGAGAAATCTGAAAAAATAAAATAAAACAAATAATAATAATAATAATAATAATAATCGCACAGTGACTGTGGTTTCTAAACTTAAGACCTGCTTGGTGTTCAAGACCAGTTACTCTCAGTTCTGCACGTTTACTAAATCTCACCTTCATAACAGATGATTCCGCTTTCTGCGGATTCTGCAGAGTCCGTTCTAACAGATTCAGAGCTGATTCAGATAGAAACCAATGAGGAAGGCATTAAAACAAAACCAGGGGCTGGCATCACCGGTTAGCTCTAACCTTTAGCTTCCAGAACAGTTCAATAGTTTACTATCTCTGATCGTTTCAACCTTGAAAATGAAAGGAAAAAAAATGCTCTAATTTGGTTTCCAAGCATCAAGAAGTACAAATTAAAAAAATCTGCTCTTATGCTTAACAGAACAAAGCAACCTCAATCGAAAGTTTAATGGATTTAAGTCTTATCTTCACAAGTGTTTATTTTCCCTCTGTCACTATGGGGAGTGTGTAGTGTTTGGACCTTTAAAAGTAAATAAATAAACAGCATAAAACACAACCAACAAGGGAAATCCTCACCAGTAGTATTGGGTTACAATGAGATATTTTAACCATTTCCTTTGAAGTTAATGAAATCATACAAAGTATATGTTAAATAATAATAAATGTTAAATGCAAGGGATCATTTCATATCACAGAAAGTATAACCGACTAGATTACTAAATGCTGCCATCCAGTGGACGGATGATTCAGTGACCCAAACAACATCCAGTAGAACTAACATCATTGTCTCCAAACCTTTAGTGCAACAGATTCCAGTTCTACAAATGAAATGATGCATTAGGTATTAAATCTGCTTCATAAATACATCAGTGCTGTTCAAGAAACCAGTTTTCAGATTAATTCCAGAATTTTGTCCGCCATGTGACCTCAGGGGTTGCTTTTAAACACAAGCCATTCTGAAATGCTCTCAAGTTACTAACAGCTAGGACTGTATTTAATGCTGAGGAATGAAATCTCCCCAGAACAGTATTAGTTTCTCCATGAGGAATGTTCTTTTGGCCAACTCCTTCACTTTCCCACGAGTGCAAACAGGTCAATGGATGAACAGGCAGTCCAAGCGAAGGTTCCTCTCACCTCGACTGAACTCCAAGTGACATCTTCAAGTTCTCATACACCACGTAACTGATGCTCACAGCAGGAATGACCTTCATAAAATTAGGAGCCAAGCCTCTATAGAGTCCAATAGCACCCTCTGTCCGTACAATGTGCCTGAAGAGTCCAGACATGGTCATCTGTGGGCCGCCTTCCTGAGATGCTGGAGAGAGGGAGAACAGAAATCCATCAGACCGGGACAGGTGTAGGTGGGGTCAATGTTCTTTATTGTCATGCGTCTTTGCAAACATACAAACTCTTCTAGCGACTCCTTCTGCCACTGTAAGCAACATCTCATCAACGTCCAACCTTTCCAACTAACATGGTTTGTATACAATATTTTTTTACACAGAAATTATGTATTTTTCAACTTATGAATAAAAAAAATCTTGTTTTACTTACAAAAACCATACAAATCTTAAAACATGTGATCATGACTTGTAAATCATTGTGTCTCTTGCTGTGCACTGAGTGAGAACCTTTCACTTAAATAAGAAAAAATTTATTAACTTATGAATTAATTTTTACAGGTTTTTCTTCTAGTGACTCACAATTCTTTCATTCTTTAGTTTGGTTAGTCAGTGTGCCACACACACACACACGTGTTAATAAAATGATTGATGTAACGTCTCCTAATGAAGCTGTTCATGACACATACATCATGCAGATGTTCTGGCAGTATAATTAGAAGACCCTGTTACTGGCAGTTTGTCATAACAGTAACAATTGCTAAGCATTCAGTAAAAATATAATTAAACTACAGCAAGGATGAATACACAGATAAACAGGTCTAGTTTTGGGTGGAGGGTCTAAGAAGCTGTTACACATCATACATCTGAATCCAGAGTTTTAAGAAAGTCAGATCCAAGTCAGTCAGTTTAGTCAAGCCAGATCAAAGGTCGAGTCCATTAAAAAAAACATTGTGTCCAGACTTTTGCTGGTGCGCGATTGCATTTATGTGCAGCTTAGAGGGAACATTGAGTAGGGCTGCAACTGTACGTTCACATCAAAATTGAATAACATGTGATTTACAAGTGAATGTATTTTTTTTTTTGGGTCGTATTGTAAGCAACTAAATTATGCTTTTCATGTGACCAGCTTGAGAGAGAGACATGGTCTTTTTTCAAACATCGTTTAAAACAGACAGTTACTGAGACTTGGATGGTTTAATTTTACTGCTGTTTTCAGGTAAAGACATCTATAGGGCATGTTCTTAGCAGTGTTTTTTTTTAAGAAACACAGAACTGCATACATATTGAGTGAAACACACAATGATTTAAAGGCTTACCCTGGGCCTGCATACGTGTCCTCACTAAGGCCAAGGGGTAGCTGGCTAACTGTCCACATGTGCTGGACACAGTTCCACAGGCCAGTAGCACAAACACTCCAGGGTCTGGACTGTTTGTGGCAAAGTTCTGCAGCCACCAGTTTTTCAGGGTCTTGGGGAGGAACAGACAGAGAGAAGTAAGGCAATGAAATAGACAGACATTGAATAAAAAATGCTTATATTTAACTCAATGCTCAAACATGTACTGGAGAGAGAGAGTGAGAGAGAGAGAAAAAAAAAACGAATTGCAGTTACGGTAGCAAGTACAAGTTTCCAAAATGCATCTAGTGTTAAATTATAAAAATTCCTAAATATATAAAATCAAATAACTAAAATGTATGTTAACACATTTTTAAAGACAATTTCACATTCATGTATTCCTCAAGAACTTGAAGAATTTAAATATGTATATTATTGAACCAACAGTATTTAAAAACGTTCCCTTCATATTGAAATTATTCATGTTTTGGAAGTGCTGAATTTGTTTTAGCTAGGAATGATATTTAATGCTTCCAAATCTTACCTCGTAAACAGCCAAGTCTATTCCAGCATATGGGATGATGCCCAGCATATTTGGAATGTAGCCCTTATAAAAGGCAGTCATCCCCTCCTTCTTAAAGATATGTTTAGCACAGTCTGAGATGCCAGCATACTGACCCGTCCTCCCCAGAGCAAGACGAGTCTTTAAAACCTGAAACACAGCTTCCGATCAAAACCATGCTTTGTGTGGACCAGATTGATCAGAGATCTGAGGTGATTGTTTACCTCCATGGGATAGATGCTGCTCTGAGCGATTGCTCCAGCTAGAGAACCAGAGACCAGCCTCTCCAGGATGCCCAGGGTCTCCTGGTTACTGCCAATGAGACGTTTGATCTAAAGAACAGAACAGGGGTTAAGTCCTTCAGTACACTTCAAGGGTTTAAGCATACAATGTGTACAATCAGCACAGCATTCATCTACCACAGGAGAGTGAAACTCAGAGAATCCTGCAGGGTTTAATAGCATTTAAGATGTTATTCAAGCAATCCTGTGTTGATATTTAAAGATGTTCTATAAAATAATCTAAACTGACAGTCCTTCCAGATGTGGCCCCAGGCCAGGCCGCAGTTTAGTGAAAAAATGATGGCTGTCGGATCAGTGTAAAGAAAAAAAAATAATAAAAAAAAAGCATATTTGCATATTGATCCATTTTTTTAAAGTTAGCATGCACAGCAGTGTGTTTAAATACAAAGTATTTGCATTACATGTAAGTAGGAAGTTCCAAGGTGGTTTTCTAGTGACCATGAGAATCAAAGTGTTGACTGACCAACACTATTCAATCCCATGATGCAACACAAGGGAAATGAGATGCAACCTATGCAGGTTTGTGAATATAGACCTGGCTCACGCAGCACAGATAAATACAGAATATAAAATACTTTAAGATCAATTTTTGAGTAGAATTAGAATCAAATAGTAGTATGTGTGTCGCAGATCACGGTTACAAATGTGGAAGGAAATATTCATTACTCAAACGCAGATTCAAATGAGTGTCTACGACCAGACATCCTGGAGTTTAACTTCCAGAGGTCATCAATACTCTCTTGCCCAAAACAAAAGCACAAGATTGTGGGATTTCAAAGACACAGAGGGAAACATCTGCTATGCTTCCAAACATCAGGTGACAATTATCTCACGAGACAGGAAGTGACATCAACACTAGTTTCAGACATGACCCCATGCCTTCCTGTCTGTGAATTCCCAGCTCTTTGTTGCTTTTGAATGGCTTTCTTTTTGAATGAAGTAAAAAAAAACAAATATATTTCATCCTTTAGATGTCACAGACATAACAGCAGCGTGAGAACTAAACCAAAGTATCGTACAAGTAAAATAAATAAAAGAGAATTACTGAAAGCAAACAAAATCATCTAATGGAATCAAAGAAAAACCCCTCAGGAATCGAAAGGATACAAACCCCAAGGATACACGAGTTGTATCTAAGATGTAAATGGTCTGAATTTTATTACTATTTTGTTTTTAAAAGTCTTAAGATTCAATGTAAAACTTAAATGTGACTTAAATCCTCCTGTACCTGCTCATACGCCATGAACTTGATGGCAGACTCAGGTGCGATTTTCACAACATTGATCCCGTTCCCTCGCCACAGAGAGCGAAGCCCACCCTCACGGACCATCTGAGCGAATCCTCCCATGATGCCCATGGTGTTGATCCGTGATGAGTGAACCTGACAACATTCAAGCAAGCAAAAGTCTCAATTTAAGAATTATTATTTTAATATAAGCATAACATTATGGAAAAATTAGGTGCAAAATTGGCATGCATTTAAAGATGATGTTTATTAATGATATATTATCTTGAAACAATGATCTTCTATATAATCTAAAAATAGCAGATACAAAGGAGAGGAAACCTAAAAGTAATTTGGATTTCTAAAAAGTAAAAATATATGTTAAAAAAAATCTGTGCTTACCTGCATTAAGACTTTGAGGCGATCCAAGGGTGCGGTACATGTTCGGGACACAGCACCTGCTCCCCCTCCTGCCACCAGGTGTCGCCACAACATCCCAGTCTTTTTCTCCTCTGCCGTAAACTCATCGGGAACCATCATACTTTCCCCAACATCAAAAATCTGAAAAGAGGAAATGACATCATGGACGGTTAAAATTTCACACGCAAGACAAGATGTGCCGTGTTCTTCACACAAATGTTCTGCTATTACTGCTCAATATTGTCTTAGTGGATTCAATAAATTTGAAATGATCATGTCACTGTTTTTCCAACCAATAGGAGGAACCCTCACATGTAAACCTAGGTGAAACCCACTGATGGTAAAAGTAAAGAGTTTTTTGAAAAATTCAACATTTCCCCAAACAACATGAAAACAATATCTTCAAGAATTAAGGCCCTGAATTTTGCTATATTTGGAGTGAAATGGCATGTTTTCAATGGAACTTTCATGGAAGAGTAGCGGCAACTAACCGGTTACTTCACACAAAAATAGATTAAAAAAACTTTAACATATATCTTAGATGATTTAAACCTTTAGAATTCCTCCTATAAAATTGTTTCTCAAAATTTGAATATATTTTTGCCAGCAAAGATAAATGGAATCTCTAAAGTGATTATAAAATTTTGTAATCTGGTAAATGTTATAAATATTTGACAAACTGTATAAATTATTACACAGGTTTGTCATCATATAGTAACAAACTCTCCTCCAAAAATATTCTCTAGATCACATTTGAAGTATTAAAACAACATAATTTAGTATACTTTCCACTTATCTGTGAATAATCATTAATAAATAAATAATACAGAGTAGAAGTGGAGATATTACTTCATAATAATCATACAAAAATATGTATTTGTTCTGGTTGAGATGGATATGCTTATTTAAAAGTAATGAAAAGGAAAACTGTTTAAAGAATAATAACCTATTTTATAACAAATCAAAGAATAATTTTATGACATGGAGACATGTAAATTAGGATTACCTAACCTGTCGTCAAGGCGAGGACAGTGCTGTAATAATCTATTAGGAGGCACCTATTTCTTTTGCATTAAAAAGGCAAAGTCACTGACGTCAAACCCCTGTTGATCTGTTTAAAAGGATCAGACAGGATCACAATGACCCCTTTTATGCCATTCAAGAGTACTTGAAGTTCAAGGCAACAAATTTACCTAAGCAGGCTTAGTAAACTTCCTGATCCTGACTGACTGAAGGTGCGTGTTGAACGAGAGCGATGCACATAGAACAGAGACAGCGAAAGAGAGCTGGAGACATTGAATCACCAAGCACATGGCAGGACACAGGGCACTGGTTTTACCGTAGAGTGTTTCCAGTAGAGGATGATTTCAGGAATGTTGTCAGCAGGGTGAAGAAGATGGTAATCTCTCCACTCATTCCAATCAATCGTCATTGTTCCATTCTTATCCATGCTGTTAGAAACAACCCAAACAAACAGAAAGCAAAAGTCAATCATTTCAACCGGTTCATTTTGGCTTCAATTAGCAGTCTCTGAGTCAGCCCAGCTTCAATTTACTGAAAAAAAGAGCATTCAGCAAAAATAAATTTATGCCATTAAGGGGCAAGATATAAAACTATTTCCATGCAAAATAAAGAAGCGTTTTACATACTGAATGTTTTCTTTACGTCACAAACGGTTCCTCTATCAAAAGTCATTGTATAACTTAGAAGTTTTCCAAAGGATGATTTAGATGAGACCAAATAGATTCCAAACAAGATAGTTTACAAGTAATAGACACAGACGACACCAGATGATGTGTAATGCAGAGCAAGCCAAGCGTACTAAGAGAAAAGCTCTACTTACTACATTATAGGGGCACATATGTGACCCCTCCTTATTCTGATAAGATGAGCAGAGAGAGTGGGGGGTGGGATCACAAGAAGGAGAGAGTGATAAAGACACACAGACACACTGTACAAAGTCACATGTACAGCAAATGTGATTGCAACATTTTTATGTCACAGAAATGTGCTAATTGTTCCTGCTGTAGTTAAGTGGGCTGGTTCTAGTTTCTCTGTCCCATCAGACCTGTTTGTAAGTGGTGAGGAGAGAAAAAAATTCCAAAAGACAAATCACCTCTTTAGGATCTTCTCAGCCTGCTCTTCTGATATATGAACCCCCAGGTCTCTCAGAGACTGCATGATCTCCTGCGAGTCTATGTGACCTGCAGATGTGAAAGCAGACATAGTGAATAAGTGCCTAATTTCACCCTTTATTCTCTTATTTGTGCATATAAATCCCTTTGCATTACCCATTACTATCATATGTAAGGTTTTTGTAAAATATGTAAGAAAATTGTAAAATTTTTGTAAAATAATCTGACATTTACTTTGACTACACTCTTGTAATCAAGTATATTGTTTTGTAATAGACTCCATGAACGACTACTTCCGCATTTAATTTCAAAATCGGTTCAGCCCTGGTTGTATTTCAATTCAATTCAATGTAAGCGTCTGCCATTGAATTCTACACTTGTATCCTTATTTTGAGGACAAGATGGAATGAATTAATCCGAAACATATTATAACACAATAGGACAAATTATAACACAATAGCGTTGTCGCACCTTAACAACGGAGGTACTTGGACCATTTATAAACAACTTAAAAAATGAATTTGAGATGTAGATAGAATATGAAATGTAATGGTAATTCTCAAATTTGACTAAAATAACATTTACCCATTATCGTTTCCAAACAAACAAACAAACCCACGGTATCAGCGCAAAACTAATATTTCTGAAAGCTCAAACCAGAAGCTTATTTACAGCTGAGATTTTACCAGGAGTACGTAGCCAGCGGGTCGTGCAAAGTCTTTTGAAGAGAGTTCTAGTCGAGTACCCAATCAATCAAATTTAAAACCTACATCATATAATTAAAAACACAATCAAAATGGTTTTACATAATAAACAGTATGTTTCAAGTAAATAGTTTGAGAGCCAAAACATCCCTTTAACAAAGTTTAACGTTTATGGGAATTTTCTCAAACTATGTCAACCCTAGTCGGCATTTAAATTTTTTTTTTAACATTTAGGATAATTTTCTCAATCTCTGACAACCCCAACAATAACGTTTATGCACATTTTCTTAATATCTGGCAACCCTGACAGTCTCTTTTAAGATTTTGAGCATTTATGAGCAACCCTATCGATCACTTTTACCGTTTTGAGCCTTTTCTCAAACTATGGCACCATTAAAAGGCACTTTTAGGTTTTTGAGGATTTGCAAAAGTTCTCTCAAACTCTGGAAACCCTAACTATAACTTTTTTAGCATTTAGGATCATTTTCTCAATCTCTGGAAACCTCAAGCAATACATATTAGATGAGTTTTAAATTGACCTGAGAAAAATTATTTAAGACCTAAAACAAAGAATAAGACTTTTTAAGGCTTAAGTTAGGCTTTTAAAACATACTTTTAAGACCCCGCAGAAACCCTGTTTATAACCTTTTTCCTTTTTTGTTTAACGTTCAAGATGATCTCATCTGATAAAATAAATGAATATCCAGCAACTATCTGAGCTAACAAAGACAAAATAAAATCCATGACTCAAAGCAGTGGTTAGAATCCATTACTTCATATAACGTGCAAGCGATCAGATTTTGCTACCCTGTGAGATTTCTATCAGATTTTGCTACCCTGCGAGATTCACCTACTGTGCATGTGCAGACACTATTGTTGTTTTATTTTAGCAAGGTTTATTTCATTTATAAAACAACATTTGTTTTCATCACACTAACAATGACAAAACATTGTTATAAAACCCAAGTTATAACTTATATAAAATAGTTTTTAATAGAGCATTTAATACTAGCACGCAAAATTAAAATGAGACCCAATGCTGTGATAAGTTCGCATTTTTATGTTAAACATGTACTAGAGTACTCAATTTAAAGCAAATCTCACGGGGTATAAAAAATCATTAGAACACCATGTTTTATAGATTAACATTGCTAAATCTGATGGAAACAAGTGAACATACTGTACTGGCCACAACTATAGCAGATACCATCATTCAGCACTTTGACTCAAAAGAGCCTAACCTTCTTCTCCATAACAAAAAAATATGAGTGCTAAAAAAGGACTTTTCTAGAAATCTTTAATAGCTGGTGACAATTGTGTCAACATGGGTTCTTATGGGTTAAAAGAGATCTGCAAATCTCTTCTACATAACCGTACACTTACCATCGTTCTTTTTGTCAAGACTCTTGAAGACCAGTCTCAGTTTCTTCTCATGGTCCCTCAGGTAGTGCACAAACTCCTCAAAGTCTAACTGACCATCTAGGTCTTTGTCTCCCGCCTTGACCACTTTCTGCAACACAAATTCAGAAAAACCCTATAAGGACCAAATATAGGTGGTTTTTAGGTCAGTGATAATGTTGTTCGGGGTGTTGAACTAATTGGGCACTGGCGACGGACATATGGCCTCTGTTTGTCGAAGACTGTATTGAATGAACATTCTCCAAAACATCAGCTTCATGGAGACCATCCTGATAATGTTTGGCCTTTAAGACACAGCCAGTCTGAACCATTGAGCAGTAGATAATTGAAGGAAATGGAAAGGGATGAAAAAGAAAAATTAACCATTAACCTGAAGTGTTCTGGAAAAAGGAGAAACGTCCATTAAGGATTGGAGCTGATGTTCCACTTATGCCATACCTTGAAACTATTTTAGTTGGTCAACTTTAAATATCATCAGCCATTAAAATCACATAATAAATCATTGTAATTGTTGATTTCATAAATGTATAGAACAAAATATTGATTTTAACTTAAGTCAAATTTCACAACAGTAGAAACTGCTGCAAAGAAGTAAAACTTTAAGAATTAATATCCTATTACAACACCCTTTCCCACATATAAATAAAATAAACTAATAATAAAAACAAAAGCAAATATTTAACACAGCAGCCAAGTACCTAGACCATGACTTCACACTGAATAACTGAGCATAAGTATATATGCATAAAACATTTCAAAGTTGAAGTATTCCTCATAATTAAAGTTGCAACTATAAAAGTTCTGGAAACCACTAAAAGCTCCTTTACAAAAAGCCACATTAAACTAGTGCATACTCCTCCAAGGCTTTTAGTGTGTAACTGCCCATTATTAGATTATGGACTAAAACAAAGCTTACGTAAATGCTAAGAAATGCTTTATAAATAAACACTCACCGACCAATCATTTCACTTCAAGGACTCTTGTTTCTTGAGGAGCCATGGAACGCCTATTTGTTTTGTTTTCATGCTTTTTAACACTCATGTAGGCTTAAAACCAAATTGTAAAAAATTCAACCCCCTTAAAATATGTTTCTTAAAAAAAACTTTAAACTGCTCAATTATTTGCTTGGTGCAGTCAACCAATGGACACGCCATCAGTTTACTTCTAAAAAACATTGACTTCAGGCCTTTTTTTAGAACAGGGTCAGAAACAAAGAGGTTCCCTCACCTATTTGTAGTAGGTGGTATTGATCACGAAGTATCAAGCCTGCTACACAATTTATATTTTGGTAATTTTCTTTGCCGATTCACGTTTTATGCAGTAAACGAAACCAGAAAAAATACTTGTCAGGATTTTTTTAAAGTCGCATACTACAGGTTATTTTTTTCTAGAGAATTAATAGCTTTGGGTAAAAACTAAATAAATAAAAAAAGTGTACACATATATACATATTATTTGACATATTTGTTTACAGAACGAGAAAGCAGCCTGTTAATTAAAAAATGTATTAAGTACACTTAAAATTTTGATGCATTTTAATAAAAATAAATATACAAATACATTTATTTTAAAGAAAAAGTGCACGCAAAAGGTGGTGATGCACCAAGATGTAAGGTCTCTGAGCATTGAACATTCTTTTCTAATTATTCAACGAACCAGCTAACTATGCAGCACGTAAAACAATAATACAATCAACATTGTTTAGTTGTTGCAGCCTGCAACTCAAGATAGTTGTGAGTATTTTTCAAAGCTTTTCATCTGACTTCTAATGATGCAGAGATGAATTAACCAAAGAAGATGATAGCAAATTGGAGATTTAACAAACTCAACAAACACAATTCATGTGACCTGGTTGCTTCTCAGAAATCAAACATAAGCCAATTCAAGCATAAATCAACAGTGCAAGGATGATCATCATCAAAAAATACTTGATTAAAGTCACAGCAGACAAATAAGCACCAACAACTTCAGAACATCCTGTCTGACAGGTCAGGGCACGTCATTCAGAACTGATGACATCCCAGGCCTCTCTCCAGCCAAGACTCAAATAGCCTTGTCAGTATTAACCAGGTTAAAGATAGCCGTCTTCCTCTCCACTTAATCCAGCAGTAGCAATGACTCAACAGCAGGCAAATGGGTCACAAGTAGTGAAAACTACCTTTTTGGGCTTCTACGTTAGGTTTCAGAAGATCAGGCAAGCAACAAAACACATTGGTTGCTGAATAAAAAATAAAATCACATATATAAAAAACCTCAACAGAACATCTGGAATCCAAGGATTACATTTTAAAACAAAAATCTATTTAAGATGTTTAATAATCAATAATCTATGACTTCAAAAATGCTATCCGTTCAACATTTTCCGTAGTAGTTAAAGTCAATTACTGAGGGAGACAGGAAGGGATTTTGCAGGCCATTCAAACACAGACGTCCAGTAATCTGGATTAAATCCCATTATATATCAAGCCTTGGCATGAATGAAGAGGACAACTTACTATTTCAATAGCAACTACTCACTTATTATCCATCAAACGAACTCAAACACTAACCAATAGATTTTTAATAATTGCTAAACACAATTTCCTTAAATGAATTAAGAAATAAATGTGATAAAATCATTTAATAACTATTGAGATCACATACCTTTCGCCATTTCCTGTACGAATCAAACTCTTGTGAAGGAAGGAACAAACTTAGTTGAAAAAGAGACTTGATCTCCGCTGGCAAACTATTCGACTCGAAATACTCAAACTCCGTTCGCTCTGAGGTCATTACAGGCACGTAAAAACACAAACGTAACATGATGAGCAACAAAAACAGGAAACGAATAATGAAAAGTTGAAATGTAAAGGCATACACACAGCACCGAACTCAACACTTGGGCTCTTTAATGCCAGTATTTCTGACACATTGGCTTAGAGGACTAATAGATCCCTCCCATTCCAATGCGAGGACTACATGACTGTAATGGCTCTAGTTCACGTCATACACAGCATCACCTTTAAGCAAGGATTAAAGGTTGACGATCAACCTTAACCTAATGAGCATGGATTTGATTGATTTCAATGCAGTTTAGCGAAAGCAACAAATGGACACTTCATTTCAGACCAACTTTAAACTTTTTAGAACATTTCCGAAAATTGAGTAGAGGCTTGAATAGATAATTCCAGGCTTCATTCATCAACAGCAACAAATGAGTGATTAGCCATTAATGTAGCTGATCTACATAGATAAGAGACAAAACAACATCATTAAATACAAGGTAAGAGCCTCGAATACAGTCACTAGACTAAGACTTTAAAAAAAATCTAAAATCAGACCAGGAGAATGACGCACAGTTCTCACTCATACTAAGATTTGGAGAGCAGTACAGCTAAAGATTGTGTTCATTGATGAAACATTTTAGGCATAAACAAAACAATAAAAACTATCCATGCATTCATTAAAAAAAGTATCAAGAACAATGCATGAACAGTTTCTTTTTTTATGTGAATGAAAATGATACCTGTTGGAGATTCTGAGGAGGTGGCACTATGATTAACATGGTTGGTTTCTTCGATGATACTTCACTTTTTTCCTGCCTGTCTTTGTGTACCATAGCATCTTCTACATTGATTTCCTTCTGCGCAGCAGTTGACTCTGTGGAATCACGCAGACAAGCGGTTTCTCCAAGAAACAACTGGTAAAGTGATGACCAAAGCATCTTCATAGGGTTTCCTCTGCCTATTTGTTTGCACTTTTCTACTAATCACTGCATCAGAGATTGATTAAAAAGACTTGTCTGATTAATCACCATCTTGGAAAATGTTCCATGCTCAGATAAAATCAAGAGTCACTCACACCCCAGGCCAGGAGGATGAGGGCAGCTGAGGGCGTAGCAAGTCACATTTACAAAGCTTACCAGCAATTCCAACAGTGTTGCACAGATAAAAGCAAAACATTGCGAAGAGTAACTGCTTCAGTCAATTCAGCAACAAACCTTGGATCACCAAAATCTTTTTGGATAGATTACTTAAGATCAAGTACTTTTTGTCCTGAACTGTTTCCAAAAAAGATAATTCCCTCCACAGATGTGAACCAATCAAAAGCATACAAAAGAAGCTAAATTAGTTATTTCAGCTTGAAGACAGATGCGATGCTCTATGAGGATGTCATTTTAGATGCAAAGAAAGTACTAAGGGTTGACTGACTCTATAGCCGGCAAAGAATGATGCAGGGAAAAAGCTGCATCTTCACTGCAGCTGTGCCTCAACCAATCACTGTGCTCAGCACTGGCTGCATCTGGCTGACACAGCACAGGTAGCCAATCGCTGAATGAAATACAGCCATCCAACGAATCCAATGATCTCTTCTGCCCTGCAATCTAGACTTTCTGCTGACTGTTGTTTCATGCCCAATATTGTCGTCATCATCAGGGTCTCCCTGGTAATACCCCAAGGGTGATACCATTTTAAAACTCAGCAAAGCACACAGAGCCTCCCTGAATTGCAGGTGGATACATTGGTTTGTTTGAATCTAAACCATACCCACGGAGCATAGGGCTTTTTCATAAAGACAATTTTTTTGTAAATGGGAAGCTTTCAATGGATCTTATTAACAGCACGCTAGATTGATCCGATAGATGTTACAGATGCTAAAAATATTTCACAAGGAGGAGGTGATCAATACTAGATTTCAAACACCTGTGCAGTCCCATTTTTGTTTGATGCAGGGCAGATGAAGACAATGTGTTTAAACACAAACAGAATTCAATGAAAAAAAAAAAATAGCAAATAGCTCATCGTTTGTATCTTGCCTATAGGCCACAAAAAACACAAGTAAAGACAAGGGCACTTGTTCTCCTAAAGTAATTAAAATGTGATGATGGTGAGGATATAAATTATTCACCCGACCTTTGAATGTGATGAAGGATCCAGATGCTTGAAATGGCATCACTTGACGACACAATATCAATCGAAACTAAATCACGAGTCACAAGTTAAAAACAAAAATTTTATCATTTCTAAAACAAGGACAGTCAGGCAATTCAATATGGTCATTTCATTAATTAATTGAATTACAAAAAGTAAAAAAAAAATAAATTTAAAAAGTTACAAAAAGTAAACAAAAAAAATTGGATTTGAACAAAAAACTTAATCTTATCCGCATAATACTCTCTTGGCTTAAAACAGTTGTTTTATGATTCCTTTTGATTATTCAGACTCGCATGTAAAGACTGCAATGTTTGTTTAACAGGAGCACTTCACTGAAAAACTTGTGTCAATAAAACATTACTTCAGAGCTTCATTCCTTTAAACAGCAGAGGGAGAGATTATTCTCTTGTTAGTTCCTAAAACGTTTTTATTTATTTGTGGATTCGTGGAATTCCATCAGTACTTTCTATAATTCTATAAACAAAACAAAATGAAGATTTCATGAAATGTTGTGTTTTATTTAGGCAAGGCAAACTTCCTGGTTTGGTTTGAACACGGATGCCTGAAGTCGTGAAGGCAGACCAATTGTCCCCAAACTGGTATTTAAGGCAGAATAACAACGAACTGGGCTTCATTTGTAACTTTGATAACTCTGGTGTTAACGCTGGTTCTACACTGAATGACATGCATCATCATCATTAGAAAAATTGTCTGCATCAGCAGCTATTTCTGACATCCCTAATCAGATGCTGAATTTCGATTGATAGTCATCAAGAACTATACTCTCTGAGTTGGAATAACCTGGATAACTTCGGTTTATATTGTGAGCTCATGCTATTAAAATTGTTCAAGCAATTATTGAACAAATCACTTTAATTAGCTTCACGTTGAGCAAGCACGATAGTTCAATTGATCGAAGAATATCTGTAAGAATGGTCACAGTTCAATAAGGTTGTAGAACTGTGGATGACTTTACAATTCTTTTTTTATTAAAGAGGATTTCAGCCCGATACGCCAAAAGATGGTGGTTATTTTTCCCTTGACTGAAATTCTTTAAACTTGCAGCAACTAAAGTAAATTGTGCAACAAACTATGGAGCTTGTAACAGTGCTTAAAAACTAAAATAAGGAATGTGTAATAAATTAATTATTAATTAAATTATGATTTAAAAATCAATTATAACGTCATTGACTCCTGACCATTGACTATAATGTCATAAATTATTATTATTATTTGACTGCCCCGTTTGCTTTGATTACATTTAAAATCATATTTCCTTTCAGGACCAGAACGTGTTCCTATTTTGAATTGCAAATCCAGCATTCAAATGTCATTCAAGTGCAGCTGACTGATAACTAAACTTGCACACGGGATTTTTACCTGTGAGGATTGAGGCAGCATACAGAGCTCATTCAACCACGTGAAAACTTTTAAAACAATTCAATAGAACATCTTAAACTTCAAGATTTGACAATAAACTAAAATGCTATTGCTCTTGACATAGCACAAGAAAAAAACTCAGATGTTCCATTAAAATAGAACGTTCTGTTTTGAATGGAGTGTTTTTGTTAGAGGTCAAACAAAAGAATTCTTGATGCGCACAACACTGAAACCAGGCTTTTGTCCAAAACTGCCAATAGCCAAAAATGCTTGACCTTAAGGAGACCTTTAATCAAAGCCAGCAAGTTTGAAACTAAGGCCAAAAATCAAACAGACATTATGGTGCACACTGTAGAGGATTCTACAAACACAATGAGAAAATCATTCTTAAAAACTAGCAAATGTCTAAGATCTTGCAACAATGATGTTATGCTGCTCTTATAGGCTGCAGTCTACAAAATTCTCTATTTTCTGTGCAGGCGAGACTACAGATACAAAAATACCTTCTGTGTTAAATCATAAATCACACGATGTCTCAAGAGTTCTGAGCAGCCTTCAGAAGCAGGTCACATTCCAGGTGATCAGATTCCGTTCCTAAGAGCTTATTCCCCTATAGGCAGGATGCTCCCTGTTTAACATGCTACAGGGACTATTTGGTATAAAGACATTTCGGAACTTATGCCGCTCGAGATACTGGTCAGTTTCTGCCTTAACTCACATTCCCAAATTTACAGAGTTCAGTTGTAGCAGATTACAATCACTCATGGCAGCCACAAGAGAAAGCTATGTGAACTCCCGAAGGGAAATTTTAGCCTGTGTCTATTGAGTCAACTCACGTCAATCTGGCAATATTTGAGTCTAAAACATGTTAGTGAAGTTAGAACTTCATTTGTCTGGGTATTAATCATATATATATTGAAACTTCTGCCCCAATTTTAGCTTCCAAACCCTTCCTTACAATCCAATGGGTGATGTCATGTACACTTCACCCACAGTGTTATTATACGGCTTTTAGTTTGTCCACAAAGAGCCATGAAGACATGTTTGCTGAAGCAATGTTAAACACGTCAGCATCCACTCCGGAGTTTGCTTGGAATCATACAGACACCAACTCTTCTAGCAGGTTGCAAAACGCAATAAAAATAATGCATCAAAAAATATCTTGATTAATAAAGTTAAGCCCTACAACAACGCAAATACATTTAGTTACACAGCTTGAATAGCAAGTTATGTTTAAATCAACCGCATACAATAATACGTCTCAGCTGTAGTACAAGAACCCAAGTCTCATTTGTTCATTTGATTTTCAATTTACAAACTAAAACAAAAAAAAATTAGTTTTTGCTTTTTTGATTCTGTGATCAAACAAAAAAATGCAAAAACAAAACACTTTATTTTCTAAAGTTCCGATTGGAAAATAGCATGACCCGGAAGGTTAATGATATCAATGACTGTGTTTTGCTTTGAGACTTCAGTTAAGTTAGCCGCAGATACAAATATTGGCTTTTCCCAGCTCAATAACTCAGGAATTACGCACTGTCAATAATAATATGAGAGTTCTTTGTAATCTGTTTAACGTAGACAATGGGCTACAAAGCTGCTTGAGCTGAAACAATCCTTCCTTGGTGGTCGGAAAAAGGAATTGGCATCAATACCAAACAGCTGAGAGGAGACGGCCAAGGAAGCTACTGCAAAGAGTCAACCCCAAAAACACGACCAAAAGCTTCAACCTAGAACTCTATTACCAACAAAACCCGATCATCCTTCCAAGTTGTCTTACTTGTCCTACCACAAACCTCATTTTGAGAGAATCCTGAAAAATATTTTGACATATTATTAAAGTCTATAATAAGAATACAATTGATTTATTTGAACTAATCATAATAATTAATGAAATATTCTTAGAAATGGAATAAATATGAACCTGGCTACTAATAACACGAGTATGTCACCAAGACTCTAATACCTGTGAGAAGTTGATGAATTCGCCCCTGAAGAGCGTAGTACCGCAGCTTAGTCATTGTGGTCCCACTCAGATACTATTATACATTTCACAAAATTTTGTGCATCAATCAAACGTTAAATTAAGAATTATTTTCTCATCCGGCAAAACTAACATACCTTGGAAAACAAACTCTGGCACAATTTTTTAAATCTAAACAAAACCAGTTTGCATTGTAGTGTGCAGCCTTACCTTAATACTGAGGGAAAAAAAGACATTAGGTACATTATAGTGATAGACTATACTGAAAATAACATCGTGAACTGAGTGCAATGTTAAAACCTCACTTTAAAAAATGTCACACATCCACTTTTATTCATGTAACAGTTCCGAAATAAAAAAATAAACAAAAAACAATACTAGATCAACATTGACAACATTGATCAAACCAGATTAAAACCAGAACATTGACTGGTCACCCAACAATAGACTACAGCCAGATGTCCACGTCTGAAAACAGCTGTAATCCTCTTCACACGCTGCAGAAGGCAAAAGCGGATGTCTTTTGTGGCTCTGTTTTGGGCAGTTGCCACCCAGATGAACAACTGAAAAGTGAGTAACTTCACACAAGAGGTGAGAAAGTAAGACTCTAGTGGTCATAATGGGTGCAAAATTGGCTGAGAGGTGTAAAGCACAGCATTTATAGGAAATCACACTGCACTGACTCTAAATGAAAGTGAATTCAGGGGAGCGTTCTGGAGGGAAAACTCAATGTTCATGAGGTAAAAGGAACATAAAGAGACTCACCCTGAGCTCGTGTTCGGTGCGGTGGACTCCCAGCTTCTTCAGACCGATGGTCAGGTCGTTTACACAGATGCCCCCATCTTTATTGACATCCAGGATCTGAAAGAGCACTTTGAGCCGGTGTTCCTGCTCGGGTCCACCGCACACCGGGCAGTGTTGGGAGGAATCGCATGCCGCGTCATGGCCGCCCTCAGAGAGGGACACAGCGGCTAGCGAGGCGCCCAGTGTTCGCCCCCCACCGCCGGGGTCCTCCGAGCGGCACTGGCAGAAAACCCCGCTAAGCAACGGAGAGACGAGTGAGCTTCTCTTGTGCATCCCACGTAACCGAACTTCAAAAAAGGGAAAGTTTAAAACGTGTAATTAGCGTGTTTGAGGAGGGCGCGGGCGCGAGGCAGCTTCGGTAGCTGGTCACGCGGTTCTTCAAAGTAGTGATGAGAGAGGCACCGTGTGCGTTTTGATAAGCCCTCAATTTGGTTTTAAGGCCTTGAGACACCCTTTGCTTCGACAGAAGGTGTGAAATGCTGTAGAGTAAGGTTCAAATTGATCGCTCATTCACACAGTACCGCGGCATTCCTCAAGAGCCATGGTGATGAAGACTAGTGTCCCACTGGCACGCGGTTTCTGGGATTTAAAGGTTTAAAAAGCGGATACGTTTGGGAGTTTCGGCACACACTTCTCCCGGATAATTTCTGACTAAAATCCGTGAATTTGATTAATCGAAAAATGTAATCCGGTTTGAATTGGCGGTCTGAATGACAGCTGATGCAACAAGAATGCCGGTAGGGTAGGAGGAGTCTCGTACTCAACCGGAAATGGGGGCAACCCTGTATCTCCCTGACCATGCGCAAAAGGAAGCGACTGAATCTAGTACCTCGACCGGCCACAAGGGGGTGAGTTCCAAAGTTAGAAAACTCTCATTCACTACAATGTCAAAACTGTCCAACTTTGGAGCTGAAAAAACATGTTTACACCCCTGGTGCGGCAATTTTTTTTATTTAGATCGAAAGTTTTGATCTTCATGAACACTCTGAGGGGATTGAACAATTTTAAAATGTGTGAATTTAAGATTTATAAAATGTAAACATTCAGCCAATCAGATATCTGTGCTACGGATATGTCACGCCTCTCTGGATCCATTTTTGGCTATCGGGAAGTGATGCACTTTTACGAAGGCCATGGCAATGGCTACGCCCATTTTTAGCCTGTTTCACCAATCATACGAAACGTTATGCATGCTATGTCCATGATATATACAGTTAAAGGGACTGAAGCAAAGTCAAGTGGGAGGGACTAAGCTCCATCCGATGTGTCCCATCCATTGATTCTCATAATATACGGTCAATGGTCCCATTACACACTTAACATAATTAGTTTTAGTTACTATTTCCTGTTAAATTATGGAATTCGGATGAATGGACACAACGAATGTTTGAAAGTGTTTAAATGGGGCCGAAATGATATCTATAGCAGTTTTTCTTCAGTTTTTCAGTTGAACTAATAATGTTAGATTTAAAAAGAGAAGTCTTAAGATTAACGATGTCATAATAACCAGTTGAGTACAATTATAATCAATGCGAAAAGAAAATATAAAATATAGAACTTGAGTATCTGAGTAGATAATTGACAGGCTTGTTGCCTGGCAACAGAACGACAAATTGTGTTTACATTAATTGCTGCTGATCCGAAAGTAGATCCAGAGCATGCACACTCTTCTGTTCAGCACTGTGAGTATAAAAGAGTGCCTACTTTAGTAAAAGTGTTTACGACAAGCAATCAAATATGGAGCCAGAGATTAAATGGCTGAGGTAACTCTATTGATTATAAAAAGTAAATTCATGATTAAATAATGCATTTTATTGATGTTTCTATTTTGTTTTAGACTACGTTAATTTTCTAAGCACAAATTAAATCGAAATGTTTTTTATCAATGCAATCTGTAAGATATGTCTCCAGTTAAAGTTGTAATTGTTTAGAATCCACTTGCATTATATCGCGGTTTATTTCTCAAAATGACTTTACATGCAGTGTAGGCAAATTCTTAAAGGCAGTGACAAGTTCTGATAAAACCCGATCAATGCAACTGCCTGCCATTGTAGGTGCCCAGAAGCAAAATTACACACTTTATAAGTATATTTTTATATACATATACAAAATTACATAACTATTATTTATTTAGTTAATATTTTTATATATTTTTGTCCCAGCCACATCAGCCTGCAACTCATGACTATTGAAGTGAAGCAGGTCTCAGGCTGGTTAGTGCCTGGATGGGAGACCTCAAAGGACAACCAGATTGCTGTGGGAAGTGATGCTAGTGAGTCCATCAGGTGGCACTTACCTTATAGTCTTATAGAACTTACCTTATAGTCTTATAGACCGTATAGTCTCTGTGGGCCCTAGTGTCCAAATGCAGTGGCAGGGATAGTGTATTGTAAAGGACCATATTGTCCTTTAGATGAGACGTTAAGAGAGGTCCTGACTCTCTGTGGTCTTTAAACAGTCCAGGATGTTTAGTTTAAATTTGTAGTGGTGTAACTCCGGCATTCCTGCTCAAAATATACCAACAACTTATAAACCCTGTTTTCTAATTGGCTACATTGCCAGTGTATGGTGAGTGTTCTGCGCAGAATGGCAGCTTGACACCATCCAGGTGGAGGCTGTACAATGGTGGTGGATTCAGAGACAGTCTCCTCAAGATGTTAAGGGCTTTGAGTGCCTGCAAAAGGACTACATGAATGTAGAAAAAAATGCTTAGATATATTAATCTACACTATAAGTTACATCACTTTTAAAATGTTTGAGATTTCACTTAAAATGTAGAATTTGGCATATAGCCTCCTTTGGGTGATGTAAAACTGCAATTCAATTGACTGTATATAACAGTTATATTCCTTGGAATCAATTTCTATCAAAATAAATTCCAAAACTGAACAGATTTGGTGCAAAGATAGTAATGAAAGAGGCTCTGGGTTGCAGAACTGAGTTGCTCTGTTTCTGCAGCCTCTCCAATGAGCCTCAAACGGGATTTTTAGCCACATCCACTAGATGGCGCCGCATACTTTTAAAATCAAAGCCCAAGCCATTTTTCCTTCGACTCAAACTTAAACCCGCCAAATATGTCATTACACTGCAAACTGACTTTGTTCTTGGTGGCACAGTTTTATCTTCCACCTTAGAATCTGCTCCAAATTGTGTTTAACGTCAGTGTAGCATTGTCATAGCAACATTGTGACATTACTCGTCCTGTCTACACAACATTTGGAGTTTCTCTTGGGGAGAACTTAACATCCACGCGAGCACGGAGGCGGCGCTAGGAGAAGGACTCGAGTGGAGTAAAAAGCCCGAGTCTTTCCCAACCAGTCTGACTCTCCGTTTGAGTCTGTCCTGATCAAAAATTGGTCGTGAAGCGTTTTTCAACCACACTGTGCAAGGGTGGCCGCCACGTGAAAAGCCATCGTCAACGTGAGTATTCTCTTCAAAATTTCAGTTTCGATGCTCTAAACAACTTATTTAGCAGAACACACAATCCTTTCGTGGTAATGCGGATGGTAAAGCTCACCTGGTTTCTACAAAGAAGTAACGTAAGGAAATGTGCTTGCTTTTTAGTAATGATTGGAGCCTTTTCTCTGTGATAACGTTACGCTAAGTTACCCTTCTGAAGTTTAAAGGTGAGTGTTGCTTAATGTTTAATGGCGTTTCTTCTGGTGTCTTGGTCCAGTCAGACTCAAATACACATATTTAACCCAGTGTTGTGTCGTTTCAGGTTCCTCTGGACAGCTTTAGTTTCCTCAGAGATGCTGAACCAAAGAACAAAAATCGAGGACTTCCAAGCACCGGATTAGAAGAGAAACAGCTGCCCATAATCGTCTACCTCGGTCCTCAATTACTCCTTCTCTCAGAGGGAATCATGGCGTTTTTGATGAAAAAGAAGAAGTTCAAGTTTCAGATACACTTCACTCTGGAGGAGCTAACGGCGGTGCCGTTTGTCAATGGGATGCTCTACTGCAAAACCAGATTGTTGGATGGAGGAGACTTCTGTATTTCTTCATCCAGGTAAGATCTGGGAGTCTCTCTGACTCGCTTGGGTTTTACATCAAAGCTTGTCATCCCAATTAAACAGTTGATAGGACAGTACTGAGGTCATGTTTTATTTGCTTCTTGTGCTTTACTGTCCTCGGGGTGAAGAGTTAGACTAAGATTAACCCTTACCTTAACGTATTTAAACAATGTAATGGATTTGGCCCCTGGGTGACTGCATAGTGCAACAAAGTGATTCATTTTACATGGTATAGCTGAAAAATGCATTTCAGAAATTGAATTTGATTAAAAGTGCAATATGTGATTCCCCGGAGCCTGTGTTGAAATTGGTAAATCAAAGACGCTCCTAGACCAATAGCATCTTATCTTGATTTTGATAGTGCTTCCTGATTGGCTACAAGTTCTGACAAGCCTTGGCCAGTGCAGTTGTTTGGATAAACCTCATTCCATACTTTTATGGTTCCATTGTTCAAGAGATATAATGGTTTTTATTTTTGTGTTTTTGCAGCTTTTTGACTTTAAAATGTGACTTAAAATTGACTTTATAGTATATTATTTGTAATGTTATCACTTTTATCGTCGCCATCAGTAGACTGCAGATGTGGGTGTTCAGATTTTTAGAACCTTCAGCGTAAGGATTTTGTGACCATTCTAAATTCACTTAGCGGACCACACAGCTTGCTTTACAAGCTCTCTCAAACAGGTCTGGCAGAGGCCTCTCTTTAAGGTTCAGATGACAAACAGTCATGGCAATTTTTACTCAGTTTCAATGTTATTCATATTTGTGACAAATTCTCTATTTTCCTGAACCTATTGTTAAAGATGATTGTTCACATGTGTCAGAGGTATGATTATTTATAAATAGAGGCTTAGGTTTTAGTAGTATAGGCTCACAGTAGGCCAGACAGTCTAACTAGAACAATGAATGGGCACACAGCATAAAAGTTACTTTTCAAACACCCATAATAGCTGCTCTTTAAATTATATCCCAATTATGTTACGTTTTTGTGGCCAAATGCTCATTCGGAACTTGTGCTAATTGATCTCTATTTTGCCAAGTTTCATGTTAGTCTATTTACGTGAAAATGAATCAAGATGCCATCGATGTTCGAGGCTTAAAAGTGTCTGTTTGAAGGAGAGTTGTGTAGGGAAGTTGTTTTTAGCGGCACATGACCGGGCGGTGTTTAGTGTGGCCACATCAGCTTCCTAGCAGTGCCAAGCACAGCGAGTGACCTCGTTCTAGTGCATGGAGAAGGCCTTTGCATTTATCCTGCACAATGACTTGTGTGTCTGATGAGAGAGGAGCCAGAAGAGGGTTATGTCACGATTGTCCCAGCATCACCATTCCAACTTCGATAGAGACTGGTAAATAACAAATACGAATGAAAGAAGAAAAGACCTGGAATGCAAGATGATATTAGATAAAGGAGCGTTGCACAAAGAAGAAAAAAGAAAGAAAGTGAGTTAGAGAGAGGACAGAGACTTCAGTGATCGTCCTAACAGAGAGCTGTTTGTCTGATTAAACCAAGGTCCAGTTTCCATCTGGGACCTCCCCTCACTCATTCTTTTCTCTCACTCTCACGTTCCTTCATCCCTCTGTCCCTTTTATTCAGTATGGACTGAGTGCATTGGGCACTTTATTGATAAGAGTAGCTCTCGGAGGAATGATGAACCAATGGAATTCCACAATATGACAATGATATTTTAGATTAAACTTTTTTTGTAAACGTTTATATTTAGAATTGACTAATGTACAGGAGGATATTATTCTACATTCTCATGCACCCTTTTCCCACCTGCACTTTGCAACATGCAAACATCTTTGGTTATAGTCCCTCATAGTTCAGTATTGAGGAAGAACATCTTACCAATTAAAGCTGATTTCAGACTCGTCCAACCACATTTTCACATACCAAATGGAGGAAATTGGATCTTTATGATGATAAAGCATCGCGGTTTGTTGCTGATAAGAATGTGAAAGAAGAAGTCTTTAGCTTCTGGGGTCTGTCCAGGCTTGTTGGAGCTTAAAGGGAAGCACATGGCTGAAAGGGTGACTGCTCTTACAGAGCAAAGAATATGTTGCATCAACACATGTTAACCATCCTCTTCATGGCCGGCAACATTATTTTTGGTGCCTCCCTTTATTCTGCAGTCGGCTTGAGTTATAAATATTTCTTGTCTCAGATTTTTCTATGCTCTGTCATTACTATGGTTGAGATTACACAGTGGCAGCAGTTGCTAAGGCGACTACTGTGCAAGTGCGAGTTTGAATGCTGTAGTCTCTCCGTCAATGTGCATTTCTGGCGATCTTGCTCTTCGACTCCAACCATCACATAGCTTCTCTGGCTTCTACATTCCTGTACTGCTTCTCTGCGTTCCACTTCTGATACTTGCTTAGTTTTATGGTATTTACACCTGTTCCGACGGCAATTGGCCTCTAAGCTTTGTATTTGTATTACTCCTTGTATAAAACATCCTGGTATTGTGCATTTTTACAATTTGCCATCTAGCTACTACTTTTTAAATTTTGTATGAAGTCTACAAAAGGAGAAATTAGACAGCCAGTGAAAGAAAATCATCAGGTTTAACTCTGCTTGTCAGTTTTTTCAGACCAAGTTCACTGATACGTGGAGCGGAACCTCATTCTTAAGATTCCTTTGAGCGAGCAACACCCCAGAGCAGACACACTGATTATGCTAATAGACAAAGTGAGATTATGACAACATATCGTTCCTTTTCATGTGCTTTAGGGGCTGTTAGTGTTTGGTTTCTTAGCAACAGGGTATCAAATGAACCCTTGAAAAGCTGTTTCTCTCTAGGTGTAAAATAAACTTTCTCAGTGATTGTAAAGCATACGAATGACCTAGACAAGCGTATTAATCCAGATGAAAGCAAGCGAATAGCCACCATTCCTTTTTAATTCTGTTCATTTTTTTTTTTTTACAAACTTAAAACTTCCAAACAGACAAAAGATTTTATCGTGCAGAAAGACTGCTTGTATGGCAGACACTATTTAGCAGAAATTGCAGTTTATTCATACTCAAAAATCACAAGTTTTTACTACAATTTGTTTTAACTGCGGAACTTGAATAAATGGAAAAATGTTTCATAAACACATGAAAACAATCACAGCTTAGAGCTGTTGCATGCATGAAATAAAAGTAGAGTACATTTTTAAAAACTGGAATGTGTAATTGGTGGATTGATACGTATCACTCAAGTTTCAGTGGTTTAAAAGATAAATAAATAACTGCTTTTTGTATTGTGTGTGTTCATGTTGAAATAAATGAGATTAACTATATTAACCAATTGCAACAAGTAATTGATGATGACACAAATTTCAGTATTATATAGAAACACCCTGTTTGGTAGCTCTTCATTTCACCACAATGAGAGGGGGAGGGAGGGGGGTGTGGGTTGTGGTGGGACGGACCATGAAATAGGAATCTGTTGTTTCACCACTCAGTCTCTCCTTCACTCAATCAACTCAATCTATGATTGGCTAAAAAAAGATAAAATCATACTCTATCAATAGATGAGAATTGTGGAGACGTGTATGCACTGGGTTGGTCACCTGCCTGTCTTATTTTCTTCACATGCAAAAAGATCTGGAGATAACCTGAGTTGAATTATGTTTTAATAGCATAAGGTTGCTTGCTGACCTGTGCATTCATCTTGCTTACACAGCGCAAGCATCTTCTGTGACCCCAAAACTGCTCATGAGATTAGCAGCTGATTTTCAGCAGTGCACCTGCTCACAGCAGGGACAGACTAAGATCCTTAAGAAACCCTGTAAACACACTTAGTAAACTTAAATGTACTTTGCACTGTCTGCTGCACTTTAACATCAGCTACTGTTACAGAGATTTACAGAGATATTTTCATGTTTTCATTTTGTGTTCTGATTCATTAAATCGTATTTCATTTACCTGAAACATTATGCTAGCACAACTATTCATTTAAACGATGAAAATATTTTGAAGAAGGTTATCACAAAAGTGCTTCGTTTGTAAATATGGAAATACTAGGTTGAGGTTATTTACTGTAAATAAAAATGCAGAAGCAGAGATATGTCTTGCCACAACCCTTTAATTATAAATAAATTGCTACTTCTCTACAAATTTCAAAGATGAGTAAACATGTTGTTTCTCATTCATAATCGGCTTTGATTTGTTAGAACTGGATGAAATACATTTGTAATCTGGAATCAAATTTGTAAAATTATCAGCAAAGTAAAAATTAATTTTTAAAAGTATAATGTTTCATGTAATGGTTATTGTTTTTAATATTTAGTTAAAGCAACATTCAGTTTGAGTTTTAATTCTGAATGACACTGTGACTAGTTCTAGTATTTAAAAAAAGAAAGATTTGACTCGCCAAACAAATCTGTTTTTACTATTAATTGTAAAAAGTCCTGATGTGCCCCTATTGTGATTTTGAAAGGTTTCTTATTTCATTTTGGAGGCCTCTTACAACAGGTTGAAACACATGTAAGTTGAAAAAAGGCAACCTAAATGCTCTTGTTTGTAATAAACCTTTCCTCTACATGACACAACCGGAGCAGCTTATGGAGGTGCGGAATTAAATAGATTTTCAACCGTCTTTAGAGAAATTGCATTGACAGAAATTACAATCAATAAACATAGTACAATCAAGGTTTGAGTCAAGTTAACCAGAGTAGCTTGAGGCCCGTTTTGAGAGCTTTCATTATTCAGGGTGCCGAATACAAACATGGTTCCAGTTCCTTTCTCTAAAGAGAATACATACATTCTCCAGCAATCAGACGCAGGTAAACTATAACATTTTCACTTCCTGCATGTTAATCTTTGCTATATGCTTGAATAAGCCTGCATCTCCTCATGCAGAAATCTGAGAATCGTTATCTTGATGTTGGGACAAAAAGATTCGCTTTCAACTAGTACCAGTTTCAGCAACTCTGAATCAACTCTTTCTTATTAAAGGCAATATTTTTATAAACTCCAGCAGGGTGCTCCTCAAACCCAATGCTATGTTTCTTACCCTGTGAGAGGTAATTTAATAAAACTCGTAATAGTGACATGTGATTAAAACAAACTAAAAAACTAAACATTTTATTAAGTAAATAATAACTTGTTTATTACATGATTATAGTGAATACATGGCTTTAATTTATTAAACAAAACACCCTTCTCAAAAACTATACTTTCACAGACTGTTCCCAGTGGGCAATAAGGGCTTAATATTGAGCTCAGCACTGCTTAATTCAAAATTCAATTACTGGTGTATTCCTGAGTCTTTGGGGATATTGTGGGAAAATATGAAAGAAACCAGGAGTCCCGTTAAAAGTCTCATGCAAGTGATTTTTACTTAAAAGTAGGCTAAATAAAGTCCTGGGGGAATACAACGGAACAGAACCCAGGGAATGGGGACAAGCTTCACTTCACAAAAACACAACTGACCCTATTTCCCCTGACACATAAACAGTGAAATATCTGCTTGTATGTGCAACAAAGCACATGCTTTCACTTAGTGGTTTTTTTACAGGTTTATTAAGCATTAGTGGTAAACTTGAATACCTCCTTCACAGCTGTGTCCTGTTCTCCTTGGTTCTGCATAGTAAGAGGTCTCCAGGGTTCAAAGTTCATTTGCCAGATATGTTGCAGAGTTTTACAGACAGAATGGCTGGGAATGTGTGCCCGGTTTACCTGTAGTCATCTCCCCTTCACATGTTCCTTTTTCTCCTTACAGAAGATGGGAATTTTTTTTGACATGTTTTATTAAACACATCTCCACCTCCACAAATCAATCAAGAGCCTGCTAAAACACTTTAAAAAGAGAGCACAAAGCTTTATCATGTATATAGCAGACATTATTTCATGTGCATTTATACAACCGAGACAAGGTAACCAATTTGCTTTGCAAGACTTAATTTATTATAGCCCAGTATTATAGAAACATGGTTAAAATACATTTATTTTATTTAATACATTTTTGATAAACGTAGGGCAAATATAGTACAACATGTACTCTGCTAAACAGGAAACCCGATATTGTTTCCATACTGGAGATTCTAGTACATTCTTGCCTCATTTTATGTTTAGACTCTTCATCAGACCTTTTTCATTGTTTTTGTACAGCTTGCTTTTTAATAGATTTGTGTTGAGCTCATTGGCTGTGTCATAAAGACAGAGCACTAAACTAGTTGGTTCTTTCAATAAACCCACCAAGCTTAGATTAAAGTCTTTGTTCTGGCAGAACTTACCGCTGAAAGAAGAAAAAATTGGGTGAATAATGACTGACATTAAGCTGGCTATAACTTTTCTTATGAACTTTTCTTATTGCTGCTTTATTATTGCTGCTCAGGGTGAAGGAATTGGGGACTTTCAACTATGCTAATTTCACTTGGATTTGCCTGCTTTAGCCTAGTCTTTGTGCCATATCTTTTACTTGCTGTTTAATCCACGTCTACTTAAGATGTAGTAATTGCAATTTGGTTGTGTCTTTCAGAATTATGGTTATCATTCAGGAAAATTTGAGAGCTTCTGGGAGATCAAAGGTCTAATTCTTTTAAAGATATACGTTTGGCTGTGGGTTTCCTGCAAATTCAGTCGTTAATTTGTCTTTTTGCCACTGGGTCATTTTCCCTGCCCCCTTCCTCGATTCCTGCTTCTCACATATGAAAGCATTTACCTCCATCTGCTTTTGCAGTTGCTGCCTATTCAAACCTTCAAATTCTTTGTCTAGAAATATTAAATATTTGTTCTGTGTCTTTCTGATATGATTTTGTTGAAATGAAGCCACACAATTACCTCAAATTTCATTCTAGTCTATAGATACTTTCATTTAGACCAATGGCATTTTCTATGCATTTGTTTTATAAAACAAATGAGAATTAAGCACTAAGACCTGCAGGCTAGATGTAGCCTTGGCTATCAGGTTTAGAGGACTTGCCTCCTGTAGACCGTAGATATGGAAAAAGTGTAAAAAATGTTAATTTAATGAGATTGTGATCCATATAATTTTTTTAACCAGTAAACTCATACATGCGGAATTTTTATCAGACATAAAATTTGGCAAAACTGGTTCAGACATCATGAATGGAACTGAATTTAGATCTCTGATTTAATTCAAGTATGCCCACAAAATTTAGACATTTTATAGCATTCATTTAAAAGATCTGAATTGTATTTTAAAACCTAACCTTCAGTAAAAATTACATTAACATCACAACTCGTAAAAGTGCATATAAGGTGGAAGTTTTTACATTGCATACAGACTCTACAAAAAGCTGTAGAGGAGCTTGAATTCTTTTCTTGATCAGTACAGCAGTTTCTTTTCTCCCAGTAAAGGCACTTTAATTTCGCAGAACTGTTGAGGGAAGCTGAGAATAATAAACCAGTTGCTTGAGGAATTTGTAACTTTCATTCCCATAAAGTGCACGTCTCTCCACCACTTTTTTCTTGTTTTCTTCTTTGAACTCTTCTGAGAGTAAAAGTATGGACTGTACGGCTCATCAACCACAAACATTAAAGTAAAAGAGAAAGAAAGATTGAAAGTGAAATTGGCATGTATGGAAAGTTGTAAAGTGCATATAGTTGTCTCCGGGGAAAATAATTACCTGGAGAGGATTTCAAAGACCGTCATGTATTCTTTGTTCATCATTCTTAATTAGTCAATTTCTGTTGACCTTATATTTCTTATTGATTTCTTTTTTTTTTTAGCAACAGCTTTTGATCTGTGTTGTATGGCTCTACTCCATGAGTCTGGCCAACCCCACATGTTCTTATCCATTCTTGTGGAATGAGAGATGATGAAATGGCAGAGAGCCCAGCAATTTTGAGAGCAGTTCAGCGTGTTTAACCTCCAGCTCAGAGCTGAAGGAGCAATGTTCATTTTATTACTGATCTAGCAATGCTTAATCTGTGTATGCCATTTTTGCATCGATTAATGTCAATCAACCCTTCCAATCAAACATCAATTTTGAGTCAATGATCTATTTAATGATGGTATAAGATTGTTAATTTTAAGGTTTATAAGGTTTGCAGTGTTGAATCTGTACCGATGAGTCAAAAGTTGGATAAGAGCATTGTTCCCTTGATTATAAAAAGAGTGGATCACATGGCCACATCAGTAAACCGTTCCCTTGCAAGGTCTGCGTGTGGCTCTTATGTAACCGCTAACAGTGAAAATGCAAAGAGACCCATGACTGCTATTTACATATCTTATCAGAGGAAAAGCGACAGGCTTGGATACAAAGGTCAGTACGTGAAGGTCTATGTGGCTATTTTTTGCTCTAACGGGTGCTGGTCATATAATTAAATTATCATTCAAAAGTGGATTTACTTTAGAATATACGTGTATATTCTATTCAATCATTACATACTGGTATGTTTGAAGTGTTTATTTCTTTTCTTTTGTTATTATAACAAACAACTAATGGAAATCTCAAAATCAGTATTCAAGACACCTGATGGAATACTTTAATAATTTAATTAATTTAATACATCTGCTAAACCCTTTAGAAGGTTTAGTTAAGTAGGCTACACAACCATGACCATAACTGCTGAACTCGGCAGTTGCCCAAAAGTTGACCATTGCCATATCGCACAAGGGGGGCGATACACAAAAGCATCAAATGTAGGCTGGCTATTTACAAAGTTTTTTATTCAAGCACAATAATAGAGAAAGAAAAGAGTGGCGTGCAGTTTAAGCCAATTCTTCTAGAACCACCACTGATCTATGCAAGGCATGGGTTTCAGCTATCACATTCCTTGTGTCAAACCACTCTTGGACAAGAGACAGCTATAGAAACATCTGACAGACAGAAAGGACTAGGTTGATTTTTAGTATTTTATTCTCTGATTAAAGTACTAAAGTTCCAAAGTCCCAGAGTCGGGAGGAAAGGAGATAAATCCATGTTGCTTGAGGTTTAGTGTAAAGTTTCCATAGTCAGGGGTGGTTATGTCATTTGATGGTGTGCCGACCTGCACACAGTGTCAAAGCTATGAGTACCTGGTCATAGGATCTCTTCTCCTAATTGGCCAGCAGACTCACCCACCTGACCTTGGTTTCAACTGAGCAGTACCACAGACTGACTGACTCCATATCATGCCGCATTGCTGCTGAATTTCAGGCTAAATTTACCCCCAACCAAGTATAAATTATTAAAACAAGTATTATTATGTTCACACTTTTCAGTTAGTCAACATAAAAAACAAAACAAAACACTATCTGTCTTGAGTAATATTCTAATTTTCTGAGATACTGATATTGGGATTTACATTAGTTGGTTAGCGGTTATCATAATCAGAATAAAAGGAAATAAATATTTGAACTTTGAATATAATATACAAGCTTGATTGCAATTACTGAAATGAATCAACTTTTTTATTATATTTTAATTATATAACCAGCCCCTGTAGCTATTAGTACAAGGTTAAATATGACAGTGATGCCAATACCTCGGCTTGGAATTTATACCTGATAAGAATTGTTTCTGATTACGAAAACACCACAGAAATGTTGGTTTGTGCTTCTCCAACTTCTAAAGAAACCAGCCTAGAATTTGTATGGTCTGTGATTTTTATTCTCTGCAGTGTTTTTAGTAAAGGAAAAAAGACAAATTGAAGTCCCGAGGTGTACCAATTCATCTTCTGCTTCGATAGCGAGATAAGTCTAACATAGTTGTCAGGACTTGTTAAGGATCACAGCATCTTGAAACCTGTATTTGTTTTTAGTCATCATCCCTATCTTGTAAAATAATTGAAAGATTAGAGGATCTGGTAGTTATGTCCTTGCCCGGACCTGTACAGTGTCTATGTAACAGTATCCGTAACAAAAAATGTCTTGAGTACTGAATATAATCTCAAATGTTTATTGATAACTTGTACAACTAAATCCTTATGTCTCATATTTCTTTTGTATTTTCTTGTGTCCTATTTAATAACTAAGCTTTTAAAACTACAGTTAAAAAAACACTTCTTTAAGAAGTCATCTTAATTATCAAAGACTCAAAAATCTAAAACCACTGTAAAGAAAAGTTACAGTAAACATTATGTTTTTGAGGTTTTTAATTGCAGCCTATAGCTTGCCGTTATTGAACGAGCTGCTTCTCTCTCAAGCTCTGCTGAGTGATCAAATATAGATATCGGCCTCAGTGGCGCTTCATGCTGCTTCTCGTTCACTTTTTCATCATGATGGAGAGAGCTGTGCATAATTCATCAGCAATGCTAATTTTGTCTTGTCTGGTTTTAAGATGCAGCATGTGCCTGTAACTCACGTGCAGCCTCAAAATACGTTGTTTTGGGATGTTTGATGGATTTCTGCTTGGACTGACATTAGCCAGATATATTAAACCATTAATTATTTCATTCCCTAATATCTAGACCTCAACTCTATTAAGTTAAACCAGGTGCGATTTGAAAAGATGAGAAAACTTCCAAGTGTTTACAAAACCTTTAACAAATATCTAGGGATTTTAATGCTTTTCTGTTCAGATCACGAGAAGCACCATCTACTTTGATGTCTCTCTGGTTCATATTCTTACCATTAATGCTGATGGTTGTTGATGGCTTCATATACAGAGTAGGATGAAAACGATCCTCGTTGCTCTCAGACTAGTTCTTTTAAAGAGTTTTCTTCTCTGCTCATAACATCAATCATTTGTGCTTAGTATAAACATCAGCAATGAGCTCACATTTCCACTGGTCACCATACATCTAGTTTATTGTTCTTTTCTGCACCTTGTATGACCTCAGCGCGTTTGCCGTTTTTATCATTGAAGTAGGTCATGTTGTTTTTCTTTGTCGTAGTTCATGTTACGAGGGTTTGCATGGAGGACGCTTATTAAAGGGGTGTGTCTGTATGTTCTACATTTGTGTCATAGATTCAGTATGAGTCAGATAGATGTCCATTCCTCTCTCCAGCTCAATTGCCTCGTTCTCCCTCTTCCAGATGAGGAATTTATCTGCTGTTTCTGGGATCTCTGTTGTGGATTTTATACAGATGTTTGTGATTGGTGGAAGCGGTGACTGCATTTTTGTAAGGAGTGGAATCTGGACTCAAGCACGGCAGTCTTAGGTTTATTATTCTTGATAGCCAGATTCCCCTTTTCTTATCCACTAACTTGATCTTCACCTTTTCATAAAGTTAATGAGCAAAATAAATAATAACCATAAGATCACATTTTTTTTTCATCCAGATAATTTGTAACCACTTTAGTTTAAATTCTATTGCCATGTCGCGATCTATTTCATATTAAAGCCCCAGAACTAATAACTAATTAGAAGCAATGTTGCCAATAATTTAATAGCTCTCATCTTTCAGGGACTATTGCAATATCTACTCTGTGTTTGAGATTTTTCAGTAGTTTCAGTAGCTACTCCTGTTCTCCAGATCAACCTTATTTTATGCCTTTTTATGTTCAATATTTTGCACTAGAATGCTATTTAAATTTTTTGTGAAAATACCGTAAGGATTGCTTTCTATTCATTACAGTCTATCTAAAGAGCATTTATGGTTAATCTGCTGGTCCTGTGAAATCCATTTTTTCTGATTTAACTGTGGAACACGTTTTTAATCTACACAGTAAAATCAAGAGAGTTAAATTTACTCTGTTGTGAGTATATTTGGTCCGTCTAAATATAGAGTTCCATTGTGAATTATTAAGCTAACGTTTTTGTTACATTGAGAAACGAAACGGCAACAAAAATTATTCTGAGTATAGCCAAAAAAAAGAAAAGAAAAAAATAATTCCTACTTTTTAAAGGAAAAATGTGTTGTTTGATTAGATATTTTAACTCAATGTTATTTTTTTTTACTTTTATCCAGAGAAGGACAATTGTTTGAATATAATTCATTTTACTCTCAGGATTTGGCTGTAAATTCAAATATAGTTAAATTAAATCTTTTTATTTTGTTTTAAACAACTTGTCAATTTTCATTGATGAAGATTACACTTCAAATGCTTTAAATGTAAAGAAATAGGCAAACCTAAATTTCATACAAGTTTAAAGTCTCATCTGAGGACTTTTATACTGTTGACCATTTATTGCTATGTGGGGTTATTCAGTTCACTAAATATTTTTTTATGAATTATGCCCATCATATTTGGCTTTTATAAAAGTTTATTGATGTGTTCGACTTGGGTTAGGTGAAGTTTTTGGCCGTTGTATGTTTAGAATGTATATAGATATCTGCTCATCATATGTGAAATATAAAGTTATGGTGCTATTTTTCATTACACCATGATTATGATAAATTACTACCATTATCAATAAATAAAACATAATTGCTGTGTTTACTGCTCAAAACTACATAGGTATAGAGATATTCAATCCTTCCTAAAGAATTCCTGTGTAAATGTTAGGTCCCAGTTTCAGATTGCATAAATCTGAAATACTTTTTTATGCCTCTCTGCATGAGAGATATTCAACAGGTCTAGGCTAATAGTTTTGGTATTTGCTTCATAATAATCTTAGGGCGGAAATGCAAAACCTGCGGCTGTTACAACAAAGATGTTGCTTGTATCTACACTCTGTGGTGTTCACACGCAGCTGTTTGACTTCCTCGATTTTGTCTGGTCTTTTCACTAGTCTGAGCTTGTTTTCTCCTGCCTGCAATCCTTGCATGCTTTGCACCTTGCATGGTTTGCCTGTTGAATTTCCAGTGAAGTTGTTAATAACCATAGTGGCTTCATGTCTGTCCTATTAGGGTTTAATACCACTGGGCAATCCTTGATTGAATTGTTGAGTGAGTAGCAGAGGAAGCAGAAGGGCAGGTTATATAAGATCAACTCTTTCTCTAGCTGCACAACACACCTGTGGGATGGGCCTTATGTAACTCACCTTTTATTTGAGGGGTGAAGGTGTGTGATGGAGACAGAACAAACAAGAACACAGAAGAGAGACTAGGGATCACAATCCTTTCCATTAGTCTTCATTTGTTTGGGTTACATAAGTCATAGTGTTTATCTTGTTTATATTGCTGGAATATGATGAAGCTTGTATTCTTTTCTTTATTTAATGGTAGCGTGGGTTTGTTTCTTGCTTGCATATGGATTAAGGGTGTCTTAGAGAGGTCCTGGAGGGAAACAGACTTCACAGTTTAGCTACGAACATGCTTCAACACACAGACCTGAAGCTTCCAAACAAGCTGTAATTCTGTAAATCTTCATATGTTCAAAAGTATTTGTGAATGTACTGATGTTTTATGCCTTTATTATATACACACACTATATTGCCAGATTGTAGCATTTCCTCTAGAAATGTTCCATAATTGTAGGCAAAGAACCTAATTTTTTTACTTAAAATTGCTGACACCAGAGCTCATAAACATGCTAATAAATATGCTCATAAACGTTCAACAATACAAAAGGCGGTTAGGGTTTCTAGAGTTTGCGTAGGCCTACTTAAATGCTCAAAAATATGAAAGTGAGGGTTAGGGATTGAAACAATGTGTTTGAAGCATACTGTGTATTAGGCAACTGTCCTAAAAAGGGATTAAAGTCTTACGATTGACCTTATGAAACCCTGTATATAACCCTAATAAGGAGCAGGTGGGTCCATAATTAGATATCTTGATGGTATCTACTCCATTAGTATTATTTCAGAAAGCCGTATCAGCTTTTTGAGCTTTTCATTTCTCTGATTTTGCAGACATCATTGATTCAGACCTTTAATCCTCTTGATTTATGCTTGTGTATAAATGGTGTTTGGACATTCCCACCGGATAAACCCTCTCTCAAGGGCACAGCTGTAATTGTTCAGAGATCATCTCCCGTCTGATTGTAACAAAGCGGTTTGGATAAGTAACCTGTTATCAGTTACAAACTTGTTGCGTTTTCCCCCCAGATTATTCAATATGGTGATGAGTCAAATTTGCTTTGTAATCAAAAAGGCAGTTGCTTAATTTATCACTTGCATGAAATGAGAGGAAATGTTCTGCCTTTGTTAACCTCAGAGGTGCTATTAAGGCACTCCTTACTGGCAGACTTTTATTGGTAACTTGGTCTTTAATCATGTAAGGGCTTATCTTTTCTGTCTGGTATGTGGAAGTGTTTCCTTGTAGTGTCTTTGAGCAATGTGTTTTGCAATGTGTTTTTTAATGGATAAACAGTATATGGTACCAGGCTTAAACGAAGGTGCAATCTAAATTTGCTCTGTGAATCAGTTCCATCCTGACTCATGCTGAGTAAAGCACAAGTTTACACATATTGTTATACTTCTATAAAATCCTTGGTCCTTCCTTGAGAAATCAGTCTTGTGCGACACTGAACTAACACATGTTTATTAATGTATTTATTTACTTACATAAACAAGGTTTATAAACAGCTTTAAAAACTCTTGTTTTTTTCAGAAAATGGTTTTCATTGAGGGAATCGTTACTATTTTTATTTTTCTAAAATTGATACCAATTGATAAAGTGGTGTTGGAAATATTTTCGCTTAAATAACGGAGAAAAAAAAACAACCATGAAAGTTTGAGTAATCAATGTTTTTTTTTTCAACTGCTTATATTACAGCCATACAAAGAGCAGAGTTGACACCCCTTTAACCCAACACAGTTATCTGATGTATTCTAAGAGACAACACAACTGTTTTTAAGTTGGCCACTAAGACTAGACACAGTGCTAGGTTTTGCCGTAAATAAAACAAGAGAAACCACAATTAATTGTGTATAGAGGGAGCAGTTTGTCAACCCCAGTGTAGTAATGTCTCGTCTAACAACAGCGCAGACAATGCATTTAACTCTCCAATCAAAACAACTTGTGTATGAAGTTCAGCATCTACAAGCAGAAGTGACACAAATTCTGAGGCTTTCAGGCTACCACATCCAATCATTGCAGTATCAAAGAAAATGTTTTTCAGATATCAGAGTTGAACTGCATTTTTGTGTGTTTGTCGTTCTTGTGTGAGACATACATGAATCGGCTAACTCTGCACTAGTGGGTGGAGAGTTATTTTGTTACTGTTGGTTGGTTTCAAGCATTTATTTAAAAGCAAGGCTTTTTGAGCATTTATTGGGCCAGCTAGTATGCTCTGAGACATATCGGAAGTCTCTCTGTGAATAGTTTTAGGCCAGCAGGGTTGTTCCTTGACACAAGACTGAAATCTGATTGGTCAAACACTCTGTATAAGCTGGACTGCCAGCAGATGCTACTTAATGAAGAGACCAATCTTAAGGTAACAAATTAATTTTTGCAGTACATACGTGCTTTGGATTGTGTTTTTAGCAATTGCTAGCCCTGATTCCGACAGAGGGTTGAGTGAGTTGACAGGCAACATTAATATGCAAAAAGATTTGAGTCAGAAGCTTTTCCCACTTCCGCAACCTGACCGAGAGGAATTATTAATTAGAAAAAATAAGGTTTATTCACATTGAACTACTTTTTGTATCTAAAAACAATTATGTATCTATAATTGCAACATATAATATACTTTATTGTCAGAGATATCAAAGTGTTCAAGTACTTATAGTGTAAACACGCATTGCTTATTGTAAAAGTTTAGAGCTTTTTTAATTTTTATTAAACATCGGAAATACACTTGGTAGGCATGGTCGTTCAAGAGTCTAACTTAATAGAGTTGTTTTGGCCAGTAATTATTTTGCTCTACTGCTCTCTATGAACTGTTGGCTGCTCTTGTGTCAGGCAACCAACAGCTTGTGAAACATCAGGAGAAGTGTAATATTCAGTTTGTTGTGGGCTGTTTCAGATCCATCAACATTAAATCTTACATTATTAACATTTAGTTAACCATTCAAAACTTTTAATGAAGTTTTATCTGTGAAAATGAGAAATACGAGAACTATCTGTCACTCTCTTCTGATCCTTAGTTGAGTGTTTTGTGATCTTTTGAAGCCATCTGACAGGTGCGATGGTGTGTCGGAGGAACTTGTGAATGTCTGCTGTTACTCAGAGAACAGGAAGGAAAGACTTTCTCACTCAGACAGACAAAGCAATGGGAAGTTCCTCAGACGCTGAAAGTCTGTGGCAACAAACGTCAGTGTCTGTTTGGAAGTCTTCCTCAGTGTTTAGGTCTATCTGTGTCATCCATGATATCTAGCTGAGTCAAACATGACCTGTGGCCCATCAGCAGTTGATGTTTGTGTCCCTGTGGTACTGTTGGAGGGCCAGCCTGTTCAGGGTCACACTGGGGTAATGGATGTGCTGCACTCTAATTTTCCCTGGCACGCCGATGGATATCAGGGACAGATGCCTGGGCAACAGGCCCAGTGAAAATAAAGGGCAGAACGAGGCCATCAAATCTGACCACAACAAGCACTGGCCGGTTTGAAAGGGAACAGAGTGGAAAGAAACAGCAAACGTGAACGTTACAGGGTTTATCTAAAGAGAGACAACATATTCTGCTTGCCATACTTGTGTTGTTTGCTTGCTCGTTGTGTAACTTTACTTCATCCTTTCAGAAAAATTTGTCTGGGTCAGTATAATGTTAAAGAATAAAATAGCCAAAATGGAACCAAATTTGGACTAAAACTATGAATTTAGAAATAAAACTTATTTAGTGGGAATTGCTCATTTAAATTGTTTATTTAAAAAAATCTGACTGTATTTTAGATGAAACTAGGTGAAACTCTGACTTTATAAAAGGTGAAATCATATTGTGCTGAAGAGCTGCAGAGTTTAATCAAAGCAGGCCCACATCTATAAAAGATTGATTCAATCTTGATCATCTTTCTCTGCTTAATTGCTCATTAGCCTTCTCTGCTTCATTTTGTGTTTGTCTGATTCTTAATACCAGACAAATACCAGAAAATACCAGAAAATAGATTATGTGAAGGCTCTTACCACTTACCTTTTCAACAATCCATGACCAAAACCACCACAGTGTTTGTTTGTAGTAATCGAGAAGATTGTTTTTTGTGTGTTTGTGCTTTCTACTGTTCTATGGAATGTTGCTATGTTTGTGTCGTCACTCTCTTTTACTTTTTATTTTTCACAGGCAGGAGGTTCAGGAGAACTGTGTTCGCTGGCGAAAGAAGTTCTCTTTTGTGTGCAAGATGAGTGCCAGTCCTGCCACAGGGGTCCTAGATCCTTGTGTTTGCAGAGTGTCTGTACGGAAAGTAAGTTTCATATCTCATATATGCACTCTGATTACTCCATAATACCCCCAGAACCTTTTTCATGATCTTATTTTCAAAGCTTAATATTTTGTCCCTTTAAGTACATTTTTGTCCTTTTTTATTTAATTGTGTGCATGCGTGTGTGTATGTGTTTTACAATTTTTTGTGCAAATTATTACAATGCATTTTTAACCTATGAAATTAACTCTCTGTAATTACTAGTTAAAAATACAGTTCATCACAATCCAACGTCGTGTGAGGCATGAGTCTGTGATTTAAATTACACTGTGATTTAAGTAGATTTTATGTGAAGTGTAAAGGGGAGAGCAAGTTATGAAAACAGAATTATGAATAGCCAACAAAGAAAACAATTGATAGAATAATTTATTCCTGATGTGATAATATAAGATAGGATATTCTATGATGGTAGTGACCTATTGGCTTCACCTAAGTTCTACATGTTGCAGAGCTTGTTTTAGCACAACGGGCTGAACGGGTACAAAGACATCAAATTAAAACTTGGAGAAAGTTCTCAAATGTTTTTACAGTGTATTGTGTAAAATACATTAATTAATTAATTAATTAATTAATATGAGGTACTGTTCTGCTAGTGTGTAATTCAAACCATCAGTAACATTTGTGTTCTACGACTCATTGAAACGCAGATGAATACAGCTTTCAAACAAGAATTGCAATCACCAAAAAAAATAAATAAATAAATAAATTCCCCGGACTACTTTGAATACTCTGGATATGTAGTTAATAAGAAACCAAGCCCAATTTTGCATATCCAACAGAGGCTTTCTATGTAGTTATACCGTTTGTCCACACATAAACAGAAAAGTGTCTCGGTGTATCCGGTGTTTGAAAATGCCAACCATTCAAAGCTCCCAGAAACAGCGTTGTCATGTGGACAGTGTACCCTGAGTTTTTCCAGCATTGTTTACCAGAACAAGGCTGACAAACCGAGTATTGTGTTGCTGATCACTGTGTTAAAGCATGGCTTATGACATGTACAGGACTACTTGCTAAAGATATTTAGCCACAAAACTGAGGTCACAAGTACTATTTTGTTAGTGAATTATTTGTTGACAAAGAACGGCAAGATGCGATTAGTGTTTTTTGTTGAGTATTTTAAAAAACGTATTAAGGTAAAGTTAAAACCTTTTTTTTTTTAAATACTAAAATATGTATGAAACTGTTCTCTGTTGATCTCTTGCATCCTTTGAAGCTCTATCCTTCTCAAAAGTATCATGCTGTGTTTAATTCCCTTGTCTTAAGGTAACACTTTTTCCTATGTTTTGGGATAACCATAATCTTTATAGATTAAATCATTACAGGAAAGCAGTAGTGGCTTTTCAAAGCCTTTACAAGGGCTACATTTGATTCTTTAAGCAAAATCACAGGAATGATCGATGACACTAGTAACTAGCTGGATTTTTGTATATTAAAATAGTAAGCTTTACAAATTTTGGACAATACACTATAGTAATATTTTCTACTCAAAAATGTTGATACTATTCTGCTAACGGTTTATTGATATTTTTTTGAAAGAGTCTTGCCTATTCTACAATTGACATTTAAATCCAATTGTTTTAGAAGAAACAGTCAGGGATATGAAAGTGGCGGTGGTTGAACAAACACTGTTATCTTGAGTTACAGTCCGCTTGAGTGGAGCTCAAAATCAGATTTTTTTTTTTGCTTCCTTTGCTCTTATTACTCTTTAATCCCCTTTCCTTACAGTGGCATTTTGTCAAAGCCAAAGATAGCATAACAAAAGCAATCTTTTCTTTCCAGGAACTGAAAGGTGGAAAAGCTTTCTCAAAGGTAAGACCACCCCCTCTTTCATATAATTTTTTTCCTAACAGTTAGTCTCTGAGATCATGAAATATATTTCCTCATCCTCTGGCATACAGAGTCCTGTTTTTTTTAGTTTTTTTTGGTCTGATGTTTATAAACTGAAAGCTCTTGAGTGTCGTGCATAAACATATGCCTGAATACACTCGGATGGACTCGTGTCAGCGGATGCACTGAAAGTACAGTGTAAGCAAATATAGAGGCAGAGGTTACTCAAAAGGGATTGAGCGATATACCCTGAAAGACAGTAAACCACGTTTATGTTGGAGATTGTAAAAAAAATACAATAACTATATGGGATCAGTTAGATGATAAAAAAAACTGGACATGATTCCAAAAACTTTGGAGTTTGCATTATTTAAAATGTAGAAGGCTTTTTTTGTCAACACAGAATGTTCCTTGAGTATTCAAAGCTATCGTGTCAATTTCAAATACCTCTATAAATATTTAAAATATATTGGTCATTCCATTAGTTTCATTGTAAGAAGCATTTTAATAAAATAAATAGCCCTTAAGTTTTTTTTGTTGCAATTTTTTATGCAAAAATGTATGTAAAACTGTTTGATGTGAAGGAGTTAAAGGGGACCTCAGATGCCAAAAGCTCTGCAACAATCCAAGTTTAGATTTCTGAATGATTTTGTAAAAAAAAAAAGTTTTTACCCCAACAAAACAGTTTTGGGCGCTGCGCCAATGGCTCTGTTCACCACACCCCTTCCTGCTCAAAGTATTAAAGAATCATAATTAATGAGAGGATATGGAAATGAATGGTAATTAATGGGAGGGTGACACTGTATTTGACTTAATTTTACTGTGAGTTTCACACACTGACTTGTTCTCAGATGATGTATAGCATTTGTCGTGATTTAAAATAAAACTATTGGATATTGGATTTTTTTATAATTTTAAGGGGGTTTTGTACACATCAAGGAGCCACGACAGCTGTTAAGTTTTGATTTTCAACCCAGGTGTTCTTTAAGGGCTATACACAATTTGCAGTTGCTGCATCTTAACATAATCAAGTGTGTTACATGACCACTCTAACCAACTCCACAAATACAGCCCATCAATGCTTCACTTAAAAAAAAAAACTCAATTTATTTAGATTTTCGACATGCAACCGTACCACTTCATAACAGCTTGGATGTTATTCTGATGCTCTGAGGGCTGCTGTTTGCTGGAGGATGTGATGACGCTGGTTCATGTCACCGTGGCGGAATTACTGGAAAGGGAAGTGATGTCCGGCACGTTTTTAATGACTTACAGGAGGATGTTTTGTTTGGGAGTGTGTGTTCGTGAGCGCCGCTCTTAGTTGGATCCCTTGCGTCCTGAACAGGAGCAGTATGTCAAACCAGTGCCCTGACGCAGCAGAAACAGGGAATGAGGGAGGGAGGTCACTGCAATAAACTGTGACTGGGTTCAGAGAAACAGAGGAAGTGCTGGCTGGATTTGACCTTTACAGTGAAATAGCATGACCTTTGCTGTTGTTAATTCGCAACTAAGGACTAATGTACTCTGGATTGGATGACTAATGATTTTATTACCAGGAAAGAAATTTGAATCCTTGGCTTACTTGGTAGCTGTCAGTCTAAGAATGGAGCTATCAATGTGCCTACAATAACCCATGCAAGTATTTTTTTATTTTATTTTATTTTTTTGGAAACGATCACAAAGAAACTGTTTTTTTGCAGCTGCAAAACGACACTAAAGGAAATACAAACTGAATACAAAAGGAAGTACACAACAGCTGCTGTGTCTGTAGTAAAACAGCTTGGTACACATTTAAAATCAAGTCCATCGAGATTCACATCCTGGTTTTTTATTTGATGTAAAGTAAACTTTCACTTTAAATAGAGTAAAAAATACATTCCATCTCAATTAATAGTTTTAAATCTCCTGCTTATAACTTGTTTTAAGGCCTGGGTCGATGTGATTATGCCACAAATGAAGAATGCACATTTTCCTTTTATAAAGACTAATAGTCTAACTTTATGTAAACAAAAAGGTATTAGTGTTTAATGGGAACATTTTCTTCTTCCACTAACAGCTGAAGGCGTGATGAAACTTATTGGGTGTGTGTCTGTGCTTTTGTTCCCTCATCCCTCTCCTGTAATCTCACACACCAGTAGCTTTTAAAGGCCAACTGATCATGTGACCACAGTGCTGACTGCAGAAAACATTAAACTAGTAAAGCAAAGGGAAAGATGAAATTTGGCAGTCATTATTGTATGTCACCGGCCATGTTTAATGACATTTTTAATAAGACCAAAACTATTTGTTGAGAGAGTAAAGTGAAGCAAGAAGAATGCTCGCTAGTGCTGTCTGCAAGACCTTTATTAAGCAGCAAGTAACAGAGAGGGATTTCATGCATGACCGAATCTGTCGAATTCACATGCCTGCAGTTATGTAATAGCTTTCTGGAGAGGTGTTCTATTGCCTTTCCAGGATACTTTTGTGTAGTTTTTTTTACTACTGTTACAAGAAAAGGTATGTGAACCCTTTAGGATATCAAGGAGTTTCGCTTGAATTCGTCATAAAATGTGCTCTGATCTTCATTAAACTTACAGCTGTAGAAAAACAAAGTCTTCATAACATAATACACAAAAATTAAATGTTTTTTTTATTAACGATAACATGCAAACATTCCCACTGCAAGGTGGAAAAAATATGTGAACACCTACCTTAATGACTTCTCCAAGAGCTAACTGGAGCCAGGAGTGAGCCCACCTTGAGTCCAATCAGTGTGATGATATTAAACACGCCTCAGCCAAAAAAAGCACTGCCTGAAGTTAACCATGCCTCGCAGAAGGAGCTCTTAGAAGACCTACGATGAAGAATTGTTGATTTGCATCAAGCTGGAAAGGGTTACAAAAGTATCTTCAAAACTCTGGATGTTCATGTGTCCACAATAAGACATACTTGGGTCTACAAATGGAGAGAGTTCAGCACTATTAACTAAAGTGTCAACTAAAGAGTTACAGAAATCTCTTGCATATGCTAACATTTAACAAGAATGGACTATATGGGAGGACACTAAGGAGGAAGCCATGGCTGTCTAAAAAGAATATTGCAGCACGTTTGATGTTTGCTGAAAAGCACCTGAATGTTCCACAGCTTTTCTGGCTAAATATTCAGTGGACAGATGAAAACAAAATTGAGTTTGATGAAGATCAGAGCACATTTTTATACAAATTCATGCAAAAAGGGTTCACATACTTTTGTTTGCAACCACATAAAGAAACCTAAATTAAGGTTAGATGTGAAATGAACTGGAAAAATACAAAAATGTTGTTGGAATAATTTAACAAATTATACATCTGTAAATACTACTTAAATGCGGCTGGCTCATGAGAGGTTGAAGCCTCATTTTATCCGGCTCAACTGCAGTCATATTTTTTCCCTCGTCTCATCTCGTCATGTTTTTTTCCCTCGTCTCATCTCCAGCTGGGCTTTGCTGACCTTAACTTGGCGGAGTTTGCTGGTTCAGGCTCCACTGTTCGCTGCTGTCTCCTCGAGGGCTACGACACCAAGAACACTCGACAGGATAACTCCATTCTCAAGGTCGGTCTGTGTGTCTCTGTGTAAATGCTTGTTCATGTAGGCTTAGGTGGGGCTTTTCCTTTTTGATCTTAAAAGGTCAGGAATTGCTTATCCTGTAGTAACCTTAGCACTAAAGAGTTTTTCGTAGCACTGTCCTCACCATAAACAGTGTGTGGGCTCCATGTGACTGTCAGACTCTCAGAACCTCCTGTAACAACAGACTCCGTTGTACTCACTCTCTTAAAAAAATGTGAAGAAAAAAGTTATATGTATTTAGAAAAAAAAACTGATATAAGTATAGAAATATTTTTGCTTATAAGTATATTCATACAAATATCTTTTCTTTGTTCTCTTGGCTTGGTTAATACATTTATCAGAATGCAGATTGGGATTGATTGATGTTTTACACTTTTGCTTTTTTGCAGGTTATTATTGGCATGAGTCTCCTCTCTGGAGATCCTTGCTTCAAAACGTGAGTCTTGCTCTTTTTCCCAAAACTACTGCATCATTTAGCAGTTCTGTTTCTGTAGACCATTCTCAAACATTCAAGAAGAACTTTAAATAACTGACATACAATACATTATTTAGAGGATAACTTTATTCTGTCAAATCATTAATAGATGGATCATTATAAAATCATCTGAAGTTTATTCTGAATGTCCTGGTTTTGAATATGTTCGATTCACTGGATCTATTGGTTTCATTTTTATTTTTGAGGTACCATGTTTCTGATTATAGGTTACCAAAACATTTTTATAAACGAAACTGCAAAAAAATGAAGCAAATGTTTTGGGTAAAGGGTACAATTTTTTAAATCAATAACCAATACCTACATTTGTTTTGTGATCAATCTCAAACAGTTCTGTACTTGTGTTCTTTTATTTATATTGATCTGATTGTTTGTACAAGACTAAGTTTCTTTTAAAACGATGGAAATTCTAGTTTACTTGATAATGTGGCATGTGAGTCATCAGTTCATGACTTACGACACATGCACATTCACTTTCTTGGCTCCTGCCTAAAGTTTACATACAAATACTGCAAATAAAACAAATTATAATGTAATTTTTGTATTTTTGTGGGGTTTTCTTCTGGGGTTCATAGAATAATGTTTAGATTTTGGCTTTGGGTGTGATTCTTTTGGAAAGGGGACCTCTAGGGGTGCATTTTATGTAGTGCAACTCAGATTGAGATTTCTCATAAAATCTTATCTCTTTGTTGTTAGATTCTGTATGTAGTTATATTTTAAAAAAAATTGGAAAGAATTCCAGAAAACCTCCTAAATACATTTTATTTGTTAAATTAAATGTTTTTTTTAATCAGTAAAAAATGCATATCAATTGTTGTTGTATATCTTTCAGACGAATTACTCTCTAATAAATCTGGATACATGGCAGAGCTAAACTCTTTTTTTTGATAGCTCTTAAAGTCTATGTTTGTCTTCTGATCTTTCGTAGACCTGCAAGCACAGCGAAGACCATCGCCATGGCTGGGCAGGACCTGTCCCTGCAGCTGGACTGTAAGGGAGAGGGCACGGCTGAGCGCCTTGCACAAACACTGAGTACAAGCACACGTAAATCTCTTAAAAACAGAGCTGCTCTCAACAACTCAGGTAAGATAGACAGACAAAACATAGAGCAATGGAAGGACAGCTAGATGAATGACTGCCATTTGTAATGAAATTTGTTCCCAGGCCTTCAGGAGGCGTTGGAGGAAAACCTGTCTAGTCCAGATGAAGTGTTCCACACAACAGGGCACTCCCGAAACTCCAGCTTTGCCAGCCAACAGAGCAAATTCTCAGGTGGGACTCATGGCACGCTCAAAAGAAGATCAGGTACAGATCGTAACGGGTTATTATAGCCTTTCTTTCAATAATCAGCTACATTGCTTTCACAAACAGTCAATCAGTAGTCTATTTTACCCTAACTTTACTCTCTAAGAGAAAAAACTAATCAAACTTATGTTACTTTTCTAAGATCTCCATATAGCTTCAAGATTTTTTTTCTGAACTCTGCTTAAATTTTGCTAATTGCAAAGCAGATCAAATCTTCTGCACTCATGTTTAATTTGGTTTGGGAATTAAATCTTACTATACCCTTCCACTACAGCTGAGACTAATTTAAAATAAAATTTTCACTCCCTCTGTCGTCCACAATATCCCTGATGAGCTCCTCCTCAGTTGTTTTCTGTCCTCCTTCAGGCTGTAGCGCGGAGCACTCTCATTCATCCAGCCTGAGTGATCTGTCCCAGCACAGGCGCAGCACCTCCACCAGCAGCAGCAACACATCTGGAGGAACGGCCACCGCTGTCGAAAGCACCACAGAGTCGGAGAGAGAGCAGCATAAACCAGAGCGACCCCCTCGGCCTCCCCGTCCTGCTCTGCCCCCAAACAGACTCTCCAGGTCAGCAGACATTGAACTCAACAAGCGTCTCCGATGCTTAAACAGGGTTTCTGGGGAGGTCCTATAAAATCTTAGAGCCTAAAATTTTAATCTCGATTAAAGTCTTAAATTCACTGTTCTAACTCTTAAATAATTTATGACTGGTCTTACTTTTCTGAAGTCCGTGTAAAGCTCATCTGAATTTAGTTTTTTAAATTCGTGGTGTTGAAGGTTTTTTTTTTTTTTTTTTTGTATTCTTTTGTCCAAATAGAATTCTCAGTATTGCGACTCCAATAGAGACCAGTCTCTCTGGGATTGTAGGTTGAGAGTGTTAGCTCTGAGGAGCGCAGGTTTATCGACACTTTGCTTGAACAAAAAATGAATATAGGGCTTGGTTGAGGCCTAATTTATAAAAATTATAAGCATATTCTCATTCGAAAAGTGAGACACATCAGACTGCTTTAAAGGGTCTCCAGCAAACAACCATCAACCAATCAAACCATCAATACATAACGCTTACATTTGATTCTTAAAAGTCTTTAATTTGACATTATGAAACCTGCAGAACCCCTTTTAAAGATGCTCTGATTAGAGTTATCATAGTTATATTTATGATACTCAATCTAAATGATTAGTCAAGATTTTCACTACTGTGCCAGGTTTTAAAAGTCTTAGCAATTGTTCCATTTGCAATAACATTTTAAAACGTGAAATTGCATATGAATACTGATGTATTGTAAAATGTGTTTTACATGTAAGACTTTATTTTAAGGATCTGAAATTACTTGGTAATTAATAAATACTAATTAGATTTGTTAATGAATAGTTTATCATTAGAACAATATTACGAGCTATTTATAAGCCACTTGTTGATGACTGTTGATTTTATTGCTGGTTTAAAGGTCTTCGGGTGATTTTTATTTCTGGACAATCTACTAAATTAGTTACAAATTATGCAGATTTAAATAGCCTTTTACTCAGTTTTCCAATGTTTCCTAAGTTCTGCTGTATTCTAAAAATTCTAAACTTGTCAGAAACAGGTGTTTGCTTTAAACTGAGTTTTGTAGTCTGTACTGAGTAAGCTTAGGCAAAATTCTTTTTGGATTTCTCCAGGTATAAAGCAGTTAATATTAAATACTAAACCTTGATTTTACATTCTATTTTGCAGTGGAATTGAAACTTGAAAATGTCATTCTTCATTTATTTCACTTTACTGTCAACTTATACAGTACAGTGTACATTTGTCCTCTACAAGCTAAGGATGTGTTTATTGCAAGCTAATAATTACATTTTACAAGGTCTATGATGCACAAATAAAGACCGAAATCAATGAATGGCTTATACAGAACCTGTAATGCTCTACAAAAAATAAGTGAGTCTGTAAAATATCAGTTATTAACATATAAATACAATATAACGGAAAAGTTTATTTCAATAATTTTATTTAATTATTGAGCGTAGTTTGACAAATGTTTTGAAATATGATAGTTGTGTCTATCTGGGTACAGGAGAAAGAAGGACTCTGTGGAGAGTCATCCCACTTGGGTGGATGACACTCGCATGGATGCTGATGATATTGTGGAGAAGATAGTCCAGAGTCAGAACTTTGCAGATGTCAGCAACAATGAAGGTATGTTGAGGATCAATAAAAACTTGCAATTTCTGTTTGATCTCCCCTTTATATTTATCCTTTTTAAGTGTCGTTCCTCATTGAGTATTCTATGAATAGCAATCATGTGAAGAATGTATCGATGGGCTCTGTTTAGTTTTATGCAAGTAATCATTCTTGTTTGATTTGATTAAATCTTATATTTTCTACAGGTGATACTAATTTAGTTTTTTTTTTCTTTGGGTGCTTGTTCTAAATCAGTAAAACTCCTCTTACTCACACCTGCTGTCTTAGCAGTTGAAATTCACAAACTGTTGGTTCACAAATTAGTTCTTCTTGAAAATAGACCTCCTAAAAATATATTTGATTAGTTTCCATTGATGTTGTGTTGTATTTAGACATGTGAACTCGTCACTAGCTAATCATGAGAATATTTATCCCGATAAGCAAACCTTTCTCTCGCTTTCCCTCTCAGACAGCAATTTAACTCTGTTCATCAGCCGGGACGGCACCACAGCATTGAGTGGGATTCAGCTTGTTAACAGGTATGAAACTTCTTTTACTGTTAACGTTCGTTGTTTATGATTGTTCTGTTTCTGTAAATCATAAATGCTAACATTCTTTTGTCCTTTGGCAGGGTATCAGCGGGTGTGTTTGAGCCGGTGGTGATTGAGAGCCACTAGATCTGAGTCTCTGGCAGTCACTCTATTAAATCCACTGCCTGTGTTTGTGTTTTGATGATGGAATACAAGGCCAGGGTTGACTGTCAGAGTGGTCATTTACACCTCACTCCTACAGCTTGCTCATCCATCAACATACTGAAAAATAGTGGTTGGAGCATTACACTTAATAATAACTGTTGTATATGACTACAAACTACTTGAAAGATCTTACGAATCCATTGGGCGCTCCAGTCTAACACTGTGAAATATGAGGGAAGTCCACAGGAAGTTGATGGAAAAATTAAGTTTTAATAGCTTTTAATTTATATTTAGATATAACAGAGTCTCTATCTTTTTATTAATGTTTCCACTGTACTCAGACAATTGAATTTAGAGAGTAACCGATGGACCTAGAATCAAATGCCAAAGTCTTGTATGGCTGGCCGTACAAATATGCCTGAGGCAAAGTAAATTCCTCTGTTTGGTGCGATAGTGCTTGGATCGGGCTTGGTTTGCTTCCATTAATCCCAGCTGGACTGGTGAACATCCATAAAATGCTGATCTCACCAGTTTTTTTGTAAAGCACATTGTTTCAGCTTTAAAGAATACTTTTTGTGACTATGAGTTTTGGCTCTGACACACAATCAGTGATGTCAGTATTCTGTAAGTGTTCAGGTGAATAACAGCCCCTATGTCCTGTAAGTAAATCCTGTTTGTTTTGTTTTAAACTTAGATTTTTTTTACACTAAATTTTAAACTTCAAAAAGGTGATGCAACTCTAGAGCATCTTTGTTTTGTTTTTTGCTTTTTACTCTCAATTTAATGATATTGGTTCTCCCCACAAAATGCACGGAGCTTCGGCCATGTTGTCTAACATCAGCAATCCGAAGCCTCTTGCTTTTATTGAGCAGAATCTTATTGACATCCATCTTAAAGCATAAAAACACATCCTGATATCAGGACTTTTTAAAATATATATCTTAAGTTTACTGTTAGGGGAACAATGTGTACAGCAATGTGAACAGAGCAGAAATCATTGAAAAAATGTATGCTAGTGTATGGCTCTTAAAAGTTGCCAATTTTTAATTATGCATCAATTTAAGCTTAAATCAAATGTTGCAGCAAATGATTGATGGACCCAACCAATCACTTTTATATTGGAAAGAAAATGTAGGGTATAATAAAAAATAGAGTTGGCACCAGGCTCTAAGCATTTGTTTTTCTGCTGCGAAGAATTTTAATATGGGGAGTCTATTGGATCAAGTACACAAATTTCTGTGATAAGTACGCCTGCTTTTGAGGCTTGCTCTGGAAAGTTTGAGTGCTTATTTAATGAGCCGAAAACCAACATGACCCTCAACTTTCTTGTGTGATTTAGTGGTCCAAACCTCTTCACATCGAGTGGGTCAAAATTAAAACTCAATTTGAAACTTTTCTTTTAACAATGGAATGTTGAGACCTATTTTACTCATTGAGTCATCTAAAGTATTCAGCTAGAGCACATTATATATCTGCCTAATGTATTATATTGTTCTTTATCATTAGTTAACACAGACACGTCAGAGGTCCAGTGGAAGCTTCAAGGGAAATGTTGAGGTTTGAAGCAGTGTTTTGGAGAATCCATGACTAGTCTGAATAATACCATTGTTTGCAGAGCTACATCAGAGACAATGACTCATAGTCACACATCTGCCCTTGACAACAGCCTGTGTGTGTTTCTGGGCACCTGGTGTGCTCTAGGAAACAAACACTGCTATAAACATGAGTTAGAGAAAGAGCGGGAGAGAAGGGAAAAGCTGCAGGTCTTGCTTCCTCGTCTCTTTTACAGCTCTGTGTTATAATGAGTTATTTTGGATGGAAATGTTGGTGAAGTCTTTCTCGGTTGATCTGAGAAAACTCACACCATGAGTATTTTGTGTTATAAATTGTGCAATTTTATTTCTGGTGGTAATGCATGCTAAAACCAGTTTTACAAAAAAAAAGTTAGACCTTAAAAAGTTCTGTCATTGATGGACGGACCGTTTAACCCTTGCGTGTAGTTGAGGATATTGTCACTCTCTACAGGGGATTTTGAATCCTAATTTGATCATTTTTCTGTGTTCGAACTAATGGGATGGTTTTGGTGACATCTGATTTGAACATTTTTTATTTGAATGTTTTTTTTTATTCACTGGGTAAAGTAACCGTCCTTTTGTTGTTGAAAACATTCACTGAAATTAAACTGCTGCAAAATCGGTTGAACTATAAAATGCTGTAATATTTAAAAGACATAAACCAAACTTTGTTTGCACAAGTCTGTTTAAAAAAAAAGGGTTAATTGTCTCAACTGATTATCATTTGTATGAATTACTGACTTTGCCTCTTCCTAAAAGCCAAAACCACCAACAATCAAGAATGTTTAAAACTAATAATGCTATTAATATCTACATGCCCAAGGCTGTGATGATGGATAACAAAATATGTATTCAGTCCACAATGGAAATTAAAGATTTAGAATCCTGGAAATACAATATATGAAGTTGTTTTTTATAGATTTATACAGCAACAACAGCAAATAATTATTTATCAGATTTTAACAACCATCTAATTTGGGCTGCAAAAGCATCAATTGCTTTTTCTTCAGTATTATTATTCTTTTTCTTCTGCCATTGAAGTCAATGGCAAGGCCTAGTTCATCTTGCAGAAAAATGCTGATAGATTTAGCAATCTGTCAAAGGTTGATCAGACTCTGTATCTCAAATCCTTTAGTGTCAGCACCAGTCCAAACGTTCTCTTGAGTTTGTGCGAAGAGCTTTTAAAGTACATGTCGCATAAACACAATTCTTCTTCCCTCAGATTTTTTGTATGCCTATTAGCTTGCAATCTGACACCAAATGAGATTTTTTGATAAGCATACTTTGTCAAACCCGTTTTAAAGGTTGAATATGGCTTTTTAGTCAAAAATAGCTTTAATGAATTCACACTATAAGGTTATGACATCCATAATCTGAAGATGTCTACAATTTTTGGCTCTCTAGTGATCCAAAGACATGGAAATTATGGAAGTCTTTTTTTTTTTCCTCTTCTGTCTTTATTTTCTTCCTGCTATGGTTTATTGATCAGTTGACACAATTTCTATTATGAGCAAGCTGAGATAGACTTTGACGGTGTAACAAATTGCATATTGTCTCTCCCCTTCTGTAAGTCGTTTTGGATGAAAGCATCTGCCAACTGCATAAATGTAAATGAAATTGTCTATTTATCTCATATTTCAGACTGTTTTTCCAATAGTACTAGGATTTGTCTCGACCCTCGATGGCTAATGCCAGTTAAAGTAATATTAATTTGCTTAATTAGCTCTTAACACAGCTGCAGAGTGAGTTCCTTCAGAACACTTGCCCCGCATCACTGCTCGGAGTTATATTTCAGTGGATGTGTTTCACAAAGACAACAAAACTATTGAGTGAGTCAACAATGCACAAGGGTTAAAACCACTTATTCTAGAGATAAATTTGATGTTTTTAATTTGTAAGAATCAACACTGTCTTTGATTAAAAGAAACAAGCACATGCTCATGGTGAATGTTCCTGGTGCTTCTCGTTAGAGAAGGAAAGCACTCGTGCATTTTTAAACTAATTTTAAAATGGTTTTGAATCATATAGTATATGCTCTGGATCTTTCTACATCACTGTAAAGTGAACCGGTGAACTCATTGAGAGATGTATTAAGTTTCTTCTGATGTTGCGCTTTGGTACCTGTAGACTCTCACTAAACCAAATGCCAGAGCTCTTAAACACTGTTCTATCCTGATGCTTCTGTTTTCGAACCAGCGGGCTGGTTCAGGGGAATCTTTTCATAACGTCAACTTTATCTTCAAAAAATGTTATTAATTCTAACATGAACATTCGTGAACTAGTCGTGAACTAATGTCCTTCTGTGATTCTTCTTCTCCTTCTCTTAAAATGATGTATGTATTTTGTTACATATGATGATTTTTTTTCAGAAAGAGTAGATCTATATTTGATTTTAGATGTTTTTGATGGGAACTGAATGGGATTTAGATGTGAAACGTCTTGTCAGATGCAGGAGACATGTTTTCAATCTGAAGAGTTTCTACAGATAAAAGCAGGGAGACTTATTGTAGTTTTTACTATTGGTTCCGCTTCGTTTCCGTTGAGAAGGTTTCTGGTTCATGCTTGGAGTCACTGCTCAGGTGTGTGTGTTTTTTTTGGGCCTGTGCATTCCTGCTTTTCACGCTATGTGTGAGCTGGAATTAGCACTGTGTCCCTTTTTTTATAATGAACGTTACGTATTGAAGATGCGCTAAACCAGTCTTGACACAACCACTCAAGGCTGAAGGCTAATCATTGTCCCTTACATAACATAATCTTCAGAATGAATCGTTTCTCCTGGGCTGTCATGAAGCAAGAAAGATATGCACTCACCGAAAGACGTCCCTGATGACATTCTATTGTATAGCAGTTACGTTGAACATATATTTATACTCTGGAGATTAAAGCTAAATGACCACTAAAATACTAAAGACTTTTATTTTTCTGTGATGAATTGTTTTATTTTAAGCTATAATAAGTGTTGTTCCAAAGTTTTCTTCTTCTTTGTTTATCTTTGCATGGAGAAGATCTTTTTAACAAGGGACCAGAATTATATTTCTACACCAAAATGTGAATGTTAGCTATCAGGTGAAATTGCCTGCTTGTCAATATTTAGGAAAATAAAGATGATGTTGGGTAAATTCATTTGTTGTGGTTTTTTTTTTATATTTATAACATGATAAAGTCTTTATTATGATTAAAGCATTGCTCGTGGTTAGTGTACACTTATAGTGATTTTCCGTTATCATTATTTTTTTTGACATATTTAATATATTAAACTGTTGATGGTAACGTTGCCATCTTATCTAGGTTGAGACAAAAAAAATAGGATGTCAAGGAAAAAATAATTTATTTCAATAACTTCTTTAAAAAAAACTGAAACGTGTATGTTATATTGGTTCATTACACACCATGCGAAATTAAATATTTCAAGAATTTATTTATTTATAATAAATACAAGAGATCATTTCACAAATCTAAAATATCCTGAAAATGTTCAACATTGTAAAAGCACACCATTTTTCTTCAGCCTAGAAGTTGTTTCAGTCTGCTTAATATATAGGCTTTAGAATCATATAAAAGATGTGTTGTGCAGAAGACCATCATTAACACCATCCACAAGGAGGAAAAGTCTCAAAATGCAATTGCAAACACTGAATGCAAAGACCAGACAGAGACTGGTTTTAGTGCATCAGCAATCACCAGAGACAGATATCTGCATGGCATGGCCTTAGATGCAGAATTCAGAGCGTCGAGCCTCTCCTGGTCTAAAAACACCATCAGAAGTATCTGTGCTAAGCTTAGGAGAAGTGCTTGTCTGCTGCCCCTCGTGGTCTCACATCCTATTCAGATGAAAGCAAATGTTGCTATATTATCTGCCTGTGTGGGTCCATTCTTATTTATTAAGTCGCAAGTCATTGCAGCTGTTTTAAAGCACTCTTGCTACTGACAAAAGTTTATTCTCCAGCAGGATTTGGTTAAAACCAACAGTAACTGGTTTAATAGCCATGGAATAACTACTTGTTTGGCCAGCAAACACATCTTACTTAAAAGCCATTGAGTAAACAGATACCCAAAAATGCAGATGAGCGGAAGGCCAATATGAAACACTTCATCTGTCAAAAGTTCCTAAATTGAAAGAAGAGCAGTTCATCAGTATAATCGGTAAATTAACACACTTTTCAGAACGCCAAAATGTGTTTATATCCTTTTTATTTGTAACATAAAAATATTCTAATTTTGGGAAATTATTGATCTTATTTAAATTTTTAAATATAATAATAATCAATATTTTTTTACCTTTTTATTATTGATATTTTGGTTTTGGCACTTTCATATCTGGAACAAATCGTAACCAAATTGTTTTAATTGTTTAACTCGCTTAAAGTTATTTTCGTTATACTTCGAAACGGTTGAAATGTGATTAATAACAAAGAGATGAGGGATGTCTGTTTTTTAAACCGCCGACACGAACAGTTTCTCACAACGTTATTTACGGTCTTTTAGCGCCCTCCAGTGTTGAAACCTAAACACCCCAGCAAACAACAATTCCTTTCACTTCCGTTATCAACAGGAAGTAAACTTTATCACCCCGACATTGTTGTAGATCCTGTCTCTACGTTGATAATGGTGAGATGAATGAAATATGAATGTTTTAGTGATTTATCTATTTGTTTTCATGCAGTATGTGTAATGCTAGCCTTGATATTGCTTTTATTCGTTTAAGTCGAGAGATAAGTTACACGCCAGTTTCACCATGAATGACGTTTAATAGATAATAAAAACAATCCACTGTATAGTATTTAGTATGTTATGATAAATTGTTAAATAAATGTGGTAACATCAGACAATAATATACCTTAGAAGACAACCTTTATGTAGATATTTAAATGTCTGTAATATGTATAAGTATAAAACTAAATTGTTGTTAAAGTACTTAAACTTTGTATTTTTTTATTTGTCATCAGGCAACCGGAGCAGATCAAGTGGTTGGGTTTGGACTTGTTGGTTGTAGTCTCTTACTTTTTACATACTACAGCATTTGGGTAATTGTCCTGGTAAGTGTTTACCCACTTTATTTATCTTAGAGAGGACCAGTTCAAGTGACTTTTCTTCCTTATTTTATATTTTTAGGGTATCTATTAGTCGTTAGCATGTTAATGTTGGGTTAGTCAACGATATTATACAGCAACTTAGTTTTCACCTCATCAATACCTGCTCAGTTCATTATGATGTGTTTTTTTATCTTGCTACAGTTTGACAAGACATTAATTGCTGCTCATTGTAGATGGCACTGTACTAGCTCACACAATAATAAACCACTTTTATTTAAGTTAGATTTTTTTGTTTCATTTGAGATCATCTTTAATGGTTTGTGTATGTTGCGTTCATTCGATGTTTGTTTCTAAATACAAAGTAGAAAAATAAAATTTTGCTATACTTTAATAAAACAGCCGTCATGTGCCTTTATTTTATAACATGCTGTTAAGAAAAGGACTGAGCTCTAGTTTCTCTGCTCTTCTTTCAGCCCTTTGTAGACAGTGACCATGTGATGCACAGCTTTTTCCTTCCACGAGAGTACTCGGTCATTCTTCCCGGGGTGGCAGCGCTAATCCTTTTGTTGTGTGTCGGTAAGACGTAAATGTGTAAAGATTACGCTTATAATAGATAAGATAATTGCTGGGTGGCTTGCTCATTCATGCTTCATTGAAGAAAGTGAAAAAGGATAATGTCTAAAAAGCATAATTCTGGACAAATTCATATATTAATCTATTAAAATGGAACATGTTTATACTAAATAATTAAGATGACCTTTTTTTCCAACTTAAGTAACCAAATGCACCTTTATATTTTCAGGAACCTTCATAGGGATTGTTACCTGGAAGAATCGAAAGCCAAAGAAAGTTGATTAGGGTGATTTATAAAAGTGAACTGCGATGAACATTCCACTAATAATCTGTCTTAGAGTTTTACACACACTTTCCATGATCTTGACTTCTGGTAACTTGGATTCCCCAAAAAAGTTTTTTAGAATGTCATGAAACATGCAGCGAAGATACCGAGGCGTGAATGCAGTTTGGATGTTTGCTCAATAGAAGAAGGGTGTGGCATGTCTATTCTTTGAGTTGTTAATTCTTGTTTTTGTAAATAGGAGTATTTATAAGGTGAAGATCTTGCTCTTGGCACCAGGTGTAAGGGGTTTAGTTTGGAAATGTGTAACCTGTCAAACAGTTTTACATGCAAAGATTAAAGTGATCAGGAAGTTTTTGACCTCCTTTGATATGTATTTGTTTTATTATTTCATGATCGTTTCAGAAAATGAGTTATTACTGAATGTTAGTTGAATTAGGGAACCCAACAGCTTAAACCTCACAAGCCCTGACATCAACAAGCATTTTACTCACTGGATACAACTTAAACAAATTATGTATGGACAGTTTTGACACATTTAAAGGTGGTATATCATGTAAGCTCAATCTTTTTTTACATTTTTGTTTTGTTCCCTCATCACAAACATGCCTCAAGTCAAGTCATATTCAGACTGTTTCATGGATGTTTGTGAAATCCTATTTTCTCTTTTTTTGGAGCTCAAAACAGTGTGATGATTGTTATCATGCCCAATATCCATATAACTGCCCACTAACCAATCAAATGAAGCACTAATGCAGCTCATCTTAATGAAGAACCATAGCAGGACTGCTTTAATAAACAATGAAAAGAAAGAGTGTGTTTAGACACTGGACCAGAAGTGTTTTTGACTTACCAAAAGATGAATGTATTCATGTTTTCTGTTTGCCAACAAACAAAATGCAGCAGCGGGCATGGCAGTGGGAAGAACAGGGAGTGCACATCTCATTTTGAGGAATTCAACAGTCTGAGGTGATTCAAAGATATTGTTAACAATAAATAATGCTTTTGAAGGTTATTAAGGGTGCAGTGATAGTCAAGAGGGGTCAAATATCTATTATAATAAATAAATAATAATGGTTTTAATATGGCACCTTTAAGATGACATGTACAGCACTTAACTGATATTTACATTTTTCAAGCTCGATAGATGTCTTCCTCTAGACCAGGGGTGTCCAACGTTGGTCCTGGAGGGCCACTGTCCTGCACATGTTAGTTGCAACCCTGCTGTAGTATGCATACTACTCTACTTCAGCCAATCAGAGGGCCATAATTAGTGCCACAGGTGTGTTTCATGATGGTTGAACCAAAAAAGTGCAGGGCTCCGCTCCTCCAGGACCGACGTTGGACACCCCTGCTCTAGACCAATAAAATAAGTATTATTTTGATAATTATTGCAGATTTTTATACTTCATGAAAAATATATACACTCCAAAAATGTCAATAATGGTTAAAACACACGAGAGGAGAGAAAAAAAAATTAACACTTGTGTGCGCATGCGTGATTATCACCAGGGACATTGGGGGGGAAGCATCTCTCTCTCTTTCCATCTCTCCACCCCCCTTGGCTCTCTCTAGTCATGTCATGCGAGGACAGAAAGAATTCGCTGATCTCTTCATCCACGTTTGCGCGGACACATCCCCACGGCGGAGCGCAGAGAGGTAGGTGCGCGGATCTTTAACAGACTTTAACCTCAAGTCAGTCTCTTCTTTAAAATCTCAAGGTCCTTTATTCCAGTTCTTCTTACTGTATATGGAAACAAGAGTGGACTCTGTAAATACATGGTATCCGTTTGCACCCCAAGCCATCCTAAAGATCTTTAGGTTAAGTTATTCTTCTCTCCTGGTTAGCAACACTTAGTAACATTTTAGTCAGCAATTTGCTGTGCACTGTTTAGAATAGTTTAATTGCATGATTAAAAATGTTTACCATTTACAATGTGTGGATTGGCCAAGCCATTAATGTAAAAGCTTAAATACTGATATTTATTAGTATTACATTTACAAACAATAGTGTTTTTAGCATTCATACTTGTATATTTGTCAAATCTAAACACATCCTGTATTAGCATGTAGATGGCTCATACTTACAGATGAAAACTATCGTAGAGTGAAACTCATTAGCATATTGCTGAATGTCTGGATAATTTGACTTTGAGATTTATAGTTGAAAAGAAATGTGTAAATCAAGACAAATGCTAGAAACAATCAGTTCCAAGTATAATTCATACTGAGCGGACAAACAATATTGCCACTTAATAACCCCATAGTTACGCTTAATGAAAACAGCTGTCTTGCACTTTGTTATTTTCAATAGTAAATGTTTGTTTTTCTATGACATGCTTTTTATGGAAAAAGAGAGAAAATACAAATGAGAAATAGTTGTAACTGCGTAGCATCTGACTTCCATTACTGAAAACAAGAGAACTCTGTTAACCCAGGGCTCAGGCATTTGGTGTACAGTATAGAGAAAAAACCTGTTTAAGCAGATGACATTTGGAAGCACAATTTGAGTTAAACTGGAGTGATTTACAATCTAGAATTCTTAGCATGTAAATATAAGGTTGTCTTAAAGGAACACTTTTTTAGGGTTCATCATATATACATGCATTTTGCAGACACTTATGTCCTCACAAGAAAATATAAAATAAACAGGGTTATACGATTTTGTAATATATTTAGTTGCACTCCTGAACGGATAATAAAATGTTTAGCTTAACTTAACATTGACTTTTACAGTTTGATTGTGTGAAAAGTCGATCATTTTCAGGCTAATACTGTTTGGAAATCTCATTCTGGCATCTTTAAAATGCTACAACATGATTTGATATGATACAACATGCAAATTGATATCACCTGAAAATATGCTTTTTTTTCTTGCTTATTTTTTTTAGCTTATTTTGTTGAGACCAAGAAAAATGTCTCTGATACCGCATAGGTACTGGTCTAATTTAATTAACTGATCTATGCTATAATGCAATTCCATTCCCAGTGCAGTAGAGAGACCAATTCCAAACTGGATTTCTAAGGAAGAGCTTAACTGAGTTTTCCTTTAAAGAATCCGTGTATTTACTTTTGTTGATGGTGTAGTGTCAGATTAGAACCATGAATATTGGAGAGGTACAATTATGTAGAACTGTTGGGATTTCAAAAAATACTTTTGTGATTGAAAGACCAAACTAAGGATCTATGAGACACTTGAACTGAAAGAGATTTATAATTGTTTAATTGTCTCAGACACAAACTTTATGTTTAGATGAATACCTTGTTGATTAAAAACATCTTTCTCATCTAACTATTTTTGTTATTCCCTCCAAACCACCTGTCCATTTCAATGGACGCCACATTTCATCAGATATCTATTTCTTTTGAAACATGTTGCAATTTTTCAAACTATTTACTTTTTCTTGACAATTGACATTTTTAAATGCAGTAACATGTTTGTAAAGTTCAGGATGTTGAAATGTTTAGAAGAAAAAAAATCCAAATACAAAATTAAAACATATTTGTTATTTTTTTCATGTATATAATCATATATATATTTTGCACTGAGATTGAACTATTAATTGACCTGCATTTATTTTTATATATAATATACTATACACCTTTGTTTATATATGGATTATTACATCAGTTTATAACTGATCTACACGTAAATAAAAAAACATTGAAACTAATAGGTTTGACAGTGTAATTACGACTTATTGACTCAGAACATGAAAAATGTTAGTGTTTGTTTTTTTTAGGCCTATAAAATAACTCGGATCTGAAAGGGTTAAGCAATAAATAAAAAGTGTATCTCTTTTCATCAGTAGGGGCTGATTCACAGGCCTGTCACTTAAAGATTTCTAGTTGCAAGTGCTTTTTGGTGATTGCATTATTGTTGTAGATGATGGTTAAAAAGGTTTTGAGACCACCTTTTTCCAGTTATTTTAAACATAAAGATCTCTGTGCATCTACAGTACCCCCTGTTTAGGCAGTTTTTTCATGCCAGCTGCTATAATACACAATTGAAGTTTTTGGTTTACACCAGATGGAGAGGTCTGGGGGACCTGGTGTAACCCGGCGCAGTCAGGCGGGGAAGAGGAGAAGGCGCTGGGGCGGACTGAGGCAGCAGTGGAAACTTCTGGGGCTGTTCGAGATCGACCAACAGCATGAGTTTTACTCTCTCACCTGTCTGATGAAGGAGGGCCTGCGAGCCGCCGTACAGAACTCCATTGATAACCCAGTACCTGTGAGTAAAGCTCAGCCCCCTTCATTTGAAAAGATGTGTTTTGATCAGTTTTTAGAAATATTTTTATAATATGCTTTGTTTATATTGAACCACATGAGAAATTGTTCATGTGCTAAATTTAAATGACATTTGAATTGTTTGTCCTGTCATTCATTTCAGTAATGTGTTGACATAACGAGTCGAACTGTAGTACTGTACAGTAATGTGTACTGTACACACAAACTCATTAGACGTTAGTTACAAACAGCTATTGCAGAATGGAGAATCCACTTGTTACACTGTGGCAAACTTGTAAAGCCAAGCCCAAATACAAGCAAAATGAAACAGAGTTCCACTCATATCATTTTTAACTGTTGATAAAAAGGTATGAGAGACAAAAGCATTGGTGTGATCAAAGAGCAGCAAGCAGAGTTCCACTCGCCGGTAATTAGCATGAGGGCTTGATCCTCCCAGAGGGCCGTGTTTGGTCTGATTTTTCCATGGAGACAGTGTGATCATGGTGCTAAAGCGCTCTATATTACAGTCTCGATTAGAGCTGCTTTTATTGAGCTAATTTGCTCTAGAGGAGCAGAACAGAGCAGGGGAGGAGTACCAGAGTTTGTTTCAGTAACAAACACAATCGTGTGCAGTGAAGGCACAGAACGCCACCAGAGCAACAGCCCTCACAGTGCCTGGTACCACTACAAAGACCACAAAATTAACCAAACCAGTAAAAATAATTTCTTCCTTGAGTAAATAACTTGAGCTTAGTTATGAGATAACGTTTAGGACACTATTCTTTATCTTACAATTCCAAAACAAACATAAATCGTTATTTCTTGACTGATATGCGATGCGACAAATCTGCTTCGAATTGCAGGCTCGCCTTCCTTGGATAAATGATTTGGTTTGTTCCCTGCATTTAAATAGTAGCCGCTAGTGGAAAGCACCCCGTTTGGGCACAAAAAGACCTTGTTTCATCAAGCACATAAATAAGGCTTACATATGGGTTGAAAATTGGGTTCAAAGTTTTGATAATTTAGTAACCATCCATCGATTCATATATCCATCCTTTTTTTTGTCGACTTTGTCCTTTTCGGAGACAAAGGAAAATGGTGGAATCAACCGACAACTCATCTGGCATATGTTTTACGCAGTGGATGCCCTACGAGCCAATCGCGGGAAGAACATTTAAACTCCACGCAGAAGTCCGAGGCTTGAACCAGTGACCTTCTTGCTGTGAGAGACCGTGCTACCCACTGTGCCATCGTAACGGCCATTAATTTAGTAACATTCCACTGTAAAAAATGTTACTAACCCGTTTTCATCAAAATAAAAGCTTTTTAAGCAATTACATGTGAAACTGAGATTCACTGGCCTTTGACCATTTTCTGTGAAAAACATATATCAGAAAACATTTTTCATGACCCCCTACACAATTATAATACATGCAAGGTGTTCGGATCTACTGGAAATTAGTGTAAAAATGATAGATTCTAAACCTTTATTCTGTCTTCCCACACAAACATAAATCAGACATAAACTAAACATTTTAGCAATTTCACACAATAAAATTATGTGACTTAAAAGCCACATAATGCAATGGGCTTAGTAAACCCGTATAAATGTATATTTGCTGTTTGTATAACTTGTTTCTTTGCTAAAGTACATATGTATAAGTATTTTAACATAAAAGTTAATTAAAATTCCCAAAAAGCAATGGATCAACCAGACCCGCAAACACTGTGCGAGTAACAATAATTTGAACACCACACAAGGATTAAAGTATAAGATTGTTAAAATAGAGTAGAAATAAGCAGCTGTATATAGAATTCTATTGAAGACATGTGAGTGTTATTGTGTGGTGTTGCTTACTTGTTGTACCATAACTGTGATGAGATGAGGAAATTGGGCGACACAAGCTTATAGAGTTTCTGGTTTCTAAATCCTCTGGAAATGTTAAGGTAATTTTAACAGGTTGGGATCTAAAACACTATGTACAGTGCATAAAAAAAACTGTTTTGCTGAGGGGATTAACAAAACAACTCATATTATTTACACTAATCACATAGTCTTCCTTTTGAGAAAACAAACTAAAGCTAAAAAAAAATCATATAGAGAGTTCTTCATGTTGAAACAGGTATTTTATAATTCATAGATCACTTTACATAAACATCAAAACTGATAAAACAGTTAAATAGTAAATGGCTTTTAACAGAGTGAACCTCTGTAAAATGCTATATAACTATAAAAGTAAGAAACCAGATTATGAGCACTCGTGGTTGTTTTTAGAACTGCTAAAGCTATTTTGTTGTGTGCTTGCACTCATGGTCATGTGTTTTCATGTAACACACACTAACACATAGACAGACACGCAGACACTGACAGAGCGCTTATTCTATTGAATCCAATCTGCTTGTGCAGCAGAATGTGCTGCTGTTGTCCAGGGGTCAAAGCACTATCATTAACCTTCCTCACACACTTGGATGGAACATCTTCCGTTTTTTTTTTACCTTGAAGACATTTATGAATAAAATTCATATCCACTAAAAAAAAATCTGTTTGTGTTTTTTAGGATGAGTTATGTGAAGGTGATTACTGCCTTGAGGTTACTCAAATCCATAAGGTATGATAAAGCCTCATTTGGTTTTATTTTGCTGTGACATCATTCAGTGTGAGCTGGAATAGTAACTGGAAGATTTCTGCTGAGCAGGACTTCCGGATGGAGACTTATGCGGGCCCAGTTTTTGCTAGTCTGCGGCGCTCTCTGGGCATGACTGAGCAAGAATATCAGCAATCTCTCTCCTCTGAATCCTGCTACCTGCAGTTCATCAGCAATTCCAAGAGCAAAGCTGATTTCTTTCTCACGTGAGTTAGTATTGATGCTGGTGAACATACAGCACTGAAGAGAAGCCTTTTCATCTCTACACGCCTGATCCATCAACACGAGGACAAACCTATTTTGTTCATGGAAATGTTGAGAGATTTTTTATTCCAAATGATGTGAATAGTTATTTATATTTATTTACTTAATTATTTACCAAATTTACTTAAATATTAAGTTATTTTATGTATTTATTTTATTTGTTGCTCTGCATGGATGGGCTGCATTTGCTGATAATCTGATTGGTTAGTGTTAGTTATGTTTCATGGGTTCAAATTTGTTCCTCAGCTCCCAGAAAAGTAATGTGTTAGTACACAAATATTCATGAACAACTGTGATTACAACTTCAGGTGTTATTTTAGTTAAGGAACAATACAACGCATAGAAATATAGGAACATTTGACTTTACATAATGGTTGACACCTTAATAAACACTAAAAGAAAATACTTTGATCTTAAAGTAAATATAAAATTAAATATAAAAACACATCTAACACATGAAGATGGCTGAACTCATATTTAAATGTGAGAATGAGGCGTTATCGTTTTATTACAAATAAGACCAATTTTTGGGGATTTCTTTTTTAAGAAAATTAAAGCCATAAAAGCTTTCACAATTAGATTGTCCAGAAACCTTTTACTAGTAAATGTACTTAGATCGTCGCGATCAAAACTTTGAATGAATTCTCAGAATAGATTTTATGTGATTCTGAAGACCGAGTTTGTGAAGGGGTGGTGACCATTATTTTTACGACATTAAAAAGAAAGCTTTCTTGATCTTGAAAAACCTCTTACCTCTGAACAGACACAGATCTGACCATCCCCTCACATATAAATACACACCACTGTTCTCTGTTTTTCCCAGCAATGACAAGCGCTTCTTCTTAAAGACTCAGAGTAAAAGAGAGGTGCGCTTCCTGCTGTCTAACCTGAGGATCTACATGGACCATCTGGAGAAGTACCCACACTCTCTAATTGTCAAATTTCTGGGTGAGCTGATTCGTTAATATGTCTACTTGTGAAGCTATATAACTATCCAAATAGTATCCCCTTACATTACTTTATGATCATTTAATGTAATCCTTTGTTCATAAACAGGTGTTCACAGGATCAAACTTGCACATCAGAAGATGGTGGGCTCTTTGTTTGTGTCTTGTTGATTTGTTTTGTCTCCGAGAATGTTTACCTGATAGCTGTGCATGAATTCTGTGTGCAGAAATACTTCATTGTGATGCAGAGTGTCTTTTACCCTGATGACAGGATCACGGCGAGGTAACACAGTATACATATGCACCTCACAGCCTCAAAAATACCAGCTTGCTATTTGAAACTCACTTTGGTCATGCACTCATAGAGACAACAATGCTTTCACCCTCATAACTCTCTCTAATTCGTTGGTTTTTGTTAATGCTTCTCTCTTGGTGTTTAAGGTATGATATAAAGGGCTGTGAGGTGAGCCGCTGGACCGATCCGGCCCCTGAAGGCAGCCAGGTCATTGTGGTCCTGAAGGATCTGAATTTTAAAGGACAGTTTATTAACTTGGGTAAAAATATTTATTGGTCCTAACGGGCAGTTTCATTAAAGCACTGCTGAAAGGTACAAGCTGCAAATGGTCTAGTGACTAGTTTAAACCAGCTGTCAATTTACACACATTGCTTCTGTTTGTAGAAGCGAAGACTGTACACTTCAGTGCTTCAAAGATACTTTAATGTAAGACTTTAGTAGAGTTCTGAAATCCCCTTGCATTGGGATATAAATCATAAATAGACAAAGGCATACGTGGTCGTAAGCTAAATATTTTTGGACATTGTACGTTGAATTAGCGCTCCTTAACTGACAACAACCATTTAAATATCCTGTTTAAATGCTGTTCAATCAAATGCTTATAAAATGCAAAAGCACAAAATGTCATCAAAAATGACTGGTCATCCCATCTCTTTAAATATGATAGCTAAAGCTAAATCTACACCTCGGGTTAATTTTCATCCACATTTTAATGGTGTCCCGAACAGTATATCTAGTGTGTTCAAAAGTATTAAGTTGCAGCAGAGGAGAGAAAGCTGAGAGGAGTACAGCAGTTCAAACTAAAGCTGAACTGACAACAAAGAGCCAGATCGCATAAAAAATTATGTTACCAGTTTTGTGTTGTAGGATATAAAAGGCACACCATGCCTTGCCTGTCATAAAAATTGTCCCTATGCTATCTTTGGGAGCATAGGATATCTTTGATGTTTTTTTTAAGTTAAAGCTGTGGTATGCAATTGTTTCAAAGGACTAATGTCAGCAAAGTTTCAAAACAAACTTGTCACAAATCTGTTGGAGCTACCAAAATAGAGATGAGGTGCTAATGTTTTGGTGATTTCAAACTTTGTCAAATTTGGCTCCTAGAAATCACAAACTGCACCTTATAACAATGGGTCTATCGAGTGGTTTTCAGACAATCAACTTTCAACAGTTACAGGATTATGAATGCTGAGTATGCTCAGCTGTGAAATTAATGTGGCATAATTACACATGCAAATAACAGTACACCAGAATGAAGTAAAGTCATACCTGAAGAGCCACAGCCCCTGTGGTTTATCAATCAAACCCAGCTGTAATAGACACACTAGTTTCTTTATACAAACTAAGAGGAGCTTAATCAGTATGATCAGGTGTGCTTAATGAAGATTGCAATTGTGCAGGGCTGTACAAGCCTACAGTCCTCCAACAACTGTACAAAGCCCTATAATACACACTGTTTCATAGTGGTGCAAACAATGTCTTTGTCTAAGCTCTTTAACTATTAGAGTTTCAGGTTGTTCCATATTAAACATTCACAACCTTTGTGATCTGTGGTAGATCACCAGCGTCCTTGGCTGGTGCGTCAGGTGGAGATTGACACAGCATTTCTTCAGATGCTCAACGTTCTGGACTACAGCCTCCTACTGGCCCATCAGCCCCTGCACCAGGACGAGCTCAGTCACAGTCTCTCCTTCGCCACTCTCATCATGCGTGCTAAAAAGTGAGAACAGTCCTTGGGTTATATTCTTCTTAAAAAGTTTTTAAGGCCTCTCAAGTCTAGACAGGATGGATATAGGCAGAGATACGGGAGCTTAGGAAGAAGACCAAACTGTCAAACATCCAACTAACTTAACTCAATTTATTTCCAAAGGTGTAATTCAATCAGTTAATTATTTTAGTTGACTCAGTTTAGTTGTTGACTGACTTAATAGTTTCTAATTGAGTTCAAACTCTCAGTTGACTGGATTAAAAAAATATGTTCAGCCAATTTTTGAGAAGTTTTTCTTTAGAATTTTTTTCTATTGTACAATTGTACATGGAGTCACCATTTTTTTTAGTGCCTGGGGGATTCAAAGACCTGTTACTTGCATGTGACATCGGTGCTAATCTTAATTATATTCTTTACCTGTTCACATCATTTGGCAGATTTAAAAAATTCTAAATGCTGAATTTTTCTTACAGCATTTAAAGCTAACCAGCTTTGTGTTCAGATTTTGTCAGATCTATAAATTCCTTTTCTCTGCAAATAGAAAGGCATGAACATACAGTAATTAAATTAAATCAAGCTTCAAGGCATAGTTCAAAAGAAAAACTAAAATTATCTAAATTGAATGAAGCTTCAACACTAATGTGATTTTTTTTATTACGGGGATATTTATTGTATCATATGATATGAGGTTCTTTGAACTAAATTTGCACCCATAATTGAATATTTACATATTTAGAAACTTTGATGCCTGTCTATTGCACAGATGCTTTTTATGTTGAAATTAATAGAGCTGTTGTGCTGCCTTTTAGACATTCAAAATTCAGTCAGTTCCCACACAACGACCCTGTCTGCCTGCTATTATCATGTGTTTCTCATTTTAATACAAGTCATTTTCTTTGGGAAATTCACCACACTTTTTTTTTTATCAGAAACACAAAAGCATTTTATGAAAATATTGCTTTTGTTGTACTATTCTAAGTATTTTATTGGAAGTTATTTCACACATTTTTGGTTGCACAAACTTATATTTTATTTAAAAAACCTACCAATTTATTTGAGAAGAAAAGTGGGAAATTGTCAACAAGATGATTAAGGACACTGAAATGAAACAAACCTGTAAAAGTTAACCTGTGTTGCCAGATCAGCATGTAATTCCACTTGACCACTAGGCTATTTTATTGGATTTATTTATTATAAAATTACAATTTAAGAGAGACTAACTATTATTTGTGTGCTGTGTCTATTATAGTATATAGCAAATCTCATGAACAGCTTCCAAGCAGGTATCTGTTATTAAAGAAGACAACAAATACCTGATTGAACGAAATAAAATGATTGAGCAGATGGCAAAAAAAACTTTTAAATTTTAAAAAAGTTTTAAAATTATTATATAGTTATTCAATCCATATATATGGATTGCAATCCACTCATTAAGTTCTTGCTTTATTGAAGGTCAGTGAATGCAGTGTCCAGCCCCACACATGGCTTTTCAGCCTCAGTTCCTGGGTTGGTAGCAGATGAAGATGCCACACTCCTCACCCCAGAGTCAAACTGTGCAACACAGAGTCACACGCCCGAGTGCTGTGGTAATATTGAAACAGAGAACACAAGTCTTGAGGGAGACAAAACTGAGCTACCCACCGGAACGGGGGCAGAATCAGCCGATCTACAAGACTTCCAGGCCCAGAACCGGAGACTCCTTCCAAACTTCAAGAATCCACTGCATGTCATTGATGGACCAGAGCAGCGATACTTCATCGGGATAATCGACATCTTCACCGTCTACGGTTTCAAAAAGAGGCTTGAGCATTTATGGAAAAGACTGAGACACCCACGACAAACATTTTCCACAGTCAGTCCTCCAGCCTACTGTCAGCGTCTCTGTCTGTGGGTTCAGGAACACGCCAAATAAAATTCACAAGTGCTACAAGCTGACAGACAATGTGCCAGAGGACATTCAACGATCCTCAAAATTGGCTATTGGTACTTACTCCAATACTTATGTCATGGTTGGTTTGTATCGAGCTAAGCAACGAAAACATATGCCAGTAATTAAAGTTTCTGTAATAGTAAGAAAACAAGCCAAGATGAGCTTAATTAGTAGAATGAGGTGTGTTTCATGAGGTTGAAGCTAAATTGTGCTTGACCGTGACTCTCCTTGCTTACTTCTGTGGTAAAGTACAGTGTGTTAACTTTAAACTAAAAACTCAACCCTTTCTGTTTTTGGAGATTTCTTTTACCATTAATGTTGTTACGTGAATTAATCTCATTAGATCTTAGACTTTGTGACCTGCTGGACTGTAAACCTCTACCTCTGATTTAATTCTGTCTTCCATTTCTCAAAGACATTTATGAACACATCTCTCTATTGCAAATTAAGCCTAATTTGATCTCAAACTTTGTCCGAAGCATCAGATCTTTACTCCTATTTTATTGCGTTGAGCAGCTTGCCTGAGTTTGCGAAAGATAATAATAGTGCTGCAGCTTAGCGACACTACGGTACAGGAGGTCAATTTCTTGATTAATACTCAAGAATGTAAACCTTCAAACTTTGTTGGCTTCGGTTCTATGAGTTTGGAACAACTTGAGTGTAAGTTTAATTTTTAAGTTGACCCTTTTTAATGACAGTTTTGTTAAGATTATGTTTACAGATGATACTTTTACACAATATATATATATATATATATATATATATATATATATATATATATATATGTAAAATGTGCACATACATGGAATGTTTTTATATTCTCGCAGCTTAATAAAACAAACAAAAAAGTACTATCTGTATTTTTTCAGATTATTGATTTAATCTGGGGACTGATTCTGACCACTTTGGCATAATGGCGTTTCAAATAAATTGTTACCAAGTCCCAATTTTACTCTACTCTGTAACAAATGATGCTGGAATGCTGACCCAAATATTTTCTGGTATAAACAAACCAAACATAAGAAAGGAGCATGTACCCATACTTTTCACTTGCAAACAGTCAATAATTTATCTGCAATATTTCATAATATTTTGTACAGATTAGTATAACAGCCCTTTAATAGTTTAACAACTTAATGCAGATCCTGACATTACAGCACATTTAGATATTGGACAATTGAATTTAATAAAGACCAAAGAAAGGCAACCCAGCTCTTGAAGTGCTACAGCCATGAACAGATTAGCTTCAACTTTAACAAAACATTTTAAACTTTAACAAAACATTATTCCCCAAATTAAGGCTTGGGTTGAAAGTAAAATAACCCAATAATAATCTACTACAACTGTAGCATTTCGTTAAAGATGAATTTAGGCAATACATTTTTAATCGAATTTAAAAAAAGTGTTCCTCTTGTCTGCGCTGTGGCAGGCTGGATAGAGGAATGCTGATCTAATCGATAACAGTGAGCTCATCGAGCTTCAGGCAGCGCTGTGGCTTCGGCTGGTCCCGCACAATCGATCCCGTTGCAGGGACAACCAACAAGCTGATGTTGCTGAAACGCGCAGAGTGAAAACGCTGACACGATGGATTTCAATGTCAAGAAACTAGCGTCGGATGCTGGTGTCTTCTTCACGCGAGCTGTTCAGGTACGAAATGAGCCCGCGCTTCCTCTGTAACGGTACTTCACGACAGTTGAGCTCAGCCATCAGTGTCGTGCGTGGAGGAGGGAGGGATGGATGGATGGATGTAATAATGAGCGTTAAGCCCATGACTGAACGACTAGTTTTTCCTCTAACGGCTGTCCAACATCCGCGCTAACACCCAGAAACATGCGTTTTAGTTAATGCTAAGTGTATATGTTGCTGCTCAAGCGAATATTCCTGCTGTCAATGGCCAAGAGTAAATTTCTCGCCATTGTAAGCCGATAGACGCAAGGCAAGCCTGGATCCATTATTAATGGCTGTTCATGTGACAGTCAGCAGCTAAATTCTGCCCCAGACAAAGCTCCCCGCTAATAGAAAGAACGTTGTGTTGTTTCATGTTAGGTTGCTGGTTTAAATGGTCATGTAGGTCAGAAATGTCTTGTGTATGAAACAGGCATCTCTATTATACACGCTGCAGCTGTAACAAGAGTAAACAAGATAATGGGCCCTGTCCAAAGTTTAAAGGGACAGTTCACATAAATTAAATTATTAAATTTAATAATATTTTAAATATTTTGTAGTGATTGAAATGTTTAAAATATGTTTTCAGGGCTGTGATATCATTTGTCATTTTGTTTAATTTCTTCTGTCTAATTTACTTAATTCAAGTTGTTAAGGTCCCATTCTAATGAGTTTAAGTTTAATTATAAAAATGTATTCACTACTATTTCATGGCTTCAATATAGAACAGTGTGGAAAGGGTTTAGTAAGTCCAGACTTCTGTTTTCTTCTGTGTTTAATATGCTGTAATATTTTTTTTCGGTCTGAATTATCAAGTACCAAATTTAAGGACTACCCAATCAGAATTAGCTGTTGAAATTAAAGGCACTATTTATTTGTCTAGATGTTTTTCAAACATCAGATCCTAATGATTATATACATCACCTTTAATACAAAGCTGCTTGTGATTTATTTATAAATAAATTATAAATAATATAAAAAATAAATTAATAAATACATTTTAAAATTTGCCAAAATTTCAGTTCTTCATCGGACTACATGAGGCTATGAGCAGTCTTATTAACGATGTGAAATTACCAAATTTACAGCTAAAATAACTTTTTACATTCCAGGCTCCATTAGGTTTGCAATTCATACTGCTTTTATTTGCCATCATGCCAAATCCTTTTTATATTAATTTGTTTAAGCAATATTAAGATAAGTTAAGTTTTGCACAGTTAAGGGTGGGGATACTTGAGTGAGGGCCATTAACCAAGACGTTTTCTTCTCATCATTTTCAATCAATCAATCAATCAATATATTTTTATATTGCGTTTTTTTTAACAGATGCTTTCAAAGCAGTTTCACAAAGTTCTAGTGTGGATCAGGTAGGGTAAATAGGAGTTCAATCTGTGAGGTCTTTGGGAACCTCGCTGACTGAGCAGGTGCTAGTCACCTCCCCAACATAAAGAATATACAAACTTAAGATCCATCAACGAACAGTTCGCCAGACAGCCCCTGAAGAAGAAAAACAAAGACAAAACAGACACAAAAAAAACGAAACAGTGGTTAGAAAAAATGTAACACAAACAACAAACAGGTGATCAGCATCAGCAGCAGGATGAGAGATAAATGATGAGGATAAGTTAGAGAGGCACATTGAACCACATAGTTTTTTTCAACAGTTTGTATGTTTATAGCAATCAGACACAATGTCCGTTTGGATACATACCAGGATCCAATTATTCAAATGCTAGATTAAACAGATATGTTTTTAAATTAGTTTTGAACTCTGCTGAGCTCCAGACAACATCTGTGAGTTTGTTCCAGAGCTTCGGGGCTCTATATGAGAACGCTCTTCCCCCTCTGGTGAATTTACTAATCTTCAGAATAATCAGTAATTCTGCTTCTTGAGATCGAATAGAATGAGCTAGATTATATCGTTATAGAAGACTGCTCAGGTAGAACGGAGCCAAGCCATTCAGCGCCTTAAAGACTAGAAGCAGTATCTTATAGTAAATGTGATATTTTCAACCCACCAAATCTAATTTTTCCAATTTTATCTCTGGTAGTAATATTTTTCCAAGAAGGAAGTGACTGATTTACCCAAACTCAGTGGCTCATTTACTGTTTTTTTTTATTTTTTATCTTTGAGGGAGATCATGCTTACTATATCTGTGTTGTATACAGTTAATGTTTACACAACTTGGGAAGTCTTTTTTTGTGTATATCATCACAAATCCTGAAACTTAAAGTTTTCTTCTAGGGCCATACTAATTAATCACATTTGCAATTACTTTTCAATATGATTATCACACAACTTTTAATGGCAGAAACTGCATTTGCACGTCATGTGATTCAACACTGTCATGTGAATGTTTAAGAGGCAGAACAAAATACTTAGCCATTATATTTAGCTGAAGTGCGTCTGACAGCAGTATCAGTTATTAAAAAGTGCTACAGATTTGCATGTTAGTTATGACTTTGAATGACCAAAATATGGTTGCATACTAGATTTGAAAAAATCTGTTCTATACATTTATTTGATGTGTTAACTACATTTATTTTAATGTTTACATCCAGTTTGATATGCATACAAGATTGTAAGTTCAACAAATCAATCACTATAGGACTAGTTATGAGTGCCAATTGTATTTCTAGAATGGTTGCAGCTCAAGATTTCATTGTATTTATGTCTCATTCATTTAAATATTGTTCTATTAAGGCTAAAATGATTGTCCATGTTACAAAAAGATAGAACAGAAAAATTGTACAAAAAATAATAATATCGTAAATCACTGTTGCAATATTAGTTGAAAATAATCCAATCAATTATTTGCCAATTTTTTCCATTTCTGTCAGTCATGTTTTCGTTATATATTTAGTTTCAATTATATAACCTGGTTTTATAAAGTGAGTTGGTGAATATCATCGAAGGGTTTCCTCGACAGTATTTTTTTTTATCCCTGAATGTGAAGAGGCATGTCAGATTTAAAATTCGTTTGTTTCATTCTAGAACAACAGGATACTGTGCGAACAGGACAGCTTGTCTTATGACCAGCAGTACTCCGTGACATGCTTTCAGAGTCTCTGTGTGTGCAGTTTATTTTTTTGAGTGAACTAGTGGTTAAACTTTTAACAGGATCTCTTCTTATCTTGACTACATTTATCACTTAAATCCACAGGTCTATAAAATATAGATATATATTTTTTTAAATGAGTAATTTATATTGCATTTTAAAGTTTAAAGTCATGCATTTATCATATAATAGAGCAAAATACAAAATAAATAAACACTTGTAAAGTGTCATTTATTTATGTATTCGTTTTGTTACTTTCTGACCGGTATATTTTGTATTTTATGTAGCATTACTGATGTCACTGCCTGTCCTCATCATTTACAGCAGATGGTCAATTTTCCTCTCCAGAGCAAGCTTCGCACTTCTGCGTTTGAACCAAGCGTGACTCTTCCAGTTTCCCTGAAAAGCTTTGCTCTCTTCTCCAGTACACAGAGGAGAAGCTCGGCCAGGCAGAGAAGACCGAGTTGGATGCTCATCTGGAGAACCTGATTGCTCGGGCAGACTGCACCAAAAACTGGACTGAAAAGATCTTTCGACAGACAGAAGTGCTTCTTCAACCCAACCCAAGTAATTCCACCACTAAATACCTGTTGTTGTAGGATTTAAGTTTAGACAGCCTCTGGAATATGTTGTCTTAAAACTGATGCGCAAAGAAATATTCTCTGTAGTGTCTTGTGTTGGCTCTTTCCATTAACATGATGAATGAAGCATTACTTTGTTTTTAATGAGTCTTTCTGCTTTAATGTTTAAATTTGCTTGATTGGCGCGTCAGTGAAAAATCACCTTTGTTTAAGGAACTAATTGTGGTATTAAAATCTAAACCAGAGATCAGAGAAGCAGAGCAGAAGACGACTGTCTTAAAAGAGCATTGGCTCTCAGGTTTCTCAGTTTGCCAGGTTTCACATTGTGCGCAGTGTTATTCATGCATGCTATTTTTATCTCTGCTTTAGCTACAAAAGCTATAGTGATGAAAGATAAAGTGCGTTTTATTAGCACACTGCATGATGGCTAAATCTGAGATTGTAATCGTTACTATGCTCTTGAATAGTCACTTCACACCAGGTTACCTCAGCAGGACCATGCTCATCAAGAGTGTTGTGGAGTGTTAAAGATAAAATCATTTGCTACCTAGGTTATTGTTTGTTTTGCTTATTTATTGCTTTACTCTGTGTGCCAATATGTTTCTTCATATTGAATGAGAAATCACTTTTGACAGCCATTATATGAATTTCAACAGGTACTGGTTTAATAACTAATTACTCGTTTAAAAACCAAGGAAAATTTTAATCCTAAAATATAATACAATATTAAATGTTATTGTGTAATTATGCATTAGGCCTTGCATGATAACATTAATGTGAAAACAGCACTATGTAAATCAATTTTATTAGATTGAAAGATGTAATTGCTGTATTTCTGTTAATTATCTTATACTTCAATCTCTAATGGGGTTTTTGACTAGATAAAGCACAAGCATGACTCACGTGATGTACTGTATAGAGCTGATATCTCTATACACACGCGTTCATGAAGGATGTGGGGTCTTGTATTGAAGTTTTCCTTGGTCTTGTTTATATATCTATATTGACATTAAGTTTATATAAATGGTAAAAATAAACACAAATTGACGTATAAACAAACAAACTGAATACTGAATCAATACTGAAGTAACTGAGACATCATCTCAAATCATTATCAAGATTTTTTGCTACCCTATTTGCAAGTAATGAGTGCCCTTTTCAATTGCACTCAAGTTTTGTAACATACTGTAAATGACACAAAACTTACAGTAACATATCACAAAAACATTATTTGTTTTAAAAACATTACTTAAAAGCCATAAATTATTTTGACTCTTTACATACAGACATATTTGAAATATTCATGTATCATTTTCATTATTTTGGATTGCAAATCATGACATCCGAAATGTTGGGTCTCAGACCTTTTGAGTATATTCCACTCAAAGGTTACCAGAGTTTTTAAAATTGTCAAAAGGCTATTCAAACATGGGAAAATGCTTAATTATTAAGATTGTAACTGACAAGGGCGGTATATTCAAGGAGGGTGAGCTACAAAAGGTCAGTGCTAAAGAAGCCGGTTGTAAAAACATTGTAAGAAAACATGGTATTGAATGTAAAAAACATTGTTTTGAATTAAATTACTGAAAACGGACTTGTACATTGGAAGCTTGATAGAAAACATGTACCTGCCATTACCTTTGAATTACTGTTCTACAAGCAGTTTTGCACAAGTTTTGCACAACTTCTATTTTGCTCTTCTTTGATTGTTTAGCTTTATAACCAATCTGTGATAGCCTAGAGACTGTGTGCTAGTAAGAACACTAACATCCTGTTTTTAACCCCCTTCATGCTCCAGTTGACCAAACTGGTAAGTCTGACTCTACTCACAAGAGCTTTTAAGATCTCTGGACTAATCCAATCCTGCAGACTGTCCCTTAAGAACTTTTGCTTTGCCAAGGAGCTTGTTTAAGAACGAAGAGTCTTTTCACTAACCTAATGAGATCCTGTGAGATATTTTACTCACAGAGAAAAAATGTAAATAATAGTCATTTTTCAAAAAAAAATTCATTTATTGTGTTTGGCCTTTTTTTTTGCTTCTTGAAGTTGAGGTCTGGAGGTATACGTGGTATTTTTTACTGAGGAAGGTGTGAAAGCTTTTTCCTCATTTGTGCTGAGGAAACCCATGCAAGCACAGGTTGTTGCTTCTGTTTACTCACTCTGATTATTCAGTTCTCGGGGTGTGTGCTGTGTTTTGTTCTAGGATCTAGAATCAGTCATGAGTGAAACAGTTCTTCTCTTTCTTACTGCTGTACATGTTTGTTTAGGTGCCCGTATAGAAGAGTTCTTCTATGAGAAACTGGACAGAAAGCTCCCGTCCAGAATCACCAATGCAGAGCTGCTTGGACAGTATATGCAAGATGCAGCAAAGGACTTTGGCCCAGGGACTCCGTATGGTTTGTACATTTAATCAACATTACATAACAGAAAAATAAATAAAAAAAATTTCTGAATATGTGGAAAAAAAATCTTTAAATTATTTAATCATTTAAATTATTCATTCATCTTCATGTTGGCTTTCTTCCCTTTCGGGGTCGCCACAGCGGAATGAACCGCCAACTCTCTGGCATATGTTTTTACGCGGCGGATGCCCTTCCAGCCACACATTTAAATTATGATTGCTCAAATTCTGTGAATCATGTTACTGACCACATCAGCAATCCTGGAAAAAGAATCCATATTTTAATTGAATTAAAATAGTTCATAAAAGTTGGTCAGATATGGAGTGACCCATAAACGGAATTTGTGCTTTGCATTTAACCCATCCCAGTACACACACAGCAGTGAACAAACACACACCTGGAGCAGTGGGCAGCCATGGCTGTGGCGCATGGGTGGCAGTCGGGGACCTGGTGCCTTGCTCAAGGGCGCCACAGCTGTGGTTGTTGAAGATGGAGAGAAAGTGTTTTATCTCACAGATCACTTTCAACCTGGTGGATCTGGGGATCGAACTGGCGACCTTCCAATCACAAGTCGATCTCCTTATCCACCAGTCCACAACTGCCCCTAAAGTAATATGTTCTCTGACCGGGAATTGATCCTGGGCCGCGTCGATGAGAGCGCCTAATCTTAACCACTTAATAACATTTTGTGTAACCAAAGTACTGAAATCTTGCTTTTTGTAGCGGGATGTTTTAAGCCCTACGTAATTCGTTCATGAAAGAACAACTATGATTGTGCATAGATCATTTAAGACCATTCAAGTGTTTAAAAAGAAAAAAAACTAAGGAATTAACTATTCTGTTTCTGTTTTTGACTGGCATGCCCTCACTAACTGTGAATCAGCTATTGTATTCACAGGATATTAATATAGAGGTTGGTTGGAGAATGTGTGACTTTTTGGCTCTGGATTTAGTGTGATGCTGTAAATTCAGCCATTTTTCACTAATTACTAATCACATGTTTTGTAATCTAATGAAATGATGAAAATGTGATTATAATGTTCTACAGTACCTTATTTCAGCAGAATATGTTCTAGCTTTGTGATTGTTTAAGGCATTATTAGAAGTAAAGATGGCGCATACATAAGTTACAGTTAAACATTTAAAGCAAAGTTGAAGTATATCTTTGATCTATCCTCAACATAATTTCTGTTTGAATAAATTAATCAAATTACCCAAATGCAGTATCACGATGTGTGTTTGTTTATACAGGAAGCACTCTGATCACCGTTGGAGAGTTTCAGAGGAGGCTCGGTGGAGCAGAGCGGGAATTCCTGCAGACAGCAGCCATCAACTTCCTCACGCCTCTCAGGAACTTTCTGGAGGGCGACTGGAAAACCATCTCTGTGAGTCATTGTTCATCCCTTCATCCGTCCTAAAGTTTCAGTTAACTTTGAGGAATCTTTTATAATTGTTATAAAATCTTTTGCTTACGCACACGCACACAAACATTTATATAAATATTTTTTGTCCCCCCCCACACACACACACCAACAAATCTGAGAAATTAATGCTAAAGGCCATTTTTTTTATCTACATCCACCCTTTATTCAACCTCTTAAAATGTAATTTTGCTTAATTGAAAATATTTTTTTATTCCAGTTTAAATAAGGATAAAAATTTCTTAGAGTTTCTAAATCACAGACTGTGTATCATTTTATTCTGATAAAAAGTAAATACATTTTATGAGATAATAATAATAATAATAATAATAATAATAATAATAATAATAATTTGAGTTTAGTTGGGGTGAGCTCCTTTTGAAGATGGGCCACCCATCCTATTGATTAGTGGGGGTTTTCATGTAACAACCTTTTCAATAAATTTATCGACAATGTATTTATTTCATAAAAGGGTGCTGGATCCAAAACAAGCAGAGCCTTAGACCATGAGGGCCATGTTGATATTTCAAAGCTCCTGCTTAATGGCTACAACTTTATTTAGTACTTAACATGTTAGCTACACTCTCCTTAAGCCTTTTTGAAACAAAACTCACCTTTGACTCTCGTAAAACAACAATTGAAGGCAACTTATAATCCAACACCAACAAAACAAAGAGATCAAACAAAGGTTAACAAAAAAACTTGATCTTCTTGTTCTTGATGTTTTTATTGTTGTGTTTGTTTCCAGAAAGAAAGAAAACTGCTTGAGAATCGACGCCTGGACCTGGACATCTGCAAAGCTCGGCTCAAGAAGGCGAAGTTAGCTGAGGCCAAGGCTGCTGTAAGCTTTAAGATCTCTCGATAGATCTCATCTTCACTATCCCATTCTCACCTAGTTCATCACAGGGGTTAATTCAGAAAGTGCCTTCCATATCTGTCTGCTGTACCGACTATACCTGAGACACAGAACTGTTGTGTGATTTGTGATGTAACAACGCTGCAACTTTCGCATCCGTCCTTTGCTCTTGACTCTGTCCCCTGGTCATGTAAACAACAGCTGCTATTGAATTTAGAACCATACTTTTATTCCTTGGTGTACTTTCAATCACATCACAATTTGCTTCTTTTTAGATGATTTTGTTGGTCATTTAACATATTAGCATGGCTTCCTCCTTGCAGACATTCCAGAGTTCGTGCAGATTTACCTAACACTAATTACTAGCCCCAGTCATGAAATATTCAGTTGAAAAAACTTATTTTACAGAGATGGATTTGTTTTTTGGGTGGCTAGTCATTAAGCACAGATTTCTCCATTGGAGGCTTTGATCAGATCCCAAATAAGTGACACATCACTTATGAACGTAGCTTCTCACAACTGCTTCTTTCACTTGAAAGCTTTTTTTTTCTCAAAGCAATCTCAAAGTTGCATAGATTTGTCGGATCGTTCCCTTTTCCATGTCTAATACGTCTCTCTGTTGTCGTTTGCACAGTTTGAGGGAGATGTGAGTATATGTGTGTCTGTGTTCGTGTGCTTTTTTTAGTTGGCTTCCTCATTGGTTGCCTTTAGCAAGGATCTGGTATAGGCCTGAAATGTAATCTGACTCTTAATTGGGAAAGATTTTACATACTAAGTAGCTTTATTCAGTAATTTTATTATTTGTCTGTAAACCCTAAACTTTGCAGGAAGTCAAGACCTTTCACACTACTAATAACACAATGCTTAACATTCATTTGTTCATAGGATTGAACATAATAACCTTCAAGAGGCAGTATTTAGCATAAACAATCTCTTTGAATCAACTCAAATGGTGGTACTCTGCAAAAGGCGGAGTGTACCGCCCTGTTCCTTCCACTGTCATGCTTCTGCCCCTGCTGCATTTTTCTTTTTGTCGCACAGGATATCCTCCCATTTCTGATGAATATATGGATCTTTTTGTAAGCCAAAACACACTTTTGGGTTGGGATATCCAAAAACACATATTTTTTTTTTATAATTGTTTATCGACGCGTTTCTAATACGGTCCACTTCCAGTCCGCACACACATTCTTCATTGAGATGAGATGCATTAGCTATGGCCATCAAGCCATTTTGAGCTCTCAGAAAAAGAAAATGAATATGACTCAGTGCATGTTTTGATGAAGGAACAAAACACTAAAACATGTCAAAAAAAATTATGAAAAGTCGAGGTTACAAGATACGGTTGGTCTAAAACTGTATCTGTGAGTTCTGATGGGCATGTGATAAGAACATGGATGTTTTGTCAGAACAATTGAGTGATACAGATATAAAGATTACATAGTTTTAATGCTTCCCAGAGCACAGTAAGAATATCTTTTACATGTCGGAATCTATTTTTATTCAATTTTTGAAAGAAAGTTAATTTGGGACATATGCACGTGACCCACTGCTTATGGTTTCTTAAGGCTATAATTAATTGTTTATTATGTAATAAACTGTTCATTCCAATGGTTGGATTTTCGTCTGTTAAAGCTTCTTGATGCAAGCTTAGAGAAAGTTGTAAAAACACCTTTCACTTAGTTTTTCATTTTCTCCAATGATTCCACTTTTCAGATTAGCTTACTACTATACTTAAAGTTCCTCCGAGCCCCGGTGATATATGTCAAAACTATTTAAAAATTGTGAAATGAATTTGGCTTTTGATGTCAGCCGAGGAGGCTTTCAGACTCCAATAAAACAATAAGTATATTGCTGACCCCTATATTGCAGATTTGTTTGTTTCTATAAATGTTTCTTCATAAATGATTTGGCATCTACAAACATGTTTCGATCTGTAAGTTTGTGCTGCACACTTAAAAAAGCATCAATACCAAAAACTGTAAAATAATTTTATTTCAGAAATAATTTGTGGTTTGGTTACAAATCCACTGAGCTCCTTCGTGTGTATGGGCACTTGGAACTGCATAAAACTACCTTTATTTATTTAATACTTATTCGTAATACGTTTACAATATCATACATGGTTTAGGGAGATGTGTTATTGTCGTTGAGTGAAACAAGTGACATGTAGACAGTCTGGAGGAGAAACAGTCCAAAGTACATTTTAACCATAAAACACTTTTGCAAATTGATTTCAGATTACACAAATCCCTATCCAGAGTTTACAAATAATATTGATACAAAAATACCCCCAAAAAAGTATAAAAACCGCAGCAGCACTCATAGTATTTTGTGTGTTAGAAATAATGTCTTTTTTGCTCATTTGAAGTACATTGATCATATCAAACCTCTGTTTTCCCCTCCACCTGTAGGCTGCGCCTGACTTTCAGGAGACTAGGCCACGCAATTATGTTCTGTCCGCCAGTGCATCTGCGGTAAGGCTGCAGAGCCCTAGCATTAGAAATCCTTTTTCTTTCTCACCTTCCCTCTCTCAAACGCTGTCTCTAAGTTGTGAATATTTCCACCAAAAATCTGAATTCAATAGAATAAGAAAATCAGGTAGAATAAACTTTGCTTTCTCTTAGCAGTGGAGTAGATGTGTATAACACAGCTTGGATGTGTTGTATATGAAGTATGTTTTAGATGGTTTAGGTCCAAATACTTAGATCATTTATTTTGACTAATGAAACTACATTTGTTTTAATGTGAGCATTTTTTGTCTACTAAAAATAGTATTGACTCACACAACAAATAATGAAATCAAATATTTTAAGTGATACAAATTGTCTCCAAGGTTTTTAAAAATTTTTTTTTTCAAAAGTTTGACCTTGATCAGATCTTCAGAGCAGATCCTGTGTTTATTTGTGGATTTTTAATTATCAGTTGAATTTTCCTGTTGACGGCAAAGCCTTGAGTTTACTTGGGTTTTTAGAGACTTAAATCTACAGTGATCAATATTTCATAAATAACAAGTGTTTCTGAGCTACTTTTCTTGTAAAAAAAATACAATGTATTGTAAAAAGTGGTTAGATGCAGAGAATCTCTAAAGGAAGTTAATAAAATTAATTGGAGCGGTACTTACCTGTAAGGTGCAATCTTCATGTGCTCAAAAGTGTTCTAAAGATCATTACTTATTGGCAACTGAACTGCAAATTTTATTGTGCATCAGTGACTTCATAAAATCTATGTTAATACTAAAATAATAAAAACAGAAAGAAGGAATAATACTTGAATGGTGCTAACATTCTTTCTACACTTGTACATAACTCAACTTGTACAAAATACTTCTACAATTGACAAACCTTTATTAATTAATCACTACTTACATAATGCTTTTAAACTCTTCAATCTTTCAACATTTCAACAAACATCCTTTACTTTATATTAATATGTTTCCTGCATCCTTGCCTTTCTTAAGGAATTTAGTTTTTTTTATACTTCAAAATATTATTAACGGTATGATAACGGATAACGATTAGATTGTGAACAGACTAATAAAATAAAAGGCATGTGTTGTGGATGGAAGCACAAATATATAAAAAAAACTGGTAATGTTAATGCCTTTTAATGGGACATAAAAATAAAAAGTCACCAAGGTATTTTTTCCATACATAGGCACCAAATTATAGATATTGACCTTAAAATACAGCACGTTCCCTTTAAGCAAAAGCCAAAGCTTACAAGTTTTTAAATAAATGATGAGTTTATGGTAGATGTTAGATATTTTCCATTGTTTGGAGTCCCTGATTGTTGAATAGAAGTTAGAAACATTCTGTTATTATAAACACATACTTCTTTACCTGGTGACTGCATGCAGTGGGATAAGGATGTTGGCGAAGCATCTCTGCGTGAGGTTGTATGAACCAGAACCCTCAACGAGGCCCTAGATTTAGTGACCTTTAACGTCTAATCTGATAAAATCTTATTGATCAGTGTTTAAAATAGTTCTGATCTCCTCTCTGCTAGTGTTGTGTGTTCCTCCCTGGTGCCATCTTTAGACTCTTGTTGTGTGTTTGTATGCATTTCTCCTGTTTTGTTTGATTAATGTTTTGGCTTTAACGAGTGCTGTGTGTGTTAGTAACAGCTTTGAATAAATTTGTATTGTTTTATTAATGCTATTATATAATTATTATTTAAAGTTATAATTTGAGAATTGTTCAGTCATCGCATCTAACCAGTCATCAATCTTGGTCGACATACAGTTGAATAATGCTTGTTTAGGGTTGCAAATGCTCTAACATGTTGAAAAGAGTAAAGAATCGAATGCAGTTTAAAGTTTTTTCTACTCTCATTTCTGTGAAGTAAAGCTGAATGCAAGTCATCTTTTGCTTCAGGATTAAGACCTAAAAATCTATCGTAGAATAGAATTGTGATCTGGCACTGACACTTTGTTTTAGCTTCGTTTATCTCAAGTGCATTACATTTTTAGAAAGTTTTTTAAGAATCTCAAGATCCTGTTATTGCATGAACCAAAACAAGAAAGTTTCCTGTGATATCATTCTTCCTTAATGTCTTCTTAAATGTTTTAGTTTTCCAGCTGTCTCTGTTTGAAAATGTCTGCCCGTGTGTTGTCCTCACTGTACTCTCTTGTCGTTCTGCTGCGTGTTCCAGCTCTGGAGTGAGGAAGTAGATAAAGTGAGTATCAGGAGACATGAAACGAACACACGATTGAAGCAGAAGCTTGTATTTAGCTTTTTCTGTTTGAGGTGCTGTATGAGTGTTTAACAAACGCGCCCCTAGAACAAATAGCTTATAATTTATATATCTATATATATTACACTTTAAGAAAGTGTGTTTGAAAAATTACATACTGCACCTTAGTGGATACATTTATTTTTCCATTAAAAAAAACTATCAAAATGGCTTTTGCTCTTCTAATTTAGAGCTTTTTTTAAAAACTAATTTCTAATGCAGACTTTGAATACGGCGTCAAATTTAACAGACAATAATTTATCTTAAATGAAATAAAAAAAACTTTCCAGCTATATACTGAATTAAACGCATGTGTTTGCCATATTTTTTCTGTTGAAATCTACATCATGAAAGTTTTTTATGCTCCTTTTCTAATGAATCACTCTATAGTCAAGAACATTTCTTCCAACAGTGCTAAATGAATGATTCTGAAAATCTATAGTTAGTTCTTCTGTAGTACCAAAATAATTCAGAATTTATGGATATTCTTTGTTTTTTTTAGCGTAGAGGCAGAAAAACATGGTGTTATGCTGTTACGTTCTTTTAGCTTGCAAGCTGTGCCTGTATTATGTGCACTGTCTCTCTATGTGTGTATTTTCCCAGTTTTTTCCTGTTTCTCCAAAAAAGAGAGCGAGAGATTTTTGGGTTTTCAAATCATTCACACACATATTTCTAGTTAAGTAATGGAGTTCTGCTGGTGTACATTCTGGCAGGTCATCAGTCCATCACAAGGATATTGCCATTTATTTTTGCAATACAACAACTTCTTGAGCTGGAATAGGAACGATACAATAGGCAAAGAAAGCTTGCTGCATTATTGCAGATGTGTGCATTATGTGTCCTGTGTGTCTTCACCAGGCCGAGCACGAGTTGCGTGTGGCTCAGACTGAATTTGATCGACAGGCAGAAGTGACGCGGCTCCTGCTAGAGGGCATCAGTAGTACACACGTGAGTACAATCTGCGCTTGAGCTTCAATGACGTGAGTAAATTAGAGCAAAACATACATTTTTGCGTAGCGTTAATAGTATAGTATTTGGTGTTTAAGTTAGTGTAAGTGCTAGAAGAAAACTGTTGAACGGTTCGTCTCCTGCAGGTGAATCATCTGCGCTGTCTTCATGAGTTTGTTGAGGCTCAGGCGGTGTATTACGCACAGTGTCACAGACACATGCAGGACCTCCAGAAAGAGCTGAGCAGGTAAGAACTTTTCTGCCTCGTACTCTCTCCAGTTTATCCACATTTGGTCCTGTTGAGGAACTTTTTAGTGAATAAAAGGCTGTGAAATCTCAGCATGTTCAGTCTATTTTTGAAATGAGTAATGAGGAATTTGTCCAACATATTTTCTGTCTATAGCAGCTTTTTTTTTTGTAAAAGTACATCAAGTGCTCCTGCATGTAAACTTTAACCTGCTTCTTGTTTCCTTTTCTCAGTGCAAACGGCGATACGTGAGTAACTTTTTCCATCACTCACATAGGAAAGGAAAGCAGTTTACTCATGCTTTGTAATGTTCTTACAGTTAAGGATTATTCAAAATCTTCAACATCATATCTGCATTTGTTTTTGGCCTGTTTTGCTGATGAAAATAGTGAAGTAAAATTTGTATTCTTTGGAGTATATTCATTCAGTTTATTGATGAAATACAAAATAAATATATTATTTTCACCATCTAAAGAAGAATTCTAAAGTAAACAGTCTAATTAAAATTAAAATGTATATTTTATAGGCTTCAGACTAATTCTCTTATAATAATGTGAAACAAACTATTGTAAGTTTCTCAAAAGCATAAATTGGAGATATTGGAAGGTAATGCTTGTTTACAAATTCGTCTTTAAGGAATCGTGAATATAATTTTAATTGCTGTTCTTGTTTTATTCTGTTGTACCATACCAGTGCTTGAATTTGAATGGAAGGAAATGCTGCACTCACTCTGACCTTGAGGGTATTCTTCCAGGTTTCCTAATGCATTTGCAGTCAATGCCTCGACATCAGGGGTATCAGCAGGCCCTTCTCCCCTTCCCTCTGCAACACACCCTGGGGCTTCTCCACCCATGCGCCCCCCGAACCCTTCCAATTCCCTTGAGGCCAGCACACTGAAGATCGAGGAGGTCAAGGCTCCAGCCACTGGCACTCGCAAGGCCAAAGTGCTGTACGACTATGATGCTGCGGATACAAGTGAACTTTCCCTTCTCGCAGACGAGGTAGGGCCACATCAAAATGCAATGTTTAGCATGAGTTTTGAACAATAAACTTTTGCTATATTAGCCAATTTGTATTAATATATATCTGAAGAACAAGTTTATAAAGAATAGTGGATATTTATAACCAGAGATAGTTTTGCAAGAAATTTAAGCTGTTACAGAGCTAGGTTGCTAAGTTTAGTTTAAAACGGTTTGCTACTATATGACTCGTCTAGCAAGTTTACTTTTATTCGCAAACTACAAAAGGTCTAACATAAGGTTTAGTTTTTAATAGTTAGCCACTACATGACTAGTTTAGATAGTTTGCTTTTTATTAGTTAGTTAGTACAGGACTAGTTTAGCTAGTTTACTTTTTATTAGTTAACTACAAAAGATCTAGCCACTACCGGAGTAGTTTAGATGTTTTAATGTTTATTTGTATACTACAACAGATTTACCATGTTTATTTTATGAGTTGATATGACTGACTCAGTTTAGCAAGTTTAATGTATCGGTTAGCTTCAACAGGGCTTGTTCAGCAAGTTCACTTTGTTTTAGCAAGCTATGAAAGAGTTAGTCTAACATGTTTGGTTTGTATTAGCTACGACATACTGAGTTCAGCAAGTTTAGTTTGAATTGGTTTCCTACAGCAGGGCTTACCTTTCTTTTGTCCTCTTCACACATCTCAAAAAATGAAGAAATAACTACAAATAGAGCTGTTAGAATACCATAGAAGCTCAAGCTGCTGCTATAAATGGTTTGTTTCCCAGATAACAAATAGTTTGGGGTTTTATTTACAGAGGATTTCACTCTTCTTATTCTATATTAAACAAGCCTCACACACAAATTTAAGCGCAGCTGTGCCACCCTGTGGCCTGAGTCCCTTGCAATTTGCTGAAGCGTCATCTAGTGTTCAGGAGAAGTCTGTGCAATCATTTTTGACCACAGACAGATGATGGATGCAGTCCCTGTTTGCTGTAGATGCAGAGCATCTATATTTGTTTGCAAAGACATGGCTAGTTTAGCAAATTTAGTTTGTATTGTTTAGCTATGAAAGGGCTAGTTTAACATGTTTAGTTTGCATTAATTGGCTACAACAACCGAGGTATTCCAGCAAAATTAGTTTCAACTAGTTAGCTATGAGGAGTTTAGTTGGTGATAAAAAGCTGACAGAGACAGAGGTTCTCTAGCAAGTTGAGATTGTATTAGTAACTGAACAGAGGAGATACAGGGTAGATTATTTTAACTAGGAGATAGCTAGTGTACCTAGTTTGTATTAGTTAGCAACTTTTACTTGTTAATGATGTTGAACTCTTTTGCTTATGCTGTACTTATGGCACCACAATCTCTTTACTTTTCTTTTTCTCTGTTTGTGTTTGATTCTCTATAGCTGATAACAGTGTACACTGTGCCTGGCATGGACCCGGACTGGCTGATTGGAGAGCGAGGAAACCAGAAAGGCAAAGTGCCTGTTACATACCTGGAGCTCTTAAGCTAGATGTCCGTCCTCTTCGGACAGAGTTATGCATGAACTCGTACTCAAGCACTCCTGAACAATTCCTTTCTTTCTATTTAGTTTTTTTTTTATTGCCTGGATTTACCTCTAGGTTGTATTTTTCTGTGGATAAAGATGTATTGTTTTTAGACCCTTTCTGTGTTCAGTTTATGATGTTTCTTTTGAAGAGTTTCCTGCGCAAGCAATCTCCTAAAAGAACTGATTTTAACTCCTCGTTCATGTGACTGCTAGATTTTTACAAAGCCTTTCTTACACTCCCGTTGAAGAAAAGCTTCTGGGCAGGATGTGCGCTTGTGTGTGTGAAACACTTAACACCAAGGCTTTGCTTGTTTATGTGGTGTCTTGCTCATCAAGATTAAATGAAAGTCTTGGTTTGAAATCAGTGTGTTCAATTCCTTGAAGAGAGTGTTGTGTCTGTCGTCATCGATTGGGAAAAAAACTTTGTGAAGGTATTAATTGCGTATAGGATGAAAAGTACCGTATAAGGTGAACTGTGATCTGTTTATTTGAGAGAACGGCTTTCCTCACAGCATCTGCTCAGCCAGCACCTGTGCACCTTTTGTCTTTGTGCTTGTTCCAAAAAGTGATGCTCATGAGAAGAGTTTAAATCAATGTAATAAAGATAGATTTAATGGCTGCTGATCTAAGAGTTTTCTTTCTTTCTGCTTATGATGAATTATTGTAGTATGGTGTGATGATGTAATGGACAAAAATAAGAAATAACGTTTGTATCTGCTGGTCAAGTTTTAACAGAGTTAGAATATTACATTTTGGGATTTTGACAATTATAATTAAGTGAAAAATTTTAAATGAAATTTTCTGATAAATAGTAATTTATCTGTTCATGTATATAATTATTAACTGTTGCCTGCCTCTCATGGAATGCATTTATTTATTGTTCGTTTAATGACTGTTTGGAGCGGTAAATTGCCTTCAGGAATTATTTCACATTAATCCTGATTACAGTAAATGTGTGTAACTTGTGATGCTGATACTTTTTTTAAACCCTTTTTTTTCTTGGATTGTCAAATTTACTATATTTTAATAGCAAACTTTAGACGCTCATTTCAAAACAAGGTTTAGAATGTTTGTTTACTAATCATTCGAATCAGAATCTTTTTGTTGAAACCGAATTCTTGAAAACTAAATCTTGACCCTACACGCATCAATTTGGATCTGTTACTCGAAGCTATTTTACATAACCCTAAATACCATTTGAAGGATGTCCAATAGCATCTTGCTCATTAATCCAGAATGCTGAATTTTTTTTCTCGAGACACACAATACATGAATATATGAAATTTCATGGCTTAAAAAAAAGTTCACATTCAAAACCAGATATACAGAAACGTTTGAATTTGTAGCTACACTTGAGTAAGAAGGCTTGCAGTGCCAGAAGTGAAAATATTTTTGTTTTAATAGAGATGTTTTATTTCAAATAATAAAATTTTTTATCCCTTTTTCTTTCATTTGATGCCACTTCTCCCTTACAGTCCTCAACCTATAGGGGACAATATTCCTATAATTTAGTTACAGGTGCGATTTACAGGTGTCCATCTCTAAATCAGATTTAAAACTACATGAACGTTCTTGCTTTGTTGCTGCCCCCTTGACTTACCCCGGTGATGTTGTGCTGTTCTTGATGCTGGATCATCTCTTGCCTCTGCCACTAGAGGGAAGTATAAACAGCAGTACTTTCTACACCAGGCCTCTGACACGGCATGCAGCCAGACAACCTCTTCTGAAGGGGCCAAAATAAGAAACATTTTTTTAAGATTATACTCAGAAGATAAGATGTTGTGCATGCTTCTGATTGGTTTGTTGTTTAATTCTCATGCTATAAAAAAAATTATCACGTTAACATGAATTATAAAATGCATCCTCACTATGAAACATTTAAATGGAAAAAAATATGGATTTACAACTTTAATTCTAACGATAAAGGTTAGAGAATGCCTTCTGTTTTCTGACTATGATTTCATGATTTCACAGGATTCAAGAAATCAGTTTATAGCAGAAAAGAAATTGGAATAGGCAGACTGTTTTGGTCATTTAAAATGTTATAATAATAATAATAATAATAATAATGCTTTCAATTTATATAGAGCTTTTCCAGAGCTCAAAGACGCTTTACAGTGTTTAGCTGCCCTGGTGCAGTCTGACAGGATGTGGCTGCCATTCCAAGCCTTCTGCCTCCTGCCCACCACCAAACACACTGCACCAGCCACACACATCCAGACAGGGCAATGTGGGTGAAGTGCCTTGCAGCACCTGTCTGCCCCATTTGTTTTTATTTTGAAAATAATGTTTAGTGAAGGAAGATGCTAGCATAGATAACAGACACAGAGAATTGATTTAAGTGAAATTCCATGAGATGAATGTACTTAAAATCAAACTACTTTTTCTTAAGCAAGCCTTGTTTCTTTGGTTTCTACGCAGACTGAAGTTTGATTCAGAGAAGGTGAAACTCTGATGTGAAAGTCTTCAAAAATACCAGATTCACACAAATCATCTCAACACAATGCTTTTGACAAAAACAAATGAGTTTTAATAAAATACTAAAAACCTACATAAATTAAATAATACTTTCTATATATTTGAGTACAGTATACTATATCACTATAGTATATACTATATATACACAGACAGATAGATAGACAGATAGATAGACACTTAGAAAAACACTCACTTATATTACACTTTTTTTTTGTTTAACTTGAAACTGTAGCTTTTCTATGTCCTGGTACATTTACATTCAAATTTAAAGTGTGCTCCACTTTATGGGTACATTCTGTCTATAATAGAACATTGATTATTTCTTTTTGAGAAGCTCTTTGTGCAGCTTACTACACATGTCTATTCAGAGTTTGTTTGCTGGCAGCTGAGGATCTTTTATGTAAACAGTACATAAGAATCTTCTGAGAGTGTGGGCATCACAGACTTTCTATCTTTGACTTTTCTATATCATCATAAAATCGAAGCATAAACCGCTGAGAGGAAAATGTGTCATGCTTCTGAGGAGATTGTGATCTTCATATTTCGAAAAGGAAGAACTAAAACACCGGAAGATCTGAACCCACACAATCCTGGTTAAAGTCAGCAAACCCTGTTCATCAGCTGGAAAAATATCATGTGTTCAGCAGCTGACCTTGAAGACGAACAAGAATTTACTAAAACATTGATTCTGTATTTTCTAGAGATTCCCAGTCCTCTGCCAGTCTGATGATGGTGATGAAGGTGGAGAAGGGTCGTGGCTGGTACATCAGTAGATCACTAGGAAAAGCTCTCACAGAGAAACGGTTTGATGCTTCCATGTTCATCAGAAGGAAAGTGTTGAGCACTGCGTCAGGAGACAAGTTGTCGCTCACCACTCGACTGTCATGAGCAGCTGAAAACATCTCTGTGTGATTACCATAATGGAAATCCACAAGAAGTCTGAGCTCTACTGTCTTGTTCATCTTTTGTGAAGTTAGAGCAAAGTTAGCCTGAATGTATATCAAGTAAACACCTTTCTCTCGCATGGTGATCCATGTGCTGTCATCCTGAAGCATCTCTCTATTACTCGTCTGGTTCCACTCATGTTCCCACCTCAAACGACTCTCGTCTGTGTAATGGTAAGCTAGAGACACGAATGAAACAGGAACTAGTAAGCAATTGTTAAGAAGGGGTTTTTTTTTTTTTACATACATTTTTTACATAGACTAAATGGTGTCCCTGAAGAAAAGTCACATGGTCATCTTAAACCTATCCTAACTTATCCTAGTTAGTCAGCTATCCATCAGAAGATGCTGCACATGCAACTTGTCCCCCAATTCAGCATGATTGTTTTGAAATATAGAATAAATTTAACTTAAAGAGAGAAAATATTCAATTCTAAAACTTCTCCTATAAGGCTCAACTAAACACATTCTTCTGTGAATAACTAATATACAAGTCTCCAAGATTGTGAATATAATTTCCTAAAATTCCTTTTTTTTAAACTAACCAAACACAAACATATATTTGAGGCAGAGTAAATGGTACAGATCTATTTTTTATTTAGCGTCGACAAATATTTTTTTTAATAACTTAACATGTGTTATTACCTTTCAAAAGCCAGTGATGTTTGGAGACACTCTGACTGAAAGCATTTCCCATTGAATTCACTGAAAGAGAGAGAGGACATAAGTAGAGCTCACATGCTTGATCTAATCTATTAGGAAATAAAACAACTGTGAAAATGTTAAGGGTAGATACTTTTCACTAGTTCTCAGCCAAACATTTTCAATTCACCGCCCATTTTAAACCAATCGTGTCCTAATATGTTTTGCTGCACACTCCCTGAAAGCTGAAAGATGTTCTGCAGATCCAAACATGTTTTAATACAAAACCTGAATGTAGAGAATTTGTTTTTGAAAATGCATTTCACTAAGCAAAAAAAAGATCCAAAAGATCAAAAGATTTGGGTTTTTAATGATTTTTCCAACCTTAAAAGACTTTCCTATCCTTGTTAAATCGTAAACTGTGAAATACTATGATTGACAACCTTAAACACAATTGATGAGTTGATATGACAAATCTGAAAAAACAAAAACAAGACAAAAGTGCAGCGCAAGCAAAAAAAAAAAAAAAATCTCAATGGTCTGCGAAGCGCATGCGCACACGCACGAAAGTTTTCATGTCTTGCTGGATCAAGGCTACGCTACATTTAGAATATTAACTCTTCTGTAAACACTCACCATTCACGACACTAATTCTCGGATACTTGGGCACCTGCTGAAATGAAGAAAATGTTAGTACTGGTAAATGCATTTAGCATATCTGTCACGTGATAAGCTTCTCTAAAAATACCGGAGAAGCAAGCTAAACTCATAAACACAGCATTGTAAAACCGTGTACTTAGCCCGATCGAAAGGTAAATTCCTGAAGGGATTTTGACTTCAGCAGGTCTCTCATTTATATCTGTCCTAAATCTCACCTTCGATATGAAGAAAACAGCCAGGGAAGACGCGACGAGGAGCAGGCTGGCTGAGGCAGTGACTGTCCAGATGATGCGCGCTCTCTCCATGCTGCACCTCCAGAGCTTCAGCTCCACTCTTCTGCTGAGGATGCTTGTGGACGACTGTTATGAGTAAGAGACTCCCACACTGAGTTATAAACCCCAGATCACCTGTTTGTACCGCACTCTTCATCTCACAAGCCCTCAAACGGATTCTAGAGGTACTTGACATTTGAATACAAAGATTTGGTTCTTGAAAAGCTACCACAATACCTTAAGATGAATCAAACTTTGTGATGAGTCATATTTAATCACAACAAGCTATAAGTGAATGTTCTTCTCAATAATCTACAGATGTCCATGTCTAAACCAGATGTCAATATTAAAACATGTTATAAATGTCTCTTAAGCTATAAATGTTTAAATCGTGGGATGTTCATTTGTTCAGAAATAAAAAGTACCCAATATTCTTTTAATAAATCTTTACAAATACCACATGTATGATGAATTTTGCACCAATAACACTAGTCTTTTTGTGACTTTAGGTGTCACTAATACAGAGCCAACTAAACCAGTTAAAAAACAAGCCTTTATTAACTGATGAAGACAACAATCACCATGAACCGAATTTCGTGTTAAAGGGTTCTGCCCCTCCAAAACCTATTTTAGTGTATGTTAAAAGTTGAATAGACACATTTATTTGCAACAAACATGATTTGTTTGTTTCAGCCAGCTTTTGTTTTTTGTACTAAACTTATTAAAATTGTATTCAGAAACATTACACTACAACCTGTTAACTTTGGGGATACATATTGAGTAAATTAAAGGTATGAGTTCAGTCAGCATTATAAAATTGTACATTTGACCAAACCTAGTGGCTTTATTGTGTAGGTGGGGTGAAATTAAATGACCATTGGTGTACAGCAACATTGTGTAATTTAGAGTGGAGCATAGCATGGTGTAGAACCTGAAGCACGTCTTTGGAGGAAACTGGGTAAACATGCAAACTCACCAGAGTTCCAAATAAACCTATTCTAATCAGCAGTAGTGATAAAAATAAGAACAAGTTTATATTAACCTAGAGGTGATTTCAACATTTAACACAAGCTTTAAAAAATTGCATACTGCACCTTTCATCAAACATATAGACATTTTGAATTAAAACAAATGGTGCTTTTCTACTGGTTACTGGAGGAATGAAAATAACTACGATACTCGCTTTTCCTGGAAATCTGGATTATTTCTATAAATCAGATCACAATTTTAGGTTCCTTAAAATGCTACCATAAAATCGCACCAAACTCATATAGCCAAGGTTCCGTAGACATGATGCCTGAGGCTGAGAATAGATTTAAGCCAATTTAAGCATGACGTGAGAAGACCTGCAATATTATAGATTGGAATGAGACAATCGCCAGTGCATCTTTGAAACCATTCACCAGGTGTGAAGGATCACAAATATGTGAACAGGTAAAGCATCACAACCACACCCACTCAGTAGGTAGACCACTCATTAGGTAGTTTCCCTGTGTGCTGACTGGAAATCAGACGATATATCTGTAATCCTTCATGAAACCAAGGTCACCAAGTATGCTCCCATCACGAGTGGGTGTTAGCAGCAACTTTAGAGAAAGTCTTGGTGAACTTAAGGAGATACAGCATCCTGACAATGAATCTCTCACTGTCGATTCAGACCCAGATTGTGCTTTTCCGTTTATGATACGACATTTAAAAATGTTTTGGTTGATACATTTCCAAGAGGTAGTTTCCCCTGATGATCAAAGAAAATAAAAGGCTCTCATAACCTTTCCATTCCAAAATGCTGCATGATAAACAATGATACTGATAACACTCTTCAGGACTCTGCTGGCTATTTAGTCATGTTCTGCTCAGAGTGGGCTCAGGGTGTTAAATGAACAGTAACTTTGGTTATGAGGCATGCAGGTATTTGGAGAGGTGAAAGAGAGGAGTTTTAATTCTGCATATAGAGGACTCTTTAAAACCCATTTACAGAAGATGTTTCTAAAAACATTTTTTATTTCTAGTATTCTGCAAAGCTTATTGGCATTAAGTGAAACACATTCTTCTCAGCCTGGTTACTGGGAACAGTATTTATGTACAAGAAGCTAAGCGAGTCGCAGGAAAAACTCTCAACACCACTCAGTTTCCATTTGTAATCATGCGCCATTAGCAAGTGGAAAGTGGCTTTCACTGATACAGAAAAATCAATGGTGGTTTCATCACTGTAAAAGTTATTTTTACTTTTACAGATATATTTCAGGCAAAAAAGAAGGTGACTTCCACTATGGACTCAGATTTGACAACTTGATCAATGCAAATGCCAGAAAAGGAAAATGACTAGTTGGTCAGATATGGAGTGACCCATACCCGGCATTTGTGCTTTGCATTTAACCCATCCCAGTGTACACACACAGCAGTGAACAAGCACACACCCGGAGCAGTGGGGAGCCATGGCTGTGGCGCATGGGGGGCAGTCGGGGAAATGGTGCCTTGCTCAAAGGCACCACAGCTGTGGTTGTTGAAGGATGGGAGAGCAACTCGGTGGATCTGGGGATCGAACCTGCGACCTTCAGATCACAAGTCAATCTCCTTATCCACCAGACCGCAACTGGAAAAAATAAATAGATTATTCAAGACTTAATATTTGTTTTCATTGTACAGTAGTGTGTTTAAAATGTTATACTAGTAAAGAAAGTTTAAGAATGATACACTTAGAGTTGCACAACTTTACTTATCCTAAGCAAGCCAATGCTATCCTGGCTATGCAAAAGTACAGTGTGTAAAACAGTATTTGTTTTACGGAATTGTCCATTTTTGTGATTTGCAGGGTTTTATCCATAATTTATAACTCCCATTTAGGGATAGCCAGCTACTTGAGAAGGTGCCGTTACACCCCGAACCCCTACCAGCCTACCATTGTTATTCTTTTCATAGTTGGTCAATGCAAAGATAAAACCTGTCCTTATTTATCAAACTACATGGTGAAATGAAAGTTTTGAGTAATTAATCTTGCTTGTACAAGTCTAACTCATCTTGAGTTAAAGTTATAATTGTGAAATATCATCTAGTAGCTCATGGGTATAGGAATAGGAAAAACAGTTTGGAATGTGTGTGTGACGGCAGGAATGTTGAGTGATGAAACAAAGATTAAAAGATAGGTAATAGGGAGGTGTTGACTTCTTGCCTCCTGATAACTGAAACAAGGTCAAGAGAAATTATTCAGAAGACCTAAAATATGCGAAAGGAAAATGTCTACACTTGAAGATTTCATCATCCCATTTACAGATCCCAGATTTTGCTTACGGAATCAGTTATTTCATGCCAGAACAAAAAAATGATCCCACATTCGTGAAATTTCTGCCAGATTTCAGAAGATCTAACATCACCACAACTGAGTTTTCTTTAATAGTTCTATTTGAATTAATATAGCTGCTTTTCAAATGTATTGAAACTTATTGTAACACTTTGAAAACTTGAATTCAAAAACACAACTAAAGGAATCAGTCTTTATGCTCAGTCAGCATAATCTCTGATAATTCCTAAACAGATCAGAGAAGTGAGGAACAGCGAGAGAGAAACAGATGTGAGCAATAGTAAATTCTGTTTGAGCAAAAATACAATCATACGACTTTTCATATGACTTAAGTACCCAATGGACATGTTTTAAACACATGATTATTACAGATATATAATTTGAAATTTTTTTTCTTTACTGGAAATTACATTTTGTGCTTTTGTGTGCAGGTAGTAATATGCAGGTGTCATATCAGGCTTACTGGAGTTTAAAGTAATACTAAGGGAATTGAATACTGTGATAAGACATGCAAATGCACAGAAGAGATGCAAAAATGTAAAATAAAAGACAAAAAATAAAAAAGAGAAAAATCCTCTGTCTTAAATTTTCATCAAAAATGTGCATTTTTCACAGGTTCAGTTTCATGACGATGAATATGTTACTTACTTTCATTGTGTTTGTTTCGGTGGTCGCTAGCGAATGTGTTTCTGTTGACTCAACTACTGAGTGGGTGTGGTTTAACTCAGAGTTTCCGTTTGTGAATCTTATTCATTTCAAATAAATGTCCCGACCCCAGTCCCCCATATGCCACAGGAAGCTGTGTGAGGAAACAACTCTCTCTCTGACAGAGCAACATGCTAATGTCACATTTTAGCATGGCGCTGATGTTCAGTTCACAGAATTAAAAAGGACTTGAACAAGACTGAACTTGACAAAGGTCTCCACGATGATCAAATATACAGATTAACTAAATACACTTACAGCACTTTACTTACTGAATATCTCTAAAAGATGATCACTGGTCACAATCAAGAAAAGTCAGTCAAAAATGTGAATAAAAATCTCTTGAAAGGTCAAAGCCGTAAATCCAACTACAAATCTGGGTTTCTTCATAAAGTTAATATGTAGCCAAAGCACTAACACAACTGGCTAAAAACAATCAAGCATCATGCATCAAGCTCTGAAAATACCTGCGCTGTAAGGGAACATTTTACAAACATGTTATTTTGTTTTGTATTACTTAAGGGATTTGTTTTCATTATGTACTTTTCCCCCTCTACCATCTTTAAAACATATAAATAGATGAACTGGTTATAGTACTAAATCTACTAAATATTACTCTAAATAATTCTCCTAATTTTAGTTTCATAAAATGAAACCATTTTTGTAGATTTTTTTTTATCAGAAATCAATGTGAATTTTAGTTACACACATTTGAGAACAGTTGTGTTTGTTTAATACTGTAAGCATTTCCAAGGCAATGTGTTGTACTATTTACAGAACACCAATATTATAAGGGACATTTATAGAAGGCAATATATCTTCATATCGCTGCTAAACAACCCACGATGTGGATCAAATGAAGCAGTCTTTTATATTAACATGAGTGTGTTTACATTATCTTTGTCTTCTTTGGGTTCTAGCTTCATCCTGCTGTTGAGATGTGTGTGATGCTATTAATATAATTTTGGACATTTCCTGTCAAATTTCAGTTCTTCATTCAGTTGTTTTAAAGTTCTAAAATTCAAATTGGTGGACAGCACCCTGTATCTCCAAAAACCACATCTACAGTTGTCCATCTTTCAGACCACCATTAATAAATATTTTAATTGTTTTTTTATACCTTATATCTCAAAACAAAGAGGGCCTTTTATAGCTATCCCCAGCTCTAGGAAAAACTGCCTCCAAAGATCCACTTTGTAACAAACCAATGCTAATTTTAGAATGTGGTTAAACATGGCCTTTTTATAAGATTAAAAAAAAAACAATTTCAATCCGTCAATTTTCTATTTGTGTTGTTTCTCTCTCTCTTAGCATGTACTGATCCTATTATTAGCACGAACCACAACGCTCCCATAGCTTCATCGACTGTTTTGTGAACTTCTACTCTTCCCTGTTAGAAATTTAACTAAATTAAAAACCGACAATGATGGTGCTAGTCTTAGTTCGAGGGGCAGGGAGTTTCAGAGACTGGGAGCAGCAACAGAGAAAGGCCACTCACCGCTGCCTTTCAACCGTAACAACTTCTGACAAGTAAAGTTAAAAGTAGGGCTGGGAATTTAACGCGTTAATTAGATTAATTAATAATAATAAATAACGCGTTAATATTTTTAGACGAGAGTGGACGAGAATGTTATTGGGGAAACGATTACGCGTTCAAAAACATTTCCGCTTGTCATGATTCGTATGTCTGAAACGACTCGGGCCGTTTCTTCAGCGAATGTGATTCTGTCTTCCTGTTTTGTCACCTGCGAGTGTCCGATGCGCGCTCCAGTTTTCACAGACGGCCAAAGCTTTACCCTGATTCGTCCGTCTGGACGCCAATCAACTTCAGGGAGGCGGACCACATTCAGTTTGTACATAAATCAGATCCAACAGCTATGGAGGACGGAAGGTGCCACCATTTATTAAATAAATACGCCATTAATTAGTTAATTAAATGTCACTATAATTAATTAAATGTGACATTCATTAATATAAATTGTGATATTAATGAATTAAAATGATTACATTAAATAAGTCATTATTTATTTTAAATACATTATCAAATAAATGCATGCATAACTGAATGTGTCATTACTTAATTAAATACAACACTTCTTTATTAAAAATTATTTAACTATTAAATAATTCATGCATGGCTGCTGTGTTACAGCTTTCATTAATTCATTTTATCAGTCACCCATCAAAGTCAGGAGGGCGAATTCTATCACCTGAATGCCTACTCTTCCTGTTTGGTTAGACATTGATTTTAAATAATAAATTTTCAATCAAACAAAATCTTAGGGGAAAAAAACACTGAAAAGCTCAAATATTAACGTTAACTTACATACAGTCTGTTTGTAAACACAACAAACCAAGTTCTAAATTTGTGATTATTATCTGTATTTGACCACTGAGTTTATCTGTTGATCCAATTTAAACGCATCATCAAAATGAAACCAAATTTTTTTACCCAGGGTTTCAGTGAGGTGGACAAACAACCCAGGTTAACTGTAGGGGCAGTGGAGGAGGAAGAAGGGCCAAAAAGAACTATTTCTGTCTTAATCTCATTGAACTTGATCAAATTAGCTGTGAGCCAGTCCTTAACATCTCTGAGACAAGTGAGGAGATTCTCACAACTGACTGTGTTACGCTAAAAAACGCAGATAAACATAGCATAGCTGTGGAATGACAGAGTATGTTTCCTGATGATGGAACTGAGTAGCATCATATATATTGGGGGCCAGAACTGAACTTTGAGGTACAACAGATGACAATAACACATAACTGGATGCCACCATGCCAATTAACAGAGAAACTTCTATTTATCAAAAATGGTCAGAACCAGTCCAGCGCACTGCCCGTAACACCCACCAAGTGTTCTAGCCAGGAAATTTCACACTTCCAGTTACTTCTGAAGTGATGAAATAGAGGCTATTACTCACCATGGAATAAACAAAAGCACATAATTAACTAAACCCATCATTTATTGAACTTCGCAGAGTTAGTTTAGAATGAATTGCACCATGCAGACGCACAATGCATACATTGTGTTAGGACACCACACAGACATCGTATGCCTGTGTTCGCTCAAGTGTGACACTCTCACTGACACAGTATCATAGCAGCCTCAAGATAACCCTTATATTTCCATCTTTGTAGTTAACGCCTCACAGCTAGAAGCATTCCAGACTATGGAGGTGTTTAAGCTATGCCACAAATTAGATATCTCCTCAAGGCATCTGAGGTAGATGCAAAACTATGCTCTAAATGCTTTTAAAGTCTAGTCCTTTTCTTTTTAATTTTGACATATTCTGGCATTTTAACTGTCAGTTTACCTGTCATTCTGTACTTACAAACTGAACATTTGTTTGACTTATTTTAGTCCGGGCAAAACATGAGGGCATGGTTGCTTACTGTCCAATGGGCTCCTTCGACCCGCTCTCATTATTGCTCTCATATTTCTCTTCTGCTCACAGCGAGCACTGCAATAATCGAAGACGTCCTTATAAATTATATAAAAACTATTAAACTCTTCTTAACTAAAAACAGTTGTGTTGAATTTACACAAGGCATACAGCATCTTTCAACAGATGACAACCATGACATCTAAAATAAGGACTTCTTAAAATAAATAAAACAAGTAAAATTTCATAAACACTGAAGCTATCCTCTAAAATCCATTAGTTAAAGTTAGACCAGTATTAACTAGTCTCTCGGTCTGAGACAGAAACAGTCTCTCTTTGGGCAAAAAATCCATATCCAGCTTCTGCTGCCAAAACCAATCCTGAAGTCATTCATTGTTTATCTTCAGTGAATAGATTTTCCTTTCACCCACCAGTCTGTGAGGTCCCCACCTCCGGCGTAAGTTTGCCCCCTGTGGTCCTGCTTTTGTAAAAGCATGTGTGAAGCAACACCAGGGTCACCGGTCCTGATCTGGAAAACTGTTTACCACAGGATCGAACTCCAGTAATATATTTGACAGTGCAAATGAAGCAACGAAGCTGATATATTTGTTCTCTCCGTCTGAAACCACATTAGCGGCTCACGAGCATCAGTTCACTTCACTCCACTGCTCACATTCTAATACTCTCTATTCTTACTTGGAGTGTTTGTGCGAGTTTTTGCTTGTTTGATAAAACGTCGTCCTTTCTCACCAACTAAAAAAGGAATCCCTTTGATCATCTGCCCAGCATCAGACCGGCATTGGCACTTCTGGCATCGCTTACACCCTATACAAACCACCAGGGCCAGTTAAAGCAAGCTGTCCATTCCCCATATCACTCATGTCATCCTCTAAAAGGCCTGAGATGTCGGCATTGGGGATGCTGTCATGATAGCTGTTAAAGCTGATGTTGTCCTCCTTGAGCTCGATGGTCCAGAAGGGGGCGTTCAGCTTGCGGTTCTGGTACTCCCTGTATGTGTAGACTCCTGCCACCACCGCCAGCAATGCAATGACCACAATGATGATTACAGCCAGGACGATGATGTTGAACTGATTCCATGGGACAGGGCTGACTGTTGTGGAGCTGCTGCTGCTGCTGCTGGTGGTGGTGGTGGTGGTGTTGGGAGTTAAGCTAGCCAGACTGCTCAGCAGAGGGGTAGAGAAAGAGGTGGTGAAAACTGCTGTAGCACTGGTGCTCATGATGGTGGAGAAGAACCCCTTCGTAGTGCTGGCAGAAGTTGTGTGGACCTCTAAGAACACAGTGAGGGAGAGTTTTAGATGATTTACAAACTCAAGATTACTCTGGCTACTGTAAAATAATGCAGTGGGGTAAAGGAATGTCCCTTAAAATCAAGTCCCTTAAATACCATAAGCTGGAACATTTTTTAGGGATACATATTTCTAGAGATAAATTACTTCTTCAAAATAATGTCAAGATGGCTACTAGCTCACCAAATATGCTCCTTCACACAAAATCTCTGATTATAAGCACAAAACTATGAATAAAGTCAGTGTTGTTCTTTTGTTATTCAATTTCTGGTTTTAATACAGTGTCTCAAGCCTATGTTCAGACTGCAGGTCTTAATGCCTAATTTGGATTATTTAGAGAGTTAGTTTACATTACAAAAAACATGCAACTGCTATCCATCTTCTGTGTGAACGAAATACGGCTCCAATGTGACATGCATGTGCAGAAGAGGACACTACGTCACTCAGAATGCACTGCTAACAAACATAAGCACTGAAGGACCTGCTCTAGGGCACGCTTGAGGCTTTGTGGATGTAAATATCTGATCAGTGCCAACCTCATTAGTATTAAACTATTTTAAGAAAAAGATTGAGACGGAAAATAACTCATATTACAATATACTCCTAGAAGCAGATTTAAAAGAGCTTGGATAACAACCGTGACTTCAATAAGCTTCAAATGTGTTTTTGGGCTCTTCCTGTAACTATTTCAGTTTAAGAACCTCTTCTCCATCGACTCGTATCTGTGAGAAACTGTGTTTAAGGATCGATGGAAAGCCATAAAAAATGTGACCTGGCTTTTCAGACTGCAGTCACATTGCAAAAAATCACATATGCATTGTCATGTTTCGACAGGTTTTCCGCAAAAAATCGGATTTGAGTCACTTTGGACTGCAGACTGAACATGGCCTTAGTCTCTGTAGTCCAGTCCATGTTTTCATTTATATTTCTGTTTTGATTTTTGCACTCTCTCCCATGTATTTCTCAATTGTATTGTGTTATACGCCTGCTGTTTTTTGCTCCACCTGTTGTTAATCCCATTGACAATTTGGAACCAATAACCCTGTCTCTAGTTTAATTCAGTTTGTAGCATAAACTCTTCGCCCATGTTTGTTATAGGACATGTTCTATTTTCTGTGACTTTCAGCTTCTGAGTGGAAAATATAAACAATAGTAATACATGTTTGCTGAATATTTAATATAATGGTTGCTTTTTTTTGTAAGTAAAATTTTTTTTTTTAAGTTTAGTAAATTGATCCCAATTTACCTCAAGTATTTACTAATTTTCCATAATAAATGACAAATGTTTTATGGAGATTAGAAACAACTATAGTGTGAGACAAAACTCAGTAAACGTTCTTTTTTCTCCTCGAAAAAATTGAGACTGTAACATTTCTTTGAAACTAGATGCTTGATTACTTGCCATTGATGTGAAGTGATTATTGAATCCTTTTCAGGTAATTCGCCATATTATTTCTTTTTTGTTTGTTTTCTTTATCACTATTGAGATGCTGGTTTTTATTTTGGATTCAATTATTTTGTCATCGATTTTTTTTAAATCAAATTAAGAGGTGCAGGTTGTATTTAGCTAATATTGTTTACGTTTCTTCTTCTCTGAAAATTACTTGGGATAAACTATTTGTTTGAAACAATTGTAATTTTGTAACAATTGTAAAAAAACTTCTCGATAAAGACAAATAACAGTGAAGTAAAAGTAAACTTGTAAATCTAAAAGCTAAAGCTCATGGTTTCTTAACTTACTACTTCACTAACAATCCTACAAAAAAAGTAATCCAGAGCTTAACACACAAAACCGTTTCATTTCGGAAGACACTGTTTTCCATCCATTCTTAGCTTGATGTCTTTTCCAGTGGTGTTACTGTTGCGTTTCAACCGGACGTCATCAGTACATGATGGTTTGCTTGTTCTGTAAAGGCAGAACATCTGGAGAAGATCTCACACCAGCCGAAACAGAAGGATTTATTATTGTTGGCTGAGTGCAAAGATGGACAAAAGGAGAGTTGGATTTGGCAGTCTTACTAGAGTGATAAATCATCCGTTTCCACCTCCACACTTTTATTGTGCCTGTGGTCCAGGCGCACAGTTTGACAGCTTTAGTCAGCTAGCCTATGGGAATATAGGATCAGACTTTTTAAAAACGACCGGCAACATCAGTCAGAATGCTGATCTGGAATGACTCAACACAGCAATTCTTTAACACAGCTCTTAGAAAACCAGTCATTACCTAAACCAGTCAACATCTCAGGTGTTTCCTGCTCTCATTTCAGGTCACAGACAGCTTAGGTTGTATAATGTGAATAGTTTAAAACTTGGTTAAAAACCACACGATGGCGCTATTTGCTTTTTCTACTTTCCTAGACCAAGGCACATTGGAAGCTCTAGAGCAGGGGTGTCCAAAGTCGGTCCTGGAGGGCCCCTGTCCTGCACATTTTAGTTGCAACTCTGCTGTAGTATACATACCACTCTACTTCAGCCAATCAGAGGACCATAATTAGTGCCACAGGTGTGTTTTATGATGGTTGAACCAAAAATGTGCAGAGCACTGGCCCTCTCTGGGGAAAAGGAACCACTCAAATCTGATCCAGCATCGGTATGGCCTACTTCTCCTAGTCCTTCTGAAGCTCTGGAAAGCCCTCGACTAAAACTACGTTTGGCACAGCTTCGCCATGAGTCAGAAGAGTAGGCAAGTCAAGCTGAGATTAACCTTCGTTTAGAATAAGACTTTAGAAAATCCAAGCTGAAAAAGACGTGCAAATACGAAAATTTGAATTACAAACGGCAAATTCCATAACTCAACCAACTCCTCTCAATCCTCTCACTTCTAAAAGTGAATCGGAAACCAGCTCATCATATCATATGAATGCTGCTATAGGATTGATGTTTCTAAGCACATCTAGTGCCGCAGTTCTGTGAGTCGGAATTAGTATAATGTGAGAGAATTTTGAAAAAAGAACTTTACAGTAATAATCAAGAAGTGCCCCATTCTCACACGTTACACCAGAACTTGTACACTGGTTTCTGACCTGTTGGAGTGCAGTTGTTTGTGAGTGCGTCCCCAATGAAGCCCTCTGCGCAGCGCTCACACTGCGGCCCAGTGCTGTGGTTGATGCAGCTCAGGCACAGGCCTGTGTCCGGATGACAGATGCGAGGGGACAGCCGAGGGTCTCCATTCCCACTGCAGTTACAGGACACGCAGATGCTGTCCGCATTGTAGAAGCCATCACTGCATTGTTCACAGTTGGGTCCCTGGTACTGAGGCTTGCACTGGACACAATAAGGCTGACCGCTCGAGTCTAAACAAAGAAAAAGACATGACATTTAAAGTCAGAATTTTAAAAAGACAGAAGGTGTTTGTCCAGCAGGTGGCAGGATTATTTAAGAAAACAACCACTTGCGTTACTCGCCGTATTAGTCTGGATTTGGAATTTCCAGACAAACTCAATTACCTGAAAAATGACGTTTCCTGTGTTTCCAAGTTCAGAAAAAGAACAGCATTTGAGCCAAGAAGAGTCTAAACAAACTATATCCAAGTACTCTTTACAATCACTGAGTCTGTCTACCACCTGCAGACAAAGAGGCATTTAAATGCACAAATCAGGAAGTGTTAAAGAATGAGCTAGAAACACGGTGAATACAAGCATCTGCCTTTACTTGAGGTTGACATTCTGAAGATAAGAATCTTTTTGTCATGCCAAAAAGAGCTTTTTAACACAAGCAAGCACAAAAAGAGTAGTAATCCTTACACAAAGTTAATTTGCATTTTATTTAGACTAAAAGGTAATGTAAACACTGTGACTATTACTATACATTAAGACATTAAAATATGATTCCTTCCTAACCCCAAATTCAACAGCTTTCCAGGTCCAACTTTCTGACCTGACACTTTGAGGTAAGCTGAAAACTTGTAATAGACACATAAAACTATATTAGAAATTCTAAACGACACGTGAAAATGCTTGAATTGAGCCAAACTGAGGCCAATAAGCTAAACCTAGATTGTCATGTTATGTTTTGGGTATAGGTTCCACTAGAACCATCAGAATTACTTCAAATATTCCTACAACTGAGACAAAAAAGAATTATAGAAAAAAAGAGAACTAGCTAAAAAATGTTTTTATTTTTTATTTTATTTTTTTTTATAAAGTAGAAGATGCTCGTATCTATGCTCAACGATATTCCATTTTTTGGAAGTAGTCAACAAAAGTCTACGGATATGATGAGTTGCCAACATCCTCACTTGACTTTGAGGAGCTAATATTTGCACTTTTTAATATAATGTAGTCTACAAGGGAAAAAATGACTTTACTTTAACCAAAAACAGTTCACTATTTTGAGCCCTAAGAAAACGTCTTCATCTAAATAAGTCTAAAGACTGAAGTAAGCTTTTCAGTGTAAGGGAAATTAAGTTGATGTTCTTAAGTTTGTTCATTGATCCTTGATATTTCATATAATAGAGATAATTCATCCAAAACTAGAATGACTCACATTTGAAGGCTTTTTGTTTGCAATCCACTGATGTTAGTTAAAAAGTTCAAGTAATTTCAATTTCAACTCTTCAATCTGAAACTTTGAACACAATATTAAAATTCAGGCTCATTTTCCACTAAAGTTAAATCACTGCTAGGCAAGAAAGAGCTCATAAAATCAGCGTGGTGTCTCACTTACTGCTGAGAAAGCACTGAGGAACTAGTCGTATATTTGATCTGTAAACAGCAGATGATTTGAAAAATAAGCTCAAACACAAACCACTGCACTGAGTGCTGTTTGATGATTTTACTTACAAAAAATGTCTATTACTTTGAAAGGAAACTTTATTTACTAATGTATATATGTCATATATATATATATATCCCAGCCGTATGTACCCTACTGGTTGTAATCAAAATCATGTGACACAATAAAACAAAACAAACAAAAAAAATTGTGGCAGGTATTGGATCATGGCACATGCAAACTTGGCCTAACCCATCTTAGCACATAAACAATAGTTCCTGTTTGTTATGGAACTTCAATCTCTAATGGAGAAACAGAACACAGTGTTCATTTAATACATTTGAAGCTTAATTTAAAGACTAAAACTCTATTTAATTACTTGTCATTAATTAGTTTTTGGGTATTCACTATTCTTAACAATGCAATATGATAGATTCTTACAGAAATTTTTATAACATGCCCTGTATAATGATCACTGTGCACTTTTATGTTGACAACAGAAACCATCTACTACATCCTCGTTCAATCAGTAAAAAACTGATTCAAAGCAAAACACTGCACTGATCTTCGAAAGTTTGGATAGAACATACACTGTTTTACAATACAGCGTGGAGTTTAAATCATTGATCGGTAGCAGACATCTTAAAACAAATCCATTTTTGAATGAGTCATCAATACGAGCTGTGCTCACCCCAGAGTATGGATGGAAAAACACACGAGTTCAAAGTAGCCGGAGGAATTGATTTTATAGCCGGGCACGATGGAGCAGAGGTGAAATAAAAGGAAAGCAAAAGAGAGAACTTAAGATAAAAGAAAGAGGAACCATACAGAAGAAGGGAGTGTAAAGCAGGAAGACTGGCTGCATGCGGTCCCTGCTGTGAATCAAATATATCAAACAGAGAGACACTCTTTATCTTCCAGGCAGAGACGGACTGGCAATCTACTGTAAGGCCCCCGGCTCTACATTACTTCAGACTCAGCACCTTCATGAAGCCGCCAGCAGGATATAAACTCCAAGCTACAAGCAGAGATGGACATCCAGGGATTACTACTCTAGAAGAAGCCAATTTACACATTTCTCAAGCTTGAAAGCAAAATCCCTCATGGTTAGATAACGAGAGGACTGAGCTGGGATGAGGCGAAGAAGAACGTTTTTAGATTAAATGAACACAACGATAAAAGATACATGCAGGGACAAGCTTGTAAGGTTCTCAAAACAATAAATAAAATTTACGGGCGGTACAATCGAACAAAAGAACATTTAAATAACAGAAACAGACCTGCCTGTTGGAGTGAAATTTGGATCTAAATCTAAATAATCAAAACACAAGAACCTCAGTTCTTTTATCATCTGACCTTCAAGCGTTATCCGAAAGTAGGTCCTCCACTTCTTCAGGGCTTTCAAAACCTCAGCATTTGTGTTTTTCCCAACAGGTTAGCCCACACAAAGTTTACCGTGGCGACACACAAAATCTGCTTCCTCATGTTGATGTGACTGACGTCTCAAGATAAAATCTGAAATGAGGCTAGTCAATGTTTAACCAGCTCAGTTACGCCTCGAACAGCAGCTTGGGAAGTGTGCTGATTACTTTGTTCATCGTCACACAGACACATGCTGGGTCTGACCCAGCAGGCTCCAACAGGTATAGACACGCTCTCGACTAGTCACTGCAGCGATTCAAACACTTGCTGTCCACTGTGAGAGGAAACAAAGAGAATCATAAAGAGAAAAAAAGAAAGAATAAGAGAAGCAAGAAGGAATAAAGAGACATAAACAAAGAAAGAAAGAGACTAAGGAAGATAAACAGACAGATGGACAGACAAAGGATGGAAGGAAGGAATGAAAGAAGGAAGGAAGAGAAAGAAAAAAGGAGAAAAAAGACAAAGAAAGAAGGAAGTAAAAAGGAAAAAAGAAGTGTAAGAGAAAAAAGAAAGGAACAAACAAGAGGAAAAGAGAGAGCAAAAAAGATATAAAGAAGAGGTAAAGAGAAAGAGCGATAGAAAGAAGAGGTAAAAGAGAAAGAAAGAAAGAAAGAAAGATAGAAAGAAGAGGTAAAAAAGAAGGAAAGAAAGAATGAAAGGCTAAAGATTCTGTGCCAATTGAAAATTGGAACCCACTTTCATGTTAAATGTAAACATGTGTTAACAACTCAAATGGAAACAAATTACGTTGAAGTTCACAAAAACAACATGATGAAGATCTTACATGGTCAACAGCAAGCTTTTGAGAAATGTTCTCTAATGAGCTCAACTATTATGACATCTCCATTTTGAGGTAAAAAAAAGAAAGAAAATGATAGAGGGGCAGGAAAGAACCATCTCATGATCACAAACAAAATGAATATTATATTGTGTACACAAACACTTTACCTCCAAAACATTCTGTTACAAAAAATATGGAATTTGCTACATTCTGGAATTGTTTGATGTAATGCATCTCCATATCCAAGAAATAACAGAAAAATAATTCCAAATTAAATATTAAAGGTAGACTAGTAATACATTGTATTTGAACATCAATTCAAATATAATGTAACAATTATAGCCAATTAAAATATTAGTTTTTTATCGTCTGCTTTTGATCCTCTGTAGCAACAATCAGTGCATCCATGGCATCTTTTTTGTTCATCCTCACACTCTTCTCAGAGGTGATATTTAAGTCAGAGGACCCCACACTTAGCCAAAAATCACTGTATTCATACAATATATGAGCAACGGGTCTGATTCTGCAGCATGTATGTGTACCAAACAAACAAAAACTCATCAGGAAGGATTAGTTCAGTAAATTGTATGTGTAACTGGATTTGTAGAATAGACCAGAAGCACACAGAGGCATTAGTACCCTTAAATAACTAGAATTCACTCTGAATGATAAAGACCCTCTCCTCTTATCTTGATAGTTTGTTCATGCAATTTACATTTTAAATACAATGACTAAAATAATTAAGGATTGAGTGAGTAAAAAAGAATCCGAAATATGATTTTGGAAAACACAATGAAAGTTTAAAATTTCAATGTGCAATGACCCAAAAATATCTTACAGTTATAATTCATCCACACGTATTAAAAACCGAAGGCACCAATCATTGCAGCATATTACTAAAACAATAGAACACAATGGATTCTTTACATTTTAAAGATAAAGTTAATCCTTGGCCTTTACATTTTGTTGACATTGTGCTATTTCCCATCTCATCAACATTGCTTGTGATGTAACACAGCGTCTAGCATCAAAAAAAAAAAAAACATACAAGATTCAATGTGACTATTTTAGTTTGTATTTAAGCAGAGCAGGCGAGGAGCTTCTGGCAGCGAGTGTTGAAGGATGCGTCCAGACTGTAGATGACCACCAACACAATGAGGAAATGAGAAAAAGATACCAGAAAAGCACCAGTAAGTCTTAAACTGGTCTACAGCTGTCAAACCAGTGTAGTGTTACAAGCTGTCTGTCCTGGAACTTTCATGCTGGATCTGGATTTCTGCCCTTTTCAACCAACTAAACACATTTCCCCAAAGAAATGCTGAGCTATGATCTAAAAAAATCATTAGCATTATTTATGTTTTGTGGTATTTAAAAATTGTAACATGGGATCTGCTCTGTTTGCATTAAAACTGCTGTAAAACAAGCATTGATTGTTTAATGTACAAGTTAAAAAGGTTATACATTAGAAAAAGGTAAATAAAAAGGATTTTGGCTTTGCTCCACCAAACAAACCCTGGTCACAGCCGAGAGAGCTTGCCAAACCACAAGTCAGAAGGTTTATCTTTTATTTGAGGAATTCGACCATTAATGTTTATTATAGGGCTGTTTCAAGTGCTTTTTAAGACTATTAAGCTTGTAATTAACCTACATTCAACATTGAATGTCATTGGAACAATGTTTAGCTTCATTAAAAACTAAACAGTGAATAAAAATATTCTTAAATTAGAGACATGATGCAAAACATTTCTACTTTTATAATTTACTAACTATTTACTACAATTTGCCAATAGTAACAGATGCTAACCTTTAAAAACTTTAAAAGATTCCTTTAAAAACTTTACAGCTGTTTAGACAGAAATGTGGCTCATCGATGTGTGTGAAAATCTCCCATAAATGATAAAAAAAAAGTTCAACTTCTATCACAACAAATGCTTTATACCCTCTGAGAACAATCCGGTGTGAAACTCACCGTAAAATAGTGTAAAATACTATGAGGTCCTCCCAATAATCACCATAAACTCTGCTTATCCACATCCAGTTGTGAACACATCCACAAAGGTCTACAATGTTTTGGGATATAAATAAGTACACAACTCTGCTTTACTACCATCAAAGGAATCTTCAAGGACTAATTTGCTAACTTGTATTTATGGATGAAATGCTCCGGCGGAACTAGCAAAACTCATGATTTTGCCATTTTGCTCGAGGGTCAGCACAAAGCAGGATTTGCAATGAAGTTGAAACTGAAACTTGTATCTGTTTCATCTCTACATGATCCAACTCCACAACAAGGAAGTGAATTTTTTTTCTATACTATATCTACTTACATGTTATCACAATAGCAAAAACGTTGGCAAACTTTTAGGTGTTAATACTCTTCAAAACTTACGAGATCATACTGGAGTGTATTTCTACATATATATATATATATATATATATATATATAGCATATTTTTACTTTGTGTTATTATATCCTTCTTGCATGCTTCCACCAAACTTGTTTTATGTAAACACCAAACAGCTAAACACGTCTATGTGCAGAAAGTCGAGTCATTTGGCACAGTGCAATTTTGTTAAGGTAAAAATTTTTTTTTTACAAAACCATTTATAAATATAAGCTTAGATTGTTACAGACTTTACATACAAATGCTGAAGAACCAAAATAATTGGAATTAAATTGGCATATGAAGTTACTTTACCAGTGAGTTTCATAGCAAGTTATCTAATAATAAATAATTGATTGGATTCCCAGTGATGTTCTATTGGAAGAATATAAGATGTGTAGAGAGGTTAAAATAAAAAAATAAAAAATAAAAAACCCTGGTTCTTCCTACACACAAAATCTTGCACTTTTTTGTGATCACTTAACCCAAGTGTTGTCTACTTGTGCAAGTAAACAAAACTTTTATCATGACATGAGTATACAAGCGGGTCAATGAACAAATGCAATAGAGTCTAACTTCATAATAAAAAAGATTCTTCCAATAGATAAGCTAAAGCTTTGTTTTCAAGAGTTACATCATTATCTCCTGAAGGTGAATAATGAACTAGCAACCCCTCTCCTGACAGAGAAGCTAATGCTTCCCATGGTGCAATGCAGGATGTGAACTAACGATCTGAACCATGTGCTCCGCTCTTGTGCTGAGTGACCTTTACAGCAGTGCATGTGTGAATTAATCACTTCCATCCTCCTATTGCTCCTTTGACATTATGATGCATCTTCATTGTTTAGATCCAACTTTCCCTAGTGAGCTCTGCAGAGACATCCAGCAGACTTGAAGATACCGACCAAAGATAAACTTAGCTCTTCAGGGAGTTTTCTTAATAAAAGGCAGTTCACTTAACATGCGTGTGCTCCCCTGTCCCTCATCAAAGAAATGTTACGAGCATAAAAATATCAAATGAGGTCTGACGGCTAATCAGTAGCTGTACGGACTGTGTTGCTTTTTAGCATGCATTAACATAACCGCTAATCCTCAAAGCTTCAAGCTCAATTTCCCTCTACTTTTTAACACACAAATAAAAATTCTCATTAAATAATACAGTGGGAAATGTTTTTTTCCAAAGTCTTCTAACCTCATTAATTATTCATTGCGAACCGAATAATATAAATATGAATATATTTGCCCTTCTTTTAAAAACATGGAGAGAGTGAAACAGATGGACTAGCTGGGGGCAGAAGTGTTAGCTGGCTCTTAAATCATTTGTAATAACCTCCTCGAGTCCCTGTTATTTCCCTTGAGTCGAACTGATGTGCCTCAGTGGGTAACATTAGCATAAACATAACTGCCAACAAATAACGAGCTATCACAGAACGTTACAACGTTATACATTTTCCACTGCACGACTTGATTTAGAAGATGAAAAATGTAAAAACATGGATACAGTGCTTGCATAGATTCACAGGAAAGTCTCCAGAGTGAAATTTAATTTAAAGAGCCAATATTATCACTCATTGAAAATAATATTTCATGCCATGAGTAACATAGCTGTAAGTTTGAGGAACATCCAGTTTGAGTTTTATTCTTGAAAAGTATTTGTGTCTCAAGTTATTACCTTTAAAAAGAAAGTGTCGACTCAGATCTGCTGAAATTAGTATTTTTGAAAAGTGATGTAGGACTGTACAAAGTGTACTAAGCTCCTCCCACCGCTCACGCAAGATTACCTGGAAACATAGTTGCCCAAACATAGTTGCTAGAAGTTGTGATTCAGTCGCATCATGAGAAGAAACAGTTTTTGTGAGGGATTCTCATCTTTATATTCGCTGCCAAGAGAAGAGGCTTTAAGGTGCAATGCTTAAGCTTCATCTTTTCATCTTTATCTGTTCACAAAGCCAACCTTTTGTTGTGTTCCCACAATTTTCACAAGGATTGCTTCGCGAATTTAATCTCTCTGAATAGAGAGAAATAACTCTAAGGCAAAATATATAATGATGTGGTGTATTTTAATTGCAATTCTGTTCTTGCATTTATTTAATTGTGCTAATTCATGCTAAAATGTGACCATCTAAAAAACTTTAGGGTATAACATTCTTTCAAATGAGTTTGTTCCACTCAGTCTATTTTGATTCAAACGGTATACTACAAAATCAGAAAAAAATGGAAATACTCTCTACTACTCTTGTTATATCATTAGTAAATGTTCACAGAATTTAAAATTTATATGAAGTCAAGTTTTGACCAGTAGCAGTCATGTTAAAAAAGGTGTGTAAATTGGTCATATTTAATTCCATAGAAAAACAAAAAATCCTTAACACATTTGAAAAAGGAGTGGATGCCTCACATAGCAAAGCATGTAATAGTAAGTTGGTACAGGAAGCAGAAATCTCTAATGATAGGTGTCTGTCTTCATGAATATCACTTTAGTAAGCTCATAGAATGAGGATAGATACCTATTTACACAGTACTTAAGCTGTGCTCTGTCATTTCAGAAAAACTCATTCTATTTGAGCACATAATAGAGGTACATACAAATAATAGAACATTTTGTAACTTTAAAAGTTTTTTTTTATTTTAAAACATTAAATATAAAAGTAATACGTTGTAAAAGAATAATTTTTAAAAACATTTCTGAATTCAACACATTAAATTTTTTTACTACGTAAGAAATTTTGTTGGATTTATCAAATAACCTCCAGCTATTTCCATCCAAACAGTTTTTTTTAAACAAGCTAAACTACACTTCCTGTCATGGTTGCCTTCAGAAAAGTAACCCAGCAAGAAAAAAAACAGTTTCCAGTTTCACTTTCACTTGAACTTCTCTAAAGTATCCAGCCCACAATTTCAGTGAGCATGCGGCTGCCCAGAATCATCCAAGACACATAATACAAAACAGATGAGGAGAGGGGGTTCACTCAGCGTTTCCCAGATGTGGAGACTCTGAATGTCCTCCAGCAGCTGCCATAAGAGCTCAGTGTTCTCGTTAGCAGGCTGTGCTAATGTGTGCTATGCTAGCCAGAAGTGCTGCGTGGAAGGACTCACCCAGCCTGCAGCTGCCTGTGGAGGTGACGCTGGAGCAGGGGCAGGGGAGACAGGCGTCAGTCAGCAGAGACCCAGGCAGACGGTAGAAATTATACCTGCAGCTCTCACAGGCGGGTCCTTCGGTGTTGCCTTGACATTCCACGCAGATGCCTGATAGAACACAGAGAGACTTGAGTAAACAGTCCTACAGCTGTGAAAGACAGGACTTTGGTCCGGTGCAGTGGATGAGAAGAGAACAGCGATACAACAGCAGTTCAACAGTGCTAAATGAGGCAGACACAACAAGCCTGAGTTTGGACGACTCTCGACGAGAGGTTGAAAAAAGAAGAAGACAGAGCAAACACACTCCTAGAAGGCAACTTCCTCAGACCCTGCCAAATCTTACGACACAGTAGGGTGTAGTAAAAACAACAAAACACTTGCAACTGAATGGAGTCTTTTGTCTGCCAGTAACATTAAAGTGACCTTTTTAAATGGTTTAGATTCATTTAAACTGATTGAAAACCAAACACAAAGTTAAAGTCTTTAATGCCCAATTAAAGCCGGATTTATACTTCTGCATCAACTCGACGAATTGCTCTCTGTGGAAGCTGTGTGCACAGTGTACAGTTGTGTGCTCCGTCTGTGCTGCCTATGCTCTGATCAATACTAGTTTGATAAGAATGCCAAATGTTAGTAAACCAAAACACAACACAGATGTTAACAAAAGACCATTTTATTTACCTTACCATAAATCGTTTCAATATAAGTTCTTACAAACATCCGCTGCTGAGTGGAAGCACTGTGTCTAAACTGATCAATATCACAACATGACGTGATGACCATACTAACTTCTAGCTAGCTAAAACTCAGCACAGATGACAAAGGAAGGTTATTTACTTCATCGCCAAAGTTTTATTTCATCCTCCAGCGTTTAACACGGAGCTGAACTCCAAAAAGAGAGGACTACTCTGCCTCGCCCAATCACAGAGCTTGCGGCCTCCAAAGGTCTGCGAAACATTGTCGCAAAGTAACAATTTTTGAGAGGCAGATTTTTTGCAGAAGGGTCAGCCCGAGGTCAATTCGTTGAGTTGACACGGAAGTATAAGTCAGGCTTTACTTACAGAGGATGAGAGAAACCAACACCCACTCTCTCACACACAAGAGATTCTTCTCATTATTGCACAACACTTCAAACTTTATTAAGTTTTTAAACAAAATGTCTGAGGTCTAAAAAAGCTTTCCCCCTCAACACCACAATTTCATATCATGTAACAGCTAGTTTATGTTAGCCAGACTGGGGCTTTTGGTAGCTTTTTCTTTGGTTAAGACCCGCCCATTTTCCCATTTGATTGACAAGCAACCGATGCCTTGAGGTTTAGAATAGCGTCATGTTTCAGCACACAAAAATACCACAATAGTCACACGTAGCAAGCAAATCCAATTATTAGTTGTTCTTAACCATCTCTTGTACTTGTACACCTCCACGTTGTTTCTGGGTGTAACAAATTCATTAAACGTGACACTGGAGGACGTGAAATATGAAGGTCATTGTAAAAGGTGCAAACCCATAAAATGAATTATCATTGTTATTATTACTATCGTTAATAACATAGACATTAATCATAATTAATAACAAAGACATTATTGCTTAAATAATTCATTAAAATTACCCTCATACTGAGCATGGTTCCTGAACATGGTGCACCAAAAGCTAATTTTTTTTATTTAATGCAGTATGCTGGTCATTTGAGATGAGAAAAAGCTGTACGCTGTTGTTTATTAAAACAGGCAAATTATTTTCAATTAAAGAACAAGAAAATGTACTGTTACTTTCTCCCCCAAGCTTGGAAAGAAAATCTGGTTTAAATTGATTAACTTAAAGACAGCATGCGCATTGCCCTCAAAGACATACTTTTCATTAATTGTACAACTCTCTATTCAGCAGAACCTTTTATGCAGAGCAAATTACAGTTTAGGAGCAAAAGCAACACTGCAGACTTTTGCATTTTAATAGCACTGTCAATGCCCAAATATGTTGTGGGAACACTGCAGTGCACAGCAACCATTTAGCTTAGACAGAGACAGAGTGATGATGTGAAATAAAGATACAGCAGAAGCATAAGAGAGGCAACCAGCACTAGTACAATTAATTAACCAATCGTACGTCTGCCAACATTATGCTTGCTCGATCACAAGCTTTTTTTAAGGATTTGAAAGAATTGTCCATATCCAACCCACTAGATTTAGTTGCCATAAAAAGGTCAAAATCCTAACTTTAGGGAGCTCTGTACAAGAAGTAACAAAATCCTGTAGAGTACATTATAACATAACAGCATATTAAACCTAAATTACTTTTATACAGATCATAAACAGGACCCCAGCAACTTTCTTTTTAATGACCCTGTTATTCTCTGCCTTCAGCAGCACACCTGGAGAAGCAGAAGCATCTCAGTATGGAGCTAGAGCACATTTTAAAAGCCCTAATTACTATCAGGAAGTCAAGGTCAAACCACAAGTTGTTAAGATTTGTATATGAAAGAATTTCACCGTTTCAGCTAAAAGATGCTAAATCGTGAAAACTAGCTTGAAAGGTCAAAACCGATTGAATTCTGGGGGGTTGATTTCTTTCAATTCAAATCAACTCTATTGTCATCACGTCATCAAGAAAGCACCAATTTTTCCAGTTAAAAATTCAATCAGCTAAGAACTGTGTGCAGGAAGAATCTATACTCTGCTGATGTTGCAAGCATCCTGAGATTTTGCGCCAGCAGCTCAAATTGTGCTGAAGTAATGTAACCGTATCCATTCGTCTCAGTGCAAGGGTATTCACTGCCTGTGTGACTCCTGCTGTGCTGTCTGACGTAATGACGGAAAGGTAATGAATGCTCTCCATGCTTGTCTGTGTATGTACATTACAGACAGCAAGCTGACAAAAACATTAAACAGTTCTCGAGTGGCACAACTAAACAGAACAAAATGTGTAGAAACAAAGCATCAGATCTCATTTGAGAGGGGAAAGCGGAAATACTTGAAAAGTCATGCTTCAGTTTCAAGTTTTTTTTACAACACATCGCTCAACTTTCAACTGCCATTTTCAAGGTACACTGCTGTAAAAGCAACATTATGGCAACCAGGAGGAAAAATTGGATTAAATGGGATGAATTTTTGTTGAGAATTTTCAAAGGTATTTTGAAGAAAATAATTAGATCGCAGAGGTTCTGAATTAAGTCTCACATCATCACTCACTGATTTAGAAACATTTCAACTTCTTGCTGAGGATTCAAATAACACAAGAAGAAAAAGACCAGCAAAAGTGCTGCATTTTTGAGTAGTGATAGGAGTAATATCTGATTTGAATACTATTTCAAATAAAAACATAAACATTTTAATTAAATAAAATTATACAAATTAAAAAAAAAAGAAACCTTTCTGTACAGAGAGAAGGTGACCATGACAAACTCAACAACTTTGCTAGTCTGATCAAAGACAAAAAAAAAAAGATTTAAGTCTATGCAAGTATGGAAAGGTTTGTCTCAACAGCCTCTTCAATAAAATCCACTCCCCTTCTCTAATGGTATTTCATTTAAAAAAGGATGAGGTGCAATGTATAATTACAATAAAAAAGTGTTAATCATTTTGATGTTGGTTATTTTCAAAGCATACTTTAAAAAAAAACTTCACCAAAAAGTGTGTGTTTTCACAGATTAATGTTAAAGTTAAGTTAAAAGATGCTGCTTTTCCACCAAAGCTGTTTTGTCAAGGTATGCCTCAACTTTACCTACTTAGTCTTTTAGTCATTTTTTTGGGACGAAGTCCTCCTAAAAACAAGCAGAGTCAGACCAAACATATACTTTTTTCTGATTGAAAATAAAAGTGTGACATGAAATCTTGTTGATAGTTGATTGGCCAGAAAGAAACTCAAACTCAATCAATCTCCTGTGCTTTTGACGGTTCTTCATCCATCTTTTAACCAAAGCCTTTAGTTTGAGCTTTAAAAGTAATCACATACACAGCATGCAGAATACCACTCATTTCCATTTATGCATTTAACAACATTTATAATAGAGGTTGAGACAATACGCAATTTCATTCAAAGGCAAATTTTAACTCAAGTATTTCACTAAGAAGCTATCTCAGCTAATCACCTGAAAAAAACATGTTCTCTGAGAGAATAAGTCAGGGGTAGAATCTTCTTTATTTATTTTTAATAATGATTTTAAGTGATCCTGGAAGAGAATAGTTTGTCATTCTCTTTTGACAGTCTCCATTTTTCAGTGTTGTGTGCAATGAGACAGTGTTTGTGTTTCTCTCGCATTAACTATTAACCAAGCAGAACTAAACTGACATAACGGAATGATATATCAGTTCTGAATGGTCTTGTTTTAGAAACCACACAAAATATCTGCAGCCCATGGTTCAATCCCTGCAGAGAGAGAGATCATACATGGACTTGATTAGCTCTATTTTCCATGCGTGTGACCTTGTGTAGCTCACCTGATTGTGGGTGGCAGGAGCTGCTGTGATTATTGCATTGGCATGGTTGGCACCCTGTGCTGCTGAAGCGTGAGAAGCCTGGGCGGCAATCATGACACTTGTCCCCGTATACTCCCATCTTGCAGAAGCAGATACCTGAACTGCCACAAAAAAAAAAAAAATACAAAGAAACATTTAAAGAGTGTTTAAGGAAGCCAGAATGAATGAGCATTTGTTCTCTTACAGGCGCAAACAGTTTCTTTCAAAAGCCAGAAACAGGGAGGTTATAACCTCTGCCCACATCAAACAGCTGGTTTCCTCTGAACTGCCTGACCAGCTACTTCTTACCATCCATCAAATGTTAATAAGACCAGCTCAAAGGACCTAGAGCAAGAACTGTTCGAGGTAATGTCATTAACTCAATACATAACACTGTAATACACTTTTCTTATGTTTTTTGTACAACATGAGATTCAGGATGTGCGTGAAGTAATCCGATCCTAAACAGAGATTTACACAGATTCAAGAGCACACATATGAACTAATGCACTTGAGATGCACTGAAATTTGAAACAAATGATTTCATCATATAAAAAATATTAACATTGAGGGCCTTTAACTACACAAAAAATAATTTAACATTTGTACGATTATTTATTTGTCTATCATGTCCGGTACGTCCTGTGTACAGAAGCACAAAAGGACCAAACTCACATGAAAACATTCAATCATTTGAAGTGTTATTTTCAGAAATTGAACACAATATTCGCTTGATTTAATTTTTGACTATAAGAATGTTTCTTCCAAAAAGTTCACGCTCATGCAATCATGCAATGATTTGGAAACTGTGTTCACACCAACAACTTTGCTAATTATTTCATGATTTTAAACATCCACCTCACTGCAGACCTTGTGTGGAAAATGCTTTTTGGTGTGAAAACACTTTTAGAATGCATATGCATGATGGAGTTCACATGGCCATGCAGAGACTGCTGGATTTTAGTGTGTCTGCCCTTCTGTTCAGGAGACTTGAAGTACATTCTTGCTATTGGCAGTGATATTTAAGTGCCCTGTACAAAAAAGAGCAGAGGAGCAAGAGTGGGAGATTAGCTGGCGTCACAGACAGCTGATCCTCTGTGCTGGGGAAGAGCACCTCAAAGAGCTTTCAGTTCATCTCTTTGAGCTTCAAACTGACACCATGATCCTCGTCAATAACTTTGATGTTTGGCCTCACATTTCCTTCAGGAGAAAACTGAGCTTTGACTGTATTAAAGTGAGAGAGAGTCAGTTAAGCAGTATGGATCTAGAATGCACTGGATTGAGTCGGGGATGCAATGCACATGTTGGCTTGCAAAAAGGTTTGTAGTCAAGTTCACTATAAAACAATAAAAACAGCAAAACAATTCAGCACACCAAGATGGAGTCTGGACTAATGACAACACCTCCTTGTGTCCTGGATTTGAATGAGTCAAAGCAGCAATACTTTGGTAATTACGACCTGTCAAAGGAAGTTGATTTATTTTTAATGCTGTTCACTGCATTGTATCTTGCAGAAAGGTTTATGCATGGGCTTTTCTTAACCAAAATATGGATGTTCAAAACCAATTTACATTTACAGAAGTGAGGGAGCTCTCCTAGAAAATCTCATCTCACTAGCACCTAGTGAATTACAAGCTATTAAAAAACCAGAGTGGGATGATTCCTGGGTGGTTTGTGGGTATGATGGAAAGATAACCTAGTTTTATAGCATTGTGGGTTTTATTGAACTATGGATTCAATTAATTTATGAGTAGTGCTGACATCCTTGACAGACACAGAACTTCAGACCATTGTACCCTTCTAGCTCTTCAGTTTAAAAATACATTTTCTTTTTGTTCAAAGTAGTGTCCTAAGTGTGACATAACAATAGATACAAAATCAAAAGTAATAACGATTATTAGAACTTTTGGATCAGTTCAGAATGCTGTGAAGAAGAAAAACTGATTCTAGAATATTTTTCCCAAAAGTTTTGCACGGCGACAGAAATAGCAATTTTTAATGACCTTAAAACGTATTTTTACTAAAAACATTCTTATAGTCTTTGCTGTATATATAAATGCAATCTTAGACAGGGTTGAAAACAAAACAATGCCAAAATAAAAATAAAAAAGTTAACCGTGGTAATAAAATCGAAACTATTTGAAGAAATAATTACACAACGATCCCATCTCAACAGATGTACAGAAGTAATCATCTTAAAATCCTTGTTATCGCAGGTTGTATTCATGCAGAGTGGAATAGGCACACTTCCCCTGGGTCATTATAGATAGGCCATAAATGAGCTGTGTATCCGCTGATCTACTTTCTCTCCGACGCTTGCGGAGACATCTCCTAAAACAATCCCTCACTCAGCTGTCTTTAATTCTCGAGATAGAAGCTGTTTCAATTCCTTTACACTGGTTTAAAGCAAAAGCCAAATTGCAGAGCAACCCCCTTCATCGACTTTGCATGGTTGCCTTCTTGATTTTTTTATTGTGTCTCTAAATGTAAGTGTCACAATCCTGCCAAAACCTTGTCCAAACCCACTGAGCTGGACATAATGAGCTGAGAAACAGGCGTATGGAGAAATAGTGGAAGACATTCTCTTGCTTAATTAGGGAAGACGGAGAGCTGATGTGCTCAGACTCCCTGGAATAAATCTCTCATGGGAACTCTATGCCTCATCTTCATCAGGAGACAATAAAGTTGATGAATTATCTTAAAAACTAATTTAAAGTGCATTAAGTACACAGTGATTTTCACATCATAAAAACAACAGAGGAATGCATTGCATCCCCTTAGCATTATATTTTAGTTTAGTCCCTGAAATTTAACTCCAGGTAAACAAAAAGAAAACTTATTGTATCTAGTGGATTACAAGTGACTTATCAGTTGAATATTACACAAAAAACTCAGTGCAGTTTGATTGACAATAGAGCACATACAATTTAATCTGAAATTCTGTACTCTAACCTTAAAATTCAGACCGTAAACTTGATAAACTTAGAGGACTGAATATTATACCTGCTGTGCTTCCCTAAAATATTATGAATTACTTTATTTTGACAGATTGCTTTTAACCTTACAACTAGGACCTCTGTACCCGTAATTGCAAGTATAATCAAAAGAGGGTAGAATAAATACTGCACATAATCTTTTTCTATCACTAACATAAAAATCATCCTCTTACTTACAGAAATGTAAGTCTTGTATTAACTTTTTAATCACATCAACACTAATACTACAACTACACAAATCTTGATCTAATATTGTGCCTAAATCTTATGACATTATTGTTTGGTATGGAATGTAACATGAAAAATAAAATGTTTTAAATGTACTTGTGTATGCAATGTACTGTTTGTATGTGCTTTTTGATAAAAAAAAACACTATCGTGGAGAATTTGTTATTCATTCCATTTTAACATGTGCTTCACCTGGAGGTGCACTAAATGTTGGTTCATTGTTGAATGATTAATTAATATGAATTTATATTCATTTATGAGATTAAATTCAGTTCGAGTTCTAAATTGATGGCAAAGTGACAGAACTTGTCTTGAGAAGGACAATGAGTCATCTGGATCTGCTTTGGTATATCTGTACAAACACTTTACATTGAATCATTTTTTTTTAAGAACTGAAAGGATTAATCCAGAGTACTGAAACTTCAATCCCCAGCTCGGCTTCAACGAAGTCAAAATCCCCTCAACATCACTCCCTCTAAACTGAAAGGAAAAACAGTCAGCCTCAAGTGATGAGCAATTCTTCTTTTCACAATAAAAAATAAAGCCTTCTTTTTTTTCCACAGATCTTAATTTCTCCTTTGGCAAACATCACAGTGTAGCCTCTCTTGTATTTAGAACAAGCAGCAGGCCAAACTAATCCTCCTCACAGACAAGAAGCACAAGGAGCCAAGCTCCTCTTCATCTTATCTAAATAAAAACAGAAATAATACATGGCACGGTGAGAAGGAAACTCTTAATCTTGTGCACTGTGGCGGAGTTCTCGGCATGCTTTATTTAGTTAGGCTCAAGCTGCTTGAAGATGGTGTTTTCAGCCCTCTGCTCTGATGAGATTGAAATCCTCTGCATCCAGATTAGTGCGAGGGCTCTAAATGCCCTCTGATTATGTGGCAGGGGCTGGCAGACAGAAGTTTCTATAGAACACAGATTCTTATATGTATCATGTCAGCAAAGATACTTTTGTAGATGTATTTTAGTCTTTAATATGAAAGACTTTAATTAAGCATTTTTTTAAAATCCTTGAAATTATTTGTATGCATCTGCACATGTTCAGTGTACACTTCACCCCAAAGTATTAATTTTGCCCCCCCTTCCAACTAAGAAAAAATACTTTGATCTACAAAGTTAGTCTCTCAAATATAATGCATAGCAAATTTAAGACTTTTATCATGACTTCAAATACACATACACAATTTTTTTCATTATTAACAGTGTGCTACAAATACATTGTTTGAAACATCATGTTTATGTTTTTGAGTATTCACAAAGGTTTTCTCAAACTCTGGCAACCCTAACTATGCTTTTTACAAAGTTTCTTAAATTTTGTCATTTTAACATTTAGGAGTATTCTCTCCTTCAAATCTATTGCAACCCCAACAATCACTTTTATGCTTTTGAGCATTAATGCACGTATTTTCTTAATTGCTGACAACCCTTTTAACCTTTTTGAGCATTCAATAGAGTTCCAAAGCTTTTTCTTGAAATCTGGCAACCTTACCATTACCGTTTTGGTAATGGCTATGGCAACTATGCCACCGATGAATGTAAAATGTTTTTTAAGGATTCATGAAAGTTTTTTCAAACTCTGGCAACCCTAATCATGACATGTTTTTTAGCACTTATGCACATTTTCTCAAACTATAGAACCCTAACCATCATCTTTACTTTTTTTTAGCAATTAGAAAAAAAAAATCAATCTCTGGCAACCCCAAGCAACAGCAAAAAAAAAACACATATTCATTGCCCTTTACATGAAAATCTAAAAAGTATTATCAGTCAAAAATGATTACATTTATAATAACAAAAAAATTGGCTTTTCAATTTAGACTTTAAAAAACTCAGCGGACACCCTGATTTAATGACATGCATGTTCTAATTGTCATCTGACTAGCAGTTAGCCAACGAGTATCAAACAAGCCCAGGGCAGTTGCTGCAGGCTAGATATGCAAATGACTTCCGCATTCAGCTAAACAGAGTCAAGCACTTTCATCTGCAGTCATTTTACTGACATCATTGTGCTATTTTTTCTCTAGAAACCTTCAGGAGAAACGGAAACGTTCAGAATAAGTTCTATTGTAACAGGTATTTTTACTGTAACAGGTGTCTGTATCTGTACAGGTCAAAACTTTCTTGAGTGACATAGCACATTTTCAGAAATATATATAAATAGTTTCCCCCCCGAAAACTTCTTATTTATAAATAGATTGAAAAAAAATCTCTTACATCAAGCATAAACGCATATCAGACTCTGAACTTTTTAGATAAAAGTGCAGTTTTTTCAGTGAATGAGAGGAACTTTTAAAAGAATACTTTTGGTGCACCTACAAACGTTTTTATTTTAGCAGTCATTGAATGAGGCATATGAACAGGATCCTAGGGTTGGTGTAAATATTAAAAGTTTTCCACTGATCAAAAGTAAATGGAGCCCCGAACTGTTACATAAGAAGACAAAACTGTTCACAGATCAGGCGCAACACCCATCAGCAGTGCAAGCTCATGCATCTACCTGCAGTGGGCTATTTAAAATGATTGACAGGTCAGAGTGAACTGGGTCAATTTCATTTGAATAATTAAAAAGGTAAATCTTATTTCAAGCACCCACTGGATCTGACATTGGCTTGCATATTAGATGTGACGGAATAGAGCCTTGAGCACGCCATACATTTGTAATGTTGATTTACTCCCAGAGGACATTTTACAGGCTTTGCCACTATAATTATCATTTAATCGATCCATCTAAGACAGTAGGAATTTAAACAGCTAGAGGTCACAGAAAAATAAATATTATAATTAATAATAAACTTAATATAAGAACAGTACATTTTGTGTCACAGACTGCAAAGGAGAAACAAATTAATTTTTCATTTACATAATTAGAGGTCAATAGGTACTGTATAATGTGTAATTAACTTGTTTCTTCTGCAGTAAAAGCTGTTGACGGGTCGGTCATTTCATGTATTGATTTTTAGAAAAGAAGCAATACTAATGAGTTCGCGAGCAAAGTATTACCCACAAATATTGCATGACAGCACTGAGATAAACGTCAAGAAACAAATGGATGCGAACTGGACTGTTTCACTGAAAATAATGGCTTTAATTAGGAATAAATGTCTCATTTTATGATTCATTCTTCTGGAACTCTCATTACAATCTCAGAAGCATAATAGAGCTGCCGCCCATTTGGGCTTGGGACGTCTTGTCTCCATCAGTTTCTTAAAAGCCATGCATACAGAGATGTCTGATGGGATGACAACCCCTGAAGGTCATGTCTTGACCAGTTTTGTTCTCTTTGTCCTCTGGCATGAATACAGCCTTTTCAGAAGATATCAAACAGGGTTTGTTGAGCGGCTGTGCCCAGGGAAATGAGAGCTGCCTTGGGCAAGAGGCCAGCCTGCAGGATGTGGGGCTGGAACCAACAACCCCACACACAACCCTCACAACATTACCTTAACAATAAAGCATTAATATCACACAAAACAACACAAAGAGGATAGTAATGTGAGATCCACATACATAACACTAAAATCTCCTTAAAGGGATATTCTACCCCAAAAATTTTATTGAGGTCATCAATCACTACCCCAATGACGTTCCAAACCCTGTGAGCTCTTAATTTCTCATTTGAACATGATTCATATGATTTGAAGAAATTTGGGGTTAGCAAATAGTTCCACTCATTGAGGTTCAATAAAAATATCGATAACATCTTCCATGTACTCCATCCTTATAGGAATAAGGATGTCAATTTAAATGTTATAACAAAATAAAAAAAATAAACTGATAAAAAAGACTTTAAACTGCTTTGCTTTCTCTTATGTACACAGATTAAGCATTAACAACGACTTAAGTACATGCACATTTCAAATCAGATGACATTATGCGATACAATGTGTATGATGTCACCCGAGTTGAAATTGAGACAAAGTATGCTGCTCTTTTACAAACAACGTGTGAGAGTCCATTATTTTAATAAATAAATGTGTTATTTGTTTGTTTTGTTTTATCATTATGAACTACTTTGCTAAACCAATTAAACATTACATTTTTATTATTTTATTTACATTACTCTAATATACTTTTTGGCCTGAAACCTAACTCATACTCCAGAGGTTGCATATTTAATTTCCACCAGTCCAAAAAAAAAAAAAAAAAAAAAAAACAAGGAACATTGTGTATGACCAACATTCCACATAACTAAACAAACTACGTTAGAGCAACACATGTTTGTGCTGCAAACATATATTGGAAAGAAGATTGGATATAAAAGAACAGGAAGAACAGAACAGTTTGTTCCTGGTGATATTCTTGTCTCATTTCTGTTCCGGAGGATTCATTCCTGCGTCTCCAGCAGGTTTCCTGCAGACCCTGGCAGAAGAATGCCCACCATCCATCGTCTGTGCCCAACAATTCCAGTTATTACACCTGCGCTGGCATGCCTGCTGTTCTCACACAACCAGATGAAAAATAGCGCATGCCAAGATTTGATCAAAGCTGGGAAGATTACAGCCTTTTAACAAAGAAAATACCCAGAAACAGAGACTTGTTAAGCCTCATGATGCTCTAGATGCTAATTAAATCACAGCACAATAAAAAACTGAGAAAACAAAAACCTATAAAAAGCCTAGATTTAAATATTCACTTGTCCTACAACACAGACATTCCAGAAATGCAAATCTTTCTAGTAATTTCCTTCATTTTTCATTGAGAGTTAATCAAGGAACACTTTGTTTGGTTCTGGTTGAACAGTCCGATCAAGCAATTCGGTTTCACAGTCTGGTTCAGAGTAAGCCTTTGCAGTGCAATGCTTCACTTGGTATAGAGGGTATGCTCATGATGTCACAGTATCTGAAAATCCTACAGTGAGTGACAAACTCACTGTATGAGAGTGTATGAGTGTATGAGAGTGAGTAAGAAAACCTGAATTACTGCAGTTGTGAATAGTAGTTTTACAAAGGTAAACTGATGGCTAATAATTGTAAGATTCTCACTGAGATTTCGCTAGTCAGATCACCAATATCCATAGAAAGCAGAAGTTATAAGATCACTGTATTTTGAGACATTCTGAAATCTTATGCTAAACCAATAAGAACAGTGTTTCCCAATCCCCCACAGGTTTGTGTTCATGTTGTAACTTTTGATCTGTTCCTAGGTACTCTTGAATGTTTACATAATGAGAAAGCAACTCCATCTCCTACTTTTTGTCCAGGCCATCTTAAACAGCAGTTTTTGAGATATTAGCTAAGAGACATTCTTAAAATCAAAAGGTTGATTAACAATAACAATATTTACCCAAATATTTCTCAATATACTTAAACATTACATTTTATTTGCTTTATTTGCAATTGCAAAGTTTAGATGTATCATTAGATGATGTGTTAATATTACCTTTTTTTCTTAACCATTATTATTGTAGACCATTAGATTGTAACCTTTATTTATATGGTACAGAGTGTTTGTGCTAGAAGAACGTTTAATTTCGATCTTTAGGTGATTTGAATTTTATACACACCCATTCTGTCTCAAGCATCTACTCTCTTAAAGAAAGCAATAAAAATGGTTTATTAATATTATTATGTTACTATGGAAACATTTGACATCATCTGGAGAAAATCATACTGCATTAAATTCATCATTTATGCATCAAGACTTGCTGAAAAAGCTAGTTTGAAATCAAGCCCTGTTTGTTGACTTCAAATAAAAAAAAAAACATAATGTGTTTGCATTAATCAAATAGTGAGGTCGTTACACAAATTGTTTTTTTTTTTGTGATCGTACAGCTCTCATCTGGATTGTTCATGGTTCTGCAGGTTCTTGATAACAAAATGGTTCTGTTTTTAGTACCAGCGGTTATGCACAGCAGCTTTTAATGGACTCATTTCTCAGTTCCTTTACCCCACTTGCATTAAGAAAGAAGCTGATGGGGCAAGACTGGCCAGCGATGCAAAAGAATGGGGACAGATTGATGAAAGTGAATTATGGTTGAAGGATTTATCAGTCTTCACTGCTGTGCCATGCATCTTTGTGTTCATAACTCCATGAAACCCTCTGTGGCTGCCTCTCCCATCATTTTCACGAGCTGAAGGCTTCCAGCTGCTAAGGCAGATGATTGAATCAACATCCCTTCCTTTTATATGCAGACATCATGATTAAAAGATTAATCGAGGGTGAAATCAAACATTTAAACACAACATCAAAGCAAACCGATTTAGTTACAGCCACTTGGACACATTCGGTTAAAGATGCGACAGGATTGCAATGATACTAAAGAAAGGTTTGTTCTCTTTGCCACTTCTGGACATAAAAATCCAGCAATAGGGTTCACTTCTGCAGTCCCTTTTTATTGTCTGATAAAATAGTACTTTTACAGCCGAAAGCCATTAGACATGATTTTGCTCTTCTCGTTTTTCTAGAGACAACTGTTCAATAATAAGATAAAGGACATCAAGTCCACAAGCTCAAGGGTGAACCCAAGTTAACTACTTCTCGTCACAGTCAAAATCAAGCAGGATATATTTGATATTTTCACACCATTTGGTTTGAAAGTACTGAATCCAATTGTAATCTTAATATTACTGTGGCAACAAGCCCCTGTCACCCACAAGGCTTTAATAAAAGCGCTGTCACACTGTTTTCATGGTTCCCTGTGGTAATCAGATTGCCATCTTAACCAAGTACTATTTTTGCAGTCTCCAGTAATGTCTTGAAAAACATCAAGACTGAGCTCCAAAAACATTGACTGTAAACACATAATATGAACAAGGCCTGTCTGATAATAGTGTTTAAGCAGACAGCAGACATATCTACGGCTGTCTGGCAGACAGTGGGATTGCACAGTGGGATGTGGTCAAACCACCACAAATGCAGATTTCATATTAGGTCTGAGCTTGGACCATTGCATGTTTATTTCCACAAAAGCCTGCTAATATATTATCATAATCACATAGACACCAGACGCATGGCATCTCCACTCTTCACTACATAAACTACACAAATAAAAGGGCATTGTCACTAATTTCTAAAAAAAACATTTAAATATTTGTATTTGCACCTATACAAAACACAAACAACAAAGTATAAAGGCATTTTTTACGAAAATGGGTGATGAACTGGTAAACCAAAACTGTTGTTGACATACAAGACACATGTGGGAAGAAAAAAAACTGAACATTTTCTCAACTTAAGACCACCCCATACCTATGTGAATTATTGGTGCGAAATTATGCATACCCATGTAACCGGAGCCAAAATAGGAGCAGATGCAAACTCACTACTGGCTGATGAATAGGTGTGACTTAAAAAAAGTTCAGCTCTGCCATCTGTTTTTTCACAATGTGTAATCTCATGACCGACCAATGAAAGCTAGCTCTTTTGATCACGTGTTCAGAGTGCTTTTGAGACATACAAGAGCAGCTGCTCTTGTATACACTCTCACATCAGAAATAGAGGGCCTTGCATGACAATTACATATTCTCTCCAATATCCCACAATGCTTTGTGAATGAAAGGTTTCTTCTGTAATTAGAAGCAAATGTCAAATGCAACCAGTTGTTTAGCTCCCCATGTCGCCGTGTAGTCCTCCTGATGCCATCCAAGGGCAAGGAGCATCACCAAGCTTGAAGCTTGTGAAAAAGCCCTCTGCGCAGAAGTTGGTGCAGACTTTAATTCACATAGGTGTGTGGTACCCTGGTTACCTAGTTACCTAGTTTTCAACCTAACCCCACAGCTCCAACTTCTGGCACTGTTGGGGTAGCGATTTGGAACACTCAGAAAGCTGCTTCTAAAGTGATGTCTGTGATAATCAGAGGTTGATTTGTAAGAGGAGATGTGAACTCATTTCAGCATTGTGCTCCCTACCCCTGGAATCCTGATTTAAAGAAAGAATAGATGCATATAATCGGACCCTATGATTGAAACATCTGTGACTCTTTTAAAGTGTGTGTTTAGTGTTCTTTCACTACTACAAGAAAAAAAACTACATAAAAACGCAAAACATTTCAAAAGCTTTTTCAAAAACACACGTTGAAGAAATGTTTCCGGTTTATTGATTGCAACAGCTGTCCACTATGCACTTCTGGAACCAACCCCTGAACTTGATATTTGCTGTCACACATAATCTCTTTCATTTACCTCTGGTCTAGTGCATCTGTGTCTGCTCTGCTTCTGGCTCAAATAAGTGGGCTTGTATTGGGCTTTCGCTTGATTTATCACATTGAATTTCCAAAATGATCCTCAGGCAACGGCGCACAAACCTCCATACATCCCTCTGCTATCACTGCACTGCTTGGAGAATAAAAGAGACAAGAGAGAAAATCTAAAATTCACAATTTTGGGTCGGTGTGTACAAGGTGGGATATTTCACCACAATACAGAGATATTTTCCTCGGTTTCCATCCAAAACATCCAAAAACCTATATAAACTGTGAACCAACAAAAACAGTTCAACAAAAACAGTAAAAAGCTAGAAGAATTTGAGGGAACTATAAATAAAAGCATATATTTCAAAGCATATATTTTCACCCCATAACCCTTGGGTTCTAATAGTGGTGGGTGAAACCAGTCAGCAGAGAAGTGACTCTTTGCTATCAGAAAACAGAGTCTTGACCTCTGCTTTAAATACTACAATGACACAGGATGCCATAACTGGACACACAGACACATGTGTGTCAGGTTTAACTAAGATAAAGCTAATTCCAAACATTACAAACCTAAAAATTGTAGGTAATCATCTCTGTTTGATTTTCTTCCTCACAGTCAAGCACTTGTTAACTACAGCATACAAATCAGGGAGAGAATATTCACGTTTCTATCAAACAAAAAGTAGCATACACTATTCTAAATGTACATTTAAACTGAAGAGTCAAAATCAAACAAACAAGAAAGTCAAAGACAAATGCTTGAAAAGAATGTCACACAATTATTAATTATTAAGTTGTACTTAATTCCAATAATATTTGAGGTTAATTTTAGACCCATTAATAGTTGGCATAAGAAATCATCAGTGTGTTGAACAGGGTGAAGAAGAGCAAGTAGAAAATGAGTAAAGACTGGACCAGATATTGAAAGCATTATTCTTCTAGATAGCTCTCTGAACATTCCCTGTTAAGACTATTAGATGTGTAATTCAGTTGGTGAGTGCTGGGAATAGAAATCCATCAGCCCAACTGACAGCACGAGGAGAAGCTGCTTTTTGTGCATTGCAGCATGTAAAATTGTATGATAGACAATGCTCTCTTTAAAATAAGCTAATTATTATGTATATTTAAAAGGGGGTAATGAAGCTGAGAGTTTAGAGAGGGAAAGGGGTCACTGTTTCTAGTGGCCGTGACTGTCTCAGCATTTGATGTGAACTTGTTCAATACAACTAAATGAATGAATATGAATTGATAAACATAAATACATGTATATGTTTCTCACAAATATAAACATCACATTTTTAATTGTATGTATATTTTATAATTTTGCCTTAAATCGGTGTCTAGCTTGACAGAATTGAAGAACAAAAGGGTATCACTTGGCTAGTGAGTAAGCTATTCGATAGAACAGCTAGTAAATTAATTTAGCTAAAATTGACACTCAATTATAGAATCAAAACAAGTCTGCAAGCTTGTTTTCGACTTTTGAGACACCCATGGGGGTTGGAGAGAGAAGGCTGCTTACAATCTCAGTGGAACATGGGATAAACCTAAATTGTGAACAATAATACTATTTGCAGAATTGAAATTGTTAGACCAAAATGTCATATGTCCTTTTGCAATTGAGGTGTTTTTGTCTTTTCATCTCATTTTCACAAGTTCATTATTACAATGCAAAAATAGAAATGATAAATTTCCCCCTGGGTGATCATTTAGAAAGGATTTACACATGGCATAAAGCCCAAATTTAGTTTAAACTCACTAAATTTACCCTGAAAATTCACAAAGTTATTGGTTATGTAACAGGATAAAAATGTTTACCCATCAAATGCACCTAGACGAAAGGCTCCAGGATTCAAATTTACCATTATAATATTCTAAAATTAAAAATTAAACCTAAGCATTTCTCAGGAGGGTCATGTTCCACACACACACAAAGAATGTTGAGGTAATATCACAGTGCAAACAAGTCAACGCAGCAGTTTTAGGAGTGATTTCTTCAAAATCTGGATCTGAAGGGTAACATTGTATATGTTGTTTTTTCATCTGGAGCTGCACACCCAAAAAAAAATCTGATACTAGAATATTTAATACACAAACATGAAGAACCACGTAAACAGAGCAATAAAAATCTATAAATGTATTCTCAATAAATCAATCAAAATCTATAATTTAGTTCACATAATAAAACGGCAACTGTATCGTACAACTGGTCAACACACACAAGATTATATTCCATGTAGCTTTAGTCCCAGCAGATGATTCTGATTTGAAAGAATGATTTACAGCTATGAGCATTACAGTATTTTCAAATGAGGCAGTGTAAGTCATCCAAACTACCGTCTGTAATTTCCAAAATTGTTTTTAATCGGAACAAATATAAAAAGCCACAAAGTATATTTCTTGTCCAATTGAAAATAACAAGCTACGCTGAACAGAGCTTATGTTATTAGACGGTGTTAAAGTGTGGTAAGATATGGATTAGCACATTCCTAAATGAGAAGGAGTCGCATTGATTTAGTGTGATGGCTTCAATCTACTAGTGTGGTCGAGGTGATTGACACATGAGCTAAGATTGAGTGAGGCTCCTGTAATTAGCTTCATATTTTCCTAAGAAATATTTCCATTGAGGCTAGGAAGTAAAGGCAAAAGCATGCAGGGACATTTAGGAAGCATAGGAAGTGTGGATTACGCACAATGAACTTTTCAAATGTACTGTGGGACACGTGTGCGCCTGGAGTGTAGAAAACTATGTGGTGGGCCTCACACACAAAATGAGTCCATTTACCCAAAAAGAAAGTGCAGAAGGAAAGCAGTGGGAGATTTTGATTAGGTCATTAATAAATGCACACGTTCCTGCAGTATTCTGTTTCATTAACAACAATTCTTGGCAAGTTGGGACACATTTGAGTCTCGTGTTCATACTTGGGTGGTAGCAGCTTACACAAAGACCACAGAAAAATTCCATTTGGATTCCATTTAAGATTCACAGCTTTCTTTATATCACACAAAAATGGAAGACAAATTGCATTTGGGAACAAAGCTGAGGTTCTCAAGGAAAGCTCTTAGCTCTAAGGGTATTACAACTAAAAATCAGGTTAAGAACTTCAGAACGAAGTGATTCTGGATTATCTTATCTGAGCTTCATCAGTCACATGAGAGTAATAACTAAATCTTAATTTAGTGTGCTGGGCTTATAAACTTCTTTATTTTATTTGATTGATTTTTAATGTTTATTTCTGATCTTTTTTACTCTCTGTAAAGCACTGTGAATTGCCAATGTGTATGAAAATGTGCTGTCCAATTAAATTGCTTTGCCTTTCAAATTAGTTATAAATGGGGTTGTTCAATACATGTTGAAAATAATATGTTTATACTAAAACAATGTACATTCATCTTACCAGACTACCAAAATGGACATGATCAAAGAATACAAGTTTAATATCTTAAGATACTGTAAACACAAAGTGCATTAATTCTATTCAATGGCCTGAATTCTCCCAGTAGGATGTTCACCGGCCAACATAGTAGAGTGTGAATGTGGGTCATGGGCACTTAATTCTGTCCCCTGTCTGGTAGTGTGCATGCCCTGGGCTTTAACAAATATTCAATTAATCACTGCCATCAAAATTAACTCCTTTCCTTGAACACATGATATTCAAGTATTGTGGTTTAACTACTGAAAAGGTATTATTAGTTAATATTACACTTATTACCAAAAACATTCTACAAACATTAAATATTAAGGTTACAGAGCAGAAACTTTTATTGAGTCACTGGAAAGTTTAAAGCCTGGAAAAAAAATAAACCATGTATGTAAAAGAGCCATCATTGCTCACATCCATTGCTAGTCAACAGTCAGGGAAGTTTAAGGTATTTAAACTATAAACATGACAGCATAACATAATATAAAAATATGAGAGTGTTTGTCATAATAGCAGGTTTACAGCTGACTGCATTCTCAAGAATAAATCACATAGTGACAGATCCTCTGTAAAAAGTAGCCACCACACCACGTGAACTCCCTCTTTTGTTCCCCTCACTGTGAAGTATACCATCATATAACAGCTTGCCTACAATTGACTGAACCCAGGAGATGATGACTATAACCATAGGAATGAGTCAGCATTGTAGCTTTTTTATTTTATTATTCAAAATAATATTTGCTCTCAACCACACACCACATGCACTGTATGAGGCAAATTCATGCAATACTTCAAAAGCAGATTTAAATACCTAAAACAAACTTGAAAGTGGTTCTTGCATTCTGTATATTGCCATAAGTATCTTTTCCCTTAGTTTGCATTTAATCCTTTTATCGGGACAGGGTGGAAGCGCTTCATTTTCAGTTGCTATGCAACGAATGATTACACTGAAAGGAAGTGTCTCACACACACACACTAATAAACATTCATTGTTATTTATGAAGTCATAGCGGGAAACCAACAAAATCTATGCCTAATGGTTTGGTGCAATCATCCTTTGGTCCTATACTAATACTGGGGCTTTGACACGCATAGTAAAGTGGTGGACAAACACTCTCTCACAATTGCCTTCTATGGTGTCTTTCTGCTGATCTTGGACTTCAGGTAAGCTGTATACACAGCAGCTGATGCTGAGCAGGGCTCATCTTTTACAGAGTCTCAGACTAAGCTAAACTCTGCTTATGTTTTATACAATCACTCTGTGCTTCATCAAAGTCATGACCTCATAGAACTCCACTATGTGTGCTTCTTACAATACTTACGATACTGCTTCTAACGAGATTTATGATCTTAGAACTGGCCCCCTAACTAAGGTGAGGATGAGGTGTGACAAGGTCACCTAAGATGTTCCTTCTAATAGAGGAGTTTTGGTTCCAAAACACAATAAGCACTATTTAAAAATGTGTTGAAATAAAAACACAGTACAAAAAAACAAAAACAAAAATAAAATAAAATTATTATGATAGAATCCTAACTTGTTTTTTTACTTTTTCCCCCTCTTTCCATACCTGAAAGTTGTATACACGCATCTTCCAGTATGGTTCAAAATGCTCCAGTTACCAACTGTTACCATTCTTGGTGTGAACACTGCTAGAAGGATATGTCTGCGTGAGCCTTCAACTTTTTCTCCACTGGCATTTAGAAAAACAGTCAGGCAGAAGTAATGTTGGTCTCTCTGTGATCATTGAAGAGTGAACTTTGAGAACAGTGGTTGAAAATATCTGTGAGGAATGGGAGCAGAAGGGTATGAGAACAGAGTGCTTGAAGGATTTGTTTTTTGAGTGCCAAAAACAGTCTGCCAGATCTGGCAAATGTGAACTGGCAGTTCAAAAAGTCCCAAGGCACCTCCACCAGAGGAAAATAAGAGCCTTTGGAATCATAAAGACACTGGCACACATCACAAAAAGATGAAGTGCCCAGTTCCAGCGCAAGAAGCAAACAGACAAACAAGAAGTAACTCATCAACATCTCCGAGATATCAAGTTTCTGAAGTCTATTTTTTGTACACAAAAAAGTTCAGATGTTATTCAAAATAACACTTAGAAAATATTCTTAGTTTTAAAGCTGAATAGCAGCAGCAAAAAAAATGCCACAAATAAAATTATTTTATATAAAATAATTTATAGTTGCCAACCAATCATCTTCTCCCAAAACTTACGCTGACAAACTGGACAAAGGGCACCTAAAAACGTGTTATTAAAAAATTATTATAAAGAACACATTGTGATGATGAGATATTTTGGTGGAAACAGGATGTCTTAAGCATTAATCTCTCTACCTCAGGTGTTAACGTTCCATTTACTAACCCTAACCTGCCTCAAGTTTGAATTTAAAGAGTAAATTTAATCAGTTTAAAAAGCACAAAGCAAATTCCAAATTCCAGCTACCTTTCCTGTCCACAGCTAAATTAACACTACTGGATATATATTAACACTGTACTGGTGTTAAATATAACTATCAAAGTTAAATTACACCTTAGGAGATTATTTATATAAACTCCTACTGGGCATGGAGATGGGGTTTAGGCAACAATTTTAACTTAAAAATTTACAATATTAACACAAAAAACACACATCTCTAGTGGTCTACGTTTGCGTGTAATAAATGATGAGAAAATTCTACATCTACTCATAGCTGATTGCAGGTGAAGCAGGTACTATTTGTTGATAATCACTGAAAACCAGTCACAATTTAAAAAAAATGGCTACCCATGTCCCCCAAAGCCAAACAACATACCACAGTACCCTCAGATAGCAGACTTTCCTCTGTCTGTGCTTCATAGGCTACATCTAATTATAGTGTGTGTCAGTTTTTTATAACAACTTGGACTGGAAATATTTGTGCCTCTAAACCCAAATGACACCAATGTCAGAAAATGAAGATCTGTTAATAAGTACTGTACAACACAGTTTGATTGGTTCAATACTAGAATCAAAAACAATGCTGGTCCTGATGGGCAGTAAACCACAAGCTCTGGTTCAACCAGCATTCCCTAAACACTTCAGGTTAGCCAGGAATGTAAAAACTACCAATTTGCACAGGACCAGACTTCCACAGCCAAATAATGGCAAGCAGTTATACTTTATTTGGTTTTTACTTGCGTTTGGTCATGCAGCTCAGGAAGTGGCTTGAGGTTTGGATTATGAGAACAGTAGGTCGCATTCAACCAATGCAACCAAAATGCATAATGCAATAAATTATAGATACATTTTTTAAAAATATTTTTCTGTCTACCCACCCCAATAATTACTTTAACAAAAACATTAGTTCACCTCTGATATGATCCAGATATTGGTATTAGCGATCACAGATTAATTAAATGTTGCTATTTCAGTTTTATATTTGTATTCATTTTCAAATCCCAGAATATGCAAAGTTAAACACTGAATTGTGAAATTGGCATTATCGTAATAAAGAAATAAACAAGTGGCCTGTAATGCATTTGTGCTGAAAACGAATGAGAAAATGTTTTAAAAAATGTCATGATGTAATGTCTAAATTATAAAAGGCTTATTGATACGATAAGAGCAAATGTCAAGAGTGGCATGTTTAGACAAAGAGCAACATTTCCAGCAGCCTCCAGGTCAATAATGCCCTATTTACGAACAGACTCGAAATGAAAAGCTTTGACTAGACTCTTCTTTGTCCCATTTTTCAATTCATGTGTTTACCAAAGATCCTTGGCTCCCACTCTGTCATGAACCAAGAGACGGGTACTTGTCCACAAGAAATGACATTATGCAGAAGCAATGCAAATATTAAACCGCACAAACCATGATGGAAACAAGCGAGCTACACAATGCTAAGTGAACTGCTATTCTTTCCTAACACTGCCTCAAAGTCATCCTAATCATGGTTCTCAAGTTCTCCCTGAACCAATAATCATGTGATATGTTGTAAATTAGCTTAGGCTCCATGGTTTTAATGCACAGTTTAAATGCTGTTAGTGCTTCCTTCAACAGCACTAATGCTCAAGACAGCCACTCATCACAAGGCTATAAGGTAATGACCCATAACTATGCTGTATTCTGATGGGTGTTGTGCTCTTTGATTAAGTGTTGCAGTGTTTTTCCCAGAATGGTCTCATTAATCACTATGAAGCAAACAACACATGTACAGAGGTAGAGAGCAAGCTACAAATCTTACTTCTACTCAGGACCTGGTGCCCTTTGTTCTAACTATAACACATTTTTATATTTTCTTGAAGGTCCTCAAAGGGAAAATTATGAAATCTGAAGTCAAACATGCTCCGAGAGCATAGAACCGATTTTGATCCACCTCGCCCGTATGTTCATGTGTCAGTAACTGTAGGCAAGCTTATATCAGAACCTTCTGTGCCAGCCACTTCATCCTTCATCCTTGAAAGAAACTGTATGGTGTCAGTTTAGCTTTTATAAAGTCAAGGGTTCAACTTGCCTGGAAGTTAACCACCCTGTCTGCAAGTTTTGTCATCACAAAATAAAGAACAATAAACAATAAACACCTTCAACCATTCCCATTAAAATGAGTGGAATCAGCGAACTGCCATGCAAAAAGTTATATTTTACTATAGCTTTTTAATACAGTTTATTGTTTAAATTTTAAATACGACCAGATGTCCACCATATATATGTGTCACTGTTGACAATTGAGCATCTTCGCTATTTTAGTGTAAGTAGTAGGTTACATTCTACTACAAGTTTGTGGTTATCAATAGGAATTGATAATCACTTATTAGAATAGTAACTCTAACGATCATAATTGCATTGAATTTGGTGGTACGCAATGACCTCCAGCCCCGGACACTCCCAAACTAAATTTGGCAAGTGTCCCGTTTTGGCCTACTACAATAGACCAAATGTAAAACCTATCATATTTTACCCTTCTTTTTTGCTATTGTCCCATATTAGTATTTTCCTGTCAATGCTCTCTGAAACATCTCCACAAGAATCAACAGAATAAAATTGGAGGTAAACTGTTTAATTTATAAATTAAAATCTAGACTAGAAATAAGAATTAATACATTAAGGTAATAATTAACTATTAAAAGGTTATACTATTTTACTAATGTATGAAAAAATTAAGTAAATAAATGTTTTTGCTGACAATGACTCTATAACCTTTGTTGTTATTAGCATGTAATTAGTATTTTTTGTAAAATTATCTTTAAGTGAGTATTGCTTTACTTTATTATTATATATTATTTAAATTTTAAAATATATAAAATATTTTTAATAATTTTTAATAATACATTTTAATTGATATATTATGTAGGCAATATAATTTCCTTGTCAGCGGATGGACATTGTCCCTTATTTTTACATTTAAAACTTGACAGACATATCCCAAACTACAGCAACACAGATGAATGTGTTTTGGTATTGTGTGTTTTCAAGCCCAGTGGGTCCCAAACTGGGATACAAAGAGCTGTAGGGAGAGCAGCTATATGAAAATCAACCAGTCAGCGAACCAGAAAGTAAATGGATGTCTGAAATTTGAAATTTAGCAATATCAACCCCCACTCTCAAATTACACCACAAGGACTTCTAAAAAGAAAATATCTGCTTAAGCGGTGGCTGTGTGGTAATTGCTTAAGACTTATGTTTTATAGAGACAAGCCAGGTGCCATCGTGAGACAGGTTAGTTTTACTCTACTGATGCCTTGTTGTTGCACAAGTAATCCTACTCTGAAAAGAACTGCAAGTTCAGACATTTGGTTAGTGCACTCGGCAGGGGAACCTTGGCGCAAACGATGCTGAAAACCTCTATTCAGACTCCCATCTAAGCGATAATGCAGCAGAACCACTCACAGCACTATCCAGGACTGCTGGTTCCATCTTCTCTCTCTTTGATGCAATAACAATTTGAAATGTCTAAGAAATATGCTGTTTTTAGAGAATCGTGTTTGCAAGTTTGTAGGGACTAAAACATCTACTATTTTACAAGAAAAAGTGAAAACTGTTATTTTGTTATTAGGGACTCACCAATGAAGAGCTTAAAATGTTTTTCTAAATATTTGTGAAGGATCTTTTACATTCTTTAATCAGATCAAAAATGATCTGACATCACATAAATGTAGCTTTACAGAATCAGAGGAAAGTAAAATTTAAAAGTCATTAGATGTATACAGTTTGTATATTTAGTGTTATTATTCTCTTCAAAGAATTTATACACTCTTCTCTTTGTTCTTCTATGGTATGTAATGCTGGAAGTTTTGAGTATGTAAAAAACATTATTTCATTTTTATTTAATATATAGATATATCTTCCCTCTTTTTACTTCATGTTAAATTATATCCTTTACAAAAAAAACGTCATGTCAAACTGCAGCTTAGTCTATGCTTAAACCTAATTTATTTACGATAACTAGCAGCGTAGTGTAGTTAGTACCACACACACCACAGTTTTGTCTGTTTGTAATATTGATGAATTAACAAGACAGTTCCAGGGTTGTGCAAACAGCATCTAACTTGGCAGAAAGCATCTATGCAGGGAATTGTTTTGTTATGCCTTTATTCTTCCCGACATTTAAGCTCTCGGTTCAGAAAAAAGTGCAAACATGGACAAAGGCAAGACAGGGTGACACACCCCTGAATGTGCAGAGACACGATCAACTCAGAGGAATTCACATAGGCTTGGTTTCTCAGAGACCAATATCATCAAGAGGCTCACTGGTAAAACCACAAGCACTTGACAGGTGACTTCCAGTCACAACGAACTAACAGCAATGACATGATTGCAGCAGTTTAGCAAGAGGCTGAAGAGGCACGGGGTTGGGAAAATGATCCAGCGGTAACTACACTGCAGTGCAGAGAGACATCACTCCATGCTCGCTGACTGCATTCATGCAGAAGTCAAATTAAGGTCAGACATGAGACATACACAGCAGCCCTAGACTAGGGACAGAATAAGACAGACAGGAAATAAAACCAAAAAAGCCTCCAGACAAGGACAAACAGCTCATCCTGCAGTCCTGCAGTGTTGACGCTGCAGTGCTGAACATGCTGATTTTCGCCCAGTTCACATAAGGAACATTTTTAATCCGGAAGTATTTAAAAAACACTCTCTCCCCGGAAACACACAGTCAATGAAAAATGCCAGAATTGGGTTTTAATTAAGGTTCCAAGTCCCTTCATTATAGGTGGAACTCTGGTTTAAGACAAGTAGACACTACAGTTACCTAAAACTCTAACCGTAACAAAAATCTAAGCACATTCAAGTTCAATTTCTCTGCCTTGGCCCTAACTCTTAGCAAGTAACCCTTCCCTTTCATTTGATAAAGAGTGCTAAGGGGAAGGGATGAAAATTTTATGAAATGGGACACCACAGTGAAGCCCTAAAATTACTATCTAGCGTTAACATTAATAGTCTAAAATCATGCATTACTCATTTAAATACAGCCATTATTTTTTTATTGGCTTTATTTTATAATTGTGAAACATTACTGTTATTTGTCTAACATTGCTGCATTTTACTGGTGAAACTAGCAATTATTTTGGTTAAATATATATCTATTTCTAACCTATATATGTAGTTATGACATGAAACATAAAATGATTATTAAAAAAAAATTACTTTTAGAAATGACAAGAAATGATTTTCATTTGTGGCTCTTTTTCCTCGCAACATAAGTCATCTTTAATAAACAAAACTGTTCCTGCATCACGCTTTGCATGCTGGGAAATCCTTCTCAATCTCTCGGTATGTAAGTGCGATTATAACCACACTTTGATTGTAGTGGTAAACATCTCTTCAGTAAAGCCCCAAACCTTAGTTCAAAAGAGAATTGGGGCACACCTACCCCTCATGTGAACACCCAAAATGGTGGGTTAGTGGTAAGACTTAAGGGTTAAGGCCAAGGGAGATAAATGGCAATAGTCTATAATCTCCTCTTTAAAACAAGTGTAGGGCCAGCAGACACTCACCTATTGCAGAGTCGGCTCACAGCTCCATAGGAGTCACAGTCACATGGCTGGCAGCCGCTGGTCCCATTGGAAAAATACTCAGCCTCGCATTCCTCACAATGCTGACCCGTGTAGCCAGTTACACACACACACTGCCCGGTGACAGAGTCGCAGGTGTACGGGTCCATGGAGCCCTCGGTGCTGCAGTTACACTGAGCACCTGCATACAGGAGAAAATGAGATTGGAAACACATTTGGTTTAGATTAAAACCAGAAAATAGTGATTTGATCTGCTTTTAATGCATCCTTAAATGTACTTAAAAGCATCATATATTTTGCAGGTTGTATAGCAGGCAACTTCCTCTGTTCAATCTTGCTGAATATTAAAAACTTCAAGCTGACTTGGTTAATGAAATGACAATGGTGATTAGAAATAAACTGGTAGGCGACGTAGCTGAGGAACATTGTAATGCAGAGTAATAGCAGCAAGGTGTTACTGCAAAACAACAATTTCTCCTGCCATTAAATTATGATAAACTGAGATCAAACCTCATTCAAGGTAATACAGTTAATCTCTTATGACTCTATTCTGCTCTAATTAGGAATGCTGTTTTCTTTCTATTCTTGTTCATATCGACACTGAAACAGTCATTTTGTCAATACTCAATTTCACTATCAAACCCATTATACTAAAGTGAATTGAACTAATACAGCTCTGTAGTAATTTCACTGAGAGAATCAGTTAGTTCAGGAGAACAAAATCTCAATTGCCCCTCTTATACGCAGCTAGAGGTTTTATAATCATTTCCTGACTCACTGAAAGTGTAAATTTATTCAAAGCTTCATGTTTTCACCTTCTAGTGCTGTCACAGTTGGAAACTTGCGCAAGGACATAAAATTGGCACTGATATCTCCTTCCTTGGAACTAAACGAGCAAAACAGCAACATTATGCTTAAGAGTACCACACCTAATGGAAACGATATGGAAAGTGCAAATTTCATAACAGCAGTGCCTGTGCTGTAGCTCCAGGGCTGACTGAACCTGTGAGCTCAGAGAATACTGTGAAAAACAACAGCCTGCACTTCACTACTGACTCAAGGACCATTTGAGGGCTTGAGTCTGACCAGTCCTGTTGTCAGCTCTCACAGTACAAACAGTTCCCTGCAGTACATGTCAACATCTTCACAAACATTTTTAAAAGCAAAAAAAGATAGCAAAGTGGCTCAAACGATTCTACCAAACTATAAACTGCTATTTTTTCTCTTGCTTTGAACCCTGCAGTAGATAATTCAGTTTGGTATGTTTTCAGTTAGATTCTGATGACTTAGCAAATCAGTAATTTTATTTAACCATCGTTTGTAAATATTACATGAACAGATAAAAAAAATAGGTGTTTTATACAATTCACTTAATTTTCCTAAATCAAACAATGCACATTTTTAGAATTGCACACTTTACACAAACTATGGTATAAACCAGTGTTTCTCAAATAGTAGGGCACGAGGCTCAGTCAAGGGGAACATGCTTTTTTTTATTTATTTATTTTTTTTTTTTTTTTTTTTTTAGAATAAAGTGCAAAACTACTCCACTACATTAGGGGACATTGGCGCTCTCATTGGCAGAGTATGAAGTGTAAACAAGAAGTGTTGAAGACAGGAGGAGAGAGAACGAAAGTCTCCCGAAAGCTAAGACGAGGAAATCTGACGACGCGTATGTAGCGCTTGGCTTCACTGTGACTACGGTGGGAGACGAGGAGAGACAGGTGTGCTTAATGAGTCTAAAAATGTTGGCAGCAAACAGCATGAAGCCAAATAAATTAAGGCGTCACTTAAAGATGTTACACCCCAATCATGCTGAAAAGCAGATTAAGTTTTCTTTTCTGCTACAGTTAATAAAGCTATTCTTTGTTGTCCATATTTCTTTCTTTTTTCTCTTATAGATTAATAAGGATACTGTGTTATGCAGAGGTGTACTTATAACAAATTCAAAGACAAATAATACTTTTTATAGTTGTGCGGGGGGCGCAAGATGTTTTTTTCTTCGTAGGGGGGGAGGGGGTGCGTGACAGAAAATATTTGAGAAACACTGGTATAAACTAACAATATAATGGAAACATATCAAGTACTGCAGTACAGTAGTCCATATGTACTATTAGCATAACATATAACCACCATTGTTGTATTCAACAGCAAAGTTGAGGGCATCTACTCATATCGCCGACGCTCACCTCCGCTGGCCATGAGTGAAACACAAGAAGTTCTTCTAAATTTAATGCTCGCTTATTGGATATTCACACAAGGGAGCAACTCATTTATTGGCTATTTGCTCGCAGAAAGGTGTTACTTTGATATGTGCATGTTCACGTCCATATAAACAAGTAGTTTGCTAAAAACCATGGTCCATATCATATGCACCTGTTGTAATATATACATTGTAACATAGCCATTCAGTGGTCACTTTCTCTCTACTCAAATTCTCTTGCTAACCAATCAGGAGCTTGCTCAGAGACAACAGGAATTTGCATATAGAACACTGAACCCTTAACATCAAGGTAGATTTTTAGCTGTTAATCTTGTAGCTGTTTGAGGACTGCAGAAGTTGTATTTCAGGTGTATAAAAAAGGACCTTTTATAGATCAATATTATTGAGGAGGTCAAACAATATTATAAGCGCACTTTTCTACTCTAAAAAATGTTTAGCTGCATAATTGATGTCCATTACTTGAGTGGAACACAAGCATGTTACTCCTATGTTAAAAAAAAGCGGTTCAGAAAAAAAAAACTATTTAATTTAATATTTCTGTGTAGCATCTCATTATAATGTGTTTGGCCACAGTTGCATACAATATACAATTTTTTAATTTAATTCTAAACATAAGAGATGTGCTGGTTGTATTCAGGTCTGCTCTACAAAAACTACAAGATTTATTTTTAAACGTCATTTCATTTCCTCCCTTGGCTCTCAATGTACCCCTTCCTTTCAATTGTGTTCAATCATGTGAGATGAAGAGGCGTCCCGATTCTCTTTTGACAACGGAGTCAAAGAAAGAAGCATGCTAGATGTGGACTCATGTATTTACATCAACATGGCTACCAATGTGACATGGCTACCCACAAGTGCAAGTCTTTACGTAATGTTTACAGTAGTGATTTTAAATAGACGAAAACCTGGCTGTAGCTGAAACTAGCTGCAATCACCATTTTCAACACACAAACATACAAAACTTCTTTAAGAACAGTCCTGAAGGAATACATTATACTTGCTTGCATTTCTACTGTACAAAACTACTGCTTGAAAAAAGCTATGTCACCATCTTATTGTTCAAATATAGTACATCTGGGTAAATGGAGCAAGTGCAGTCCCGCTGCGGAAAAGCAGCACACCGGTTTTACTGTGATAATTCAAGAGAGCAAGACTACAAGATTAATTTTACAGTTGATTTAATATAATACCACAAGCCTGCCTTTCCATCACTACCTTCCACAAAGACCGTGTTGATCAGTAAAAATAAACCTCTTTCCATAAGGGTACGCATCTGTCAGGAACTACATTTAGACATTTTCCTTAAACTGTTAAACATACTGCATGCATTAAACCAGATGGGGCCATTCCTGCAGTGTGTCATTGTTTTACAGCGACCTCCCATCGGACATGCAAGTGTGAACATGAGCACAAACATACACACGCTCAGTGATGCAGTTTGAGAAATGAAGCGCAGAGATATATTTAGCAGATGCTCAGAGTGAGTACAGTTTTGCGAGCTGACTGGTCTGAATCAGAGGTGACCTTGCTGAAGATCATGTTGCACAATAGGAGAGCTCTGTCAGACAAAGTCAAGAAGACAGCCATGCTCTCATCACTTAATGGAACAATTATTTGCCTCCATCTTGCCTGGCATGTATCATTTTACAAGGTTCCCTCCAAGCATACGTCAAGATGCAGCCTGAGTCTCTTTCTCTCTGTCGTTGTTGTATTTATTGTGGTTCACCAATGGGACATCACAGTTCTCATTAAAATAAATGCTTTAGTTTTGTGTAGTTGTCTAATTTAGTAGTGACTCTTTCGTAATGTTTATTCATTATCTTTTTTAATTGGCAAACAGTTTTGATCTTAGAGTAATCTGTGAACAACAGAGTTGGGTGAAGGGCAATTCATGTCAAAACATAACATTATACATGTATGCAAATTAAAATGATGGGGTCCTCTCACAAGCATGTTAGTCAAGATCTGGAAGTGCTCTACAAATTAGAAGTGAGAATTGGTGTGTCCCAAACTATAGTGCAAACACAAAAAAAGTATCCGAACGGTGCCTGGGTGTCTACTTTTTCCAGTTAGATTCTGAAGTATAGATTCAACACTCAACCAGCTGATATTATCCACAATCTGCTGTGCTCGTGTGAGGATTTTCTCTTGGACCCAAACAAGTAAGTCCTCCATGTAACAAGATTTTTGAAGTAGAAGCACAGAAATAAATAATAGCAATTTAGAGAGGGCTGTATCTATTAGAATCATTTCCAATCAAAATGACAAGGAATTACGTTCTCACATGAGGTGTAGTGTCAAACCCACTTCTGTCACATGATGTTTCTCTGTTCCTAATATTTTTCAGACTAAAAAGCACAGTAAGTAGAGTAAGTGGCGAGTGATGCCATGAAACACTATACTTTTCACAGGACAGAGATCAGTTGAGTTTAACACATTCACAAAATCACGCTAATTGGATAACTCACAGGTTTTATTCTTGCATTTTAAGAGAAACCTAGTAATTTTGGCACTTTTTGAAACTATTACAAGATCGCTGCAGCGTGGATTCATAGAACTTTTCCTTTCAAAGCAAAAAAATAAGAACTATAGAGATTTTCTTGTTAAAAATAAATTAAATGGTTCTGGTTTCAGTTTTCAGCAAACAAATAGCAATGTACACATAAAAGTGTCTCAAAAAGAGCACTCTGGGGTTTTGTGACATTTTAGGCACAAGTGGATTGTTTAAAGTTAGACATAACCCTGAAAAAGAGCACTAATTCCCTCTGGAAATTATCACCAAGAGCAGATCCAGAGATGTTGATAATGAAATGGAAGAGCTCGAGTCTAACCAAAAATGAAAAGTTCTTCCATCAGATTTAGCTTAAGAACCAGCAGGCTGAAGTGGGCCAGAGCTAAAGAAAAGGACTTGACTCATAAGAGGGTGATGTCCTCCATGTGTTTCTGAAGGCCTGTCAGGAAGATTAAAAATCAGTGCACAGCATTAAAAAAATATTTTGCTATCAGACTAAATGTTTTTATTCTATGTTTTTATTTTTATTGTGTAAAGTTGATTACTTCAATGTGAAATATCTATGGTATTCTGATCACTATGGGCCCAGCCTCAAAACGTCAATCAGTAATGATTTAGCCACTTTCTGTTATCCATTCAAAGGAAGAGCAGGGCATTGCTGTTTGGTTCTTTTCAAGTTATCTTACTTAAAATAAGTGACATAAACCATGTTTTGACTAGCCTTTAAAAAAAAAAGCATTCTCCAAACTTCCCATTCTTAGAAAGATCATGGAAGCCATACACATACTTTATCCAAAAGTAAAAAGCAACACTGAGAGAAATAAATCTCGCATAAACCAGCAAATCATACTCAAATGCATTAAACACATTTTCATACATAACAATCACACTTTAAACATACAACAAATACATATGTTTAAATTGAATTAAAACAACCAGTCTTTCATATCAAACCTAAATATATATGTAAAAAAATAATTCTAAAACAAAATTGTGTGATGACCTGGGCAAAAAAAAATTATGTTGTCTTTACACAATCCTAAACATGCTGAGACAAGATTGTCTGTGTTTGCAGGAAGATGCTGACAAGGTGTCCTTATTGAATATCTACTGAGAATGCAGGAAATGATGTCACTTCTAGACACCTGACAATGAGCTATCAGTTTTCTGTGCACAAACACGTTAAGGTCACACTTTTGTTCCAGTGAATAGCTGCATATCCCTGAGGGCACAGACCAATGGCCTAAAAAAATTAATATTTGCTATAAACCTAAGAGTTTATTCGTGCTCCATTTTCCCACCCAATATCACACAAGATTGAACAGTTTCAAATGTCTGCTTGAGGGTACAACTCACAATACAATATGTTAAGACATCCAGCTTCCATTTTAAAGTCTATGTTTTAGGCTTCAGCTCTATTCCAGAGTCTAAAAGGAGGACAGGCAGTACGAAAAGCTAAACAGCTTTGTTGATCGATGAGCTGACAAAGAGATGGGGAATGAAGCTATCAGCCAAGCTAATTCTCCCATTGCTCACTGTACTCAAGAAGGAAAAGGGGGAAAAACAAGCAAATCTAATCTTGAATCATCTTCTAAAAATACCAGATATCTATAACTTTGAATCACTCAACACAGATTCATTGGAAATCTGTCCACTTGTACAGTTTTAAATGCTTTACTGACATGTTGTGAAACATCATTAGAATAACACCATCAGGAGATTCAATTTTATCTTAGACGTATGGACCAGGTTCTGCAAATGTTTTTTGAAATGTATTTGTAGGACTCTTGGAAAACAACTAAATCTAATTTTGAGAGCTAATAAAAGCAACTCAAAGATCACGCAGGGACTCCCAGGTCAACTTTACTTATCTTTAAAGTGGTCATGAACTGAGAAGCTAAAAATTGCATGATATATGGACATGTAAGAACTGATGGAACGACAAAAAACACTCAAAACTCAAACATTTTTATTTTAATATACCAAGCAAGAAAGAGATTTTGTGACAAGGTTTAATGACATTACAATGTTTTTTTACTAGATGTCATCCTCTCAGCTTTTCCCTTCTCTCATTTTTTAATATAGCTTATCAATGCATTATAAACCCTTTAAACAGCCATTAAAGTGAGTCATGGGATAAGAGACCATCGAACCACAGGGAAAAGCAGGAAAAGTGATGGGATATGGGTGCTCAGGAGAATGTGCTTACACAACTTACACAAAACTCTAACTTCAAATGAATCTATTTTGATGTACATTTATGTCAGTGTCTGACTGACAGTTCAAATAGGTGGCATTGTTTCCAAAAGCTCCATATGCAGCTGACAGCACTGTGTTTAATAATCACGCTAGTTTCTCTTCCACTGTGGATGAGCGGCTAAAAAGGAGTCCATTAATGAGTTAAACCATTCGGAAGCAACAGTTACCGGATTTCTTTCAGAAGGATACATCATGTAACCGCAGGTCTCCGCAGTGGAGATGCGGAAAGACAAAGACAGACAAAATATAGCTTATTCTGCAGAAAAAAAGTGTGGCAGTTTTAGTCTCCAATAAGAGTAGTTTATCTCACATATCTTTTAATAGGAGCATTAAGTTTATCTAACCTAAAAAAGAAGCCTTAAAGGGAATACAATGCATGTTTGCATTAATTAGGCAAAAAATGGATTGCATATCAAGGATATTGATTCACATGCAAATGCTCATCGCAAACAATGGTGTATTCTTCTTTGGGATTTAAAGAGATGAAGATGAAAATATTTAGAAAATTATATGCAGTAGCTTTTTAGGGGTTACATAAGAAAAACACAGTACACTTATATAACGATAACAAGTGAGCAGGCCCATAGGACGACACACTGACCCTCAGGGGAGCAGCATGGTGTGATGGGTGATGGGGCGGCTGTCACCCTTCATTGTCACCCACATGCCAGACCCACACGCCAGGGTGCTCCTGAGAACACAAGCTCTCTGGTTTCATCTCAGCAAGGAAAGAGGAATACAAAATAAACACATGGTCACAAATGTTCAGTGTGATCGCATTAGCTCACCCATGAATGTATTCTCCCAAATAAAAAAATTATCTGCCTGAATCTCATGCAAAGGCCAGTTTTTTCTGATAAATTCTGGTCACTTAGCCACAACTACATAAGGCAAAACATTCAACAGCTAAGTGGTAACATGCTAACACACAAAACAATACTTTGTACACACTAGGATCACGCAAGGCCTTATTAGATGTAAACTCAATTACTAACCTAAATAAGATACTGCTAGTGATAAGAACTGATGTTGCAGACATGTCTAAGCTTGTTCTGTAATTAGTTTATGAAGAAACAGATTCTTTGAAACGGTCATATCAGTACACTTCCTGGGAAACTTTGTCAACCAGGAAATGAATGAAAGCAAAACCACAAAAAGCATTGATCGAACTTCAATACCTGATTATCAACTACAATTAGGGTCACAGGGGTCTCCTGGTTTCTGTCCCAGTTCACAATAGGCAAACGAGGTCACCAGTGCATCCCAGGACCACATTCATTCACTCAAACCTGTGGAAACTATGCTGCCCCTGAACAAGTCAAGTTTATTTATAGTGCTACTGTTCAAAATGCCATAGCTGACCAAAGTGTTGAAAGTGGTACAAAAAAATTTGACAAAAAAAAGAAAGAATTACAATGTGAGAAAATTTTAAGAACTAAACACATGGCTGAAGTAACAGCAGAGTAAACGCACCCACATGAAAGAAACTAAACACATATAAAATACAATACAATAAATTGTCATCAAATTATAATTAAAACATCAAGAGTGGGAGCATGACTTTTTTCAAAAGGCATGCAATCCTACAATCAACTACTGCGAATACCCTATCTCGCTTAGGTTACCCTTTTTTTTTTACTTGCACCCACATTAGCATGGTTTACACAAAGTGTGTCAACTCATTAGGTAGCATTCGACTCTTAACCCTTAAGTTAGCTAAAAAAAATCTAAACTATTTTCAGTTTTTAATATTGACTCATCATAGTATCTTCTTTTAAATGCCTGAGCAAAGCAGCTCGATAAATAAAAAAAAGCAGGGTTATTAAACATCTCTCAAGGTTTTAAAAGGAGTACATGACTGGTTTAATTTAAAAAAAATCACATTTAAGGCCTTAAAAACAAACAAATGTGATGTGGTCTAATTTTCTGGCACAGGTCAATAGCTTCATAACAATATTTTGATCAGCTTGAAATTAATTTGTTTGGTCAAGACCACAATGACTCAAAGATTTCCAACCTGGAATGAAACTGGTAAAATTCCTTCCATCATATCTTCATTGACCTTTATTAAACAACTAATAGCAATTCTTTTCACGAACATAATATAACAATACAAATGTATGCAGCTTGTTTCATAAAAATAACCGCAATATAATGAACAATTATTGTTGCCCAGTTTCAGTCAGACTTGCGATTTATTACATGGAAAGAATCCTCTGACTATATCTTGGCTACGTAAGCCAGGTAGACAGGGAGTTAAATTTCTAACCTGCCAGAAAAATATATATGTCTAGAGTCTAGTAGTATCTATTCCTCACAGAAGAATGGGATTTATGGTGTTAGTAACTCGGAGCTTGGTTAAGAATGCAAAGCCATGGTATTATAAAGAGCTCAGTCAGGAATCTGAAAATTACCTGCTACACATCAGCACTTTAAAAACTGAATTTTAAGTGTACTTTGCACACTTTGTCACAAATTTAAATCAACTTCCCAATTCCCATCCCTAAACTGCACTTCTATCGCAGCTTCTTTTTGATCTTGCATTTATACAGAGCAAACCGTTTTTGAAGATTAGTCAATAGACACACAAAAGATCAAACTGCCATACCCAAGCTAACATGTTCTAGTATGTTTTATTTGGACTAAAAAACATCAGGGAGAAATTTAGAGAAGACTATTAAGTTCATTTTAGAGAGATTTTGTGTATTGAACTACTAGTAATTAAACAACTATGTTTTAAGGAACCCATTTAATAGGTTGAAACTTACAGTAGCAATCTGTTTGGGCTTATTGTTCAAACTGGTTTCATGGAAGTGCTGAGCAAGGGCAAAGCGCAACGGAAAACAGCCATCATGCAACCCAGCTTCTGTCCTACCGGGCTGAGGATTTATCAAGTGACTTTCTCCGTCCTTGTCTGAAATGTGGTTCCATTATACCACATGCTGCTATCCCACACAGAGCACACAAAATCACAGCCAAAATGAGCTCCAGCGCAACTCTATCTCGCTATAATATAAATAGCTATGGTTTCTTAATGATATTCTCTAATAACAATAATGTGTTCATAATGAGCAAACTTTGACTATCACAGCATGCACAGGAGAAAATGATTTTTCTGATTGAATTCCAATAAAAACACCATACTGCTGGAGTCAAGGCAGATGCTGTAAAAGGTTAGTCTGCAAAGAGAAATCCTCTGACTGGGGCTTATTCAGTGAAAACGTTAAATGTCCGTGGAACTACAGTAGATGGATGATGCAGTTACATAATATTTTCTGAAACGTAAGTGATTTAGTGAAAAGTTGTTATTTGTCGTATTACAAAACCAATCTCTTTCATTTCTTCACCTTCAATTTAGCTGTAGGGATGTGAAATATTTCGTAACGACAAAATATCCTGATAACACGAATGTGTGTAAATTCCATATAAAAGCTAAATCGATAACCCCAAAACTGTTTAGACAACCAGTTGTCTATCTTAGTCAATACATTAACATACACTTTTCTATAAATGACAAAAAATAGAGCCAATATTGTGCATCTGCTAGCAGACCAAAACAAGCACAGACAGAGAAAGGGCAGTTGCTGCAGCATAATCAACATTTAAAATTTATTAGCATTTAATTAAATATCCATTTTATTGGTGGTCCAAACCTTTGTAAATTGAATACATTTGTGCTACCCAAGGGGAAAAATAATTTTGAGCCCTGTACATAAATATTGTACTGTGATAGATATTGTTATAGCAATAAGGACCAGCATTTTTATGATCATTTTTAAGGAGTGCACAATGTGCACAGCTATAGATGTTTGTGGTTTTGGAAGAGCAAAGCACAAGTAATGTCTGATGTGTTGGTTTCAAGATATAGTAGGTGTTGTGTTAGATCACCGTGTGACAGAATGAGGTGCATGTTTCATGGTTCCTCATTCCAGTTCTAATATTAAACAACCACAAACTTCAGCTCAAACGCAACCCTAAAAAGAAGTTCTACATGGCTTTGTACTCTCTTGAGCAGTGAATCTCACCACTGTGAGATTCCAGCTTCGCAAGTAGATGGCACAGGGTTCGAAAACAGTTTTAAAATCTTGTCTCTGACCGTTGACCGATAAACAGCTCGAAACAAAATAGCAAAAGTAAAAGTGAAACTCTTCACATCGATTCAAATTCTGATCTTTTCTACTAACATTCGTAGATTTCCTAGGGTTGAATGGACTAAAAACAAAAGAAAAAGGAGGACCCTCAACAGAAAACAGACAAAGGAATTTGCAGTGATTAACACCTAAGGGGTTACAAATTCCAAACTATCAGAACTTGAATGCCTTTGGGCTCCCTCTGAGATCAAGAAGGGTTTTATTTGCTGTAATCCCTCACACCTGTCTCTACCAGGGGACTGCATCAGATTCAGGGTGCATTCCAAAAAGTTATTTCCAAACTAATTACTCAATGAATAGTGGCTGTAGTGCGTGTTGAATTATGTGAAAAGCAGTCTGTGTAAGGTACAAGGATGACTCTACTGTACTGCTTCTGGTGAGATTTTGAAATACAGTATTATCCACAATTCTCGATTCTGTGATGCAACACAAGACAAGGGAACTTGTCTAGAGGCTCATACAAAAGTCAATGTAATTTCCTGACCACCCACTTGAGGTTGGTGTCCAAACTGAGCAGATTTCCACTGATGACCCATTTAAAATCCCTATAGCTTTACAGCAGAAAAAGATTCCAACTTGGTGCAAACCTTGGTATTAATACAATTTGCTTGATTTGGTCTTTCTGATAACACTGATTGGGATTCATTTTTGCACCGCCAGGTTAAAAAACGAATTTTAAGCCTCAAACAGTCAATTATAGCGTGACAAGTCTGTGTTCATACTAGCTGGATCCCTAATACATCCTGCTCCAATAATCATGAAGAACATTTAGAAAATAAACAGTACTTACTTACTATTACTTACTAAGTATTACCTGAATTTGAAAAGCAGGTTAGTCTTGAATTCCTATCATTAAAACATCTGTAGTAGGTTTACCAACATAAAGCCAACTGCTGGCAAAAGAGGCCTTTATATACCAGAATGCAACTACAAACTAACAATAGAAGTTGACAGACCAAACCATCACTCAACTAAAAAGGCAACTAAACACAGCCTCAACAAAAACAAAAGATTCACCCTTATTCACCAAGACCGATTGGTATCCTGTAACTCAAGATAAATGAGCCGGGGATTCAAGATTTATGTTTGTTTTGCTCTTTTGGCAGCCAGATGCTCATTAATCACTTTAAAGCAATTAAATGCTGTCTGCCCAAATGGCCTGATCTCCAATGTCCTTCATATTCACTCTTTAAACCGTTGTTTCTGGCGAGGATTAAGGGCTCTTTGCGAGAACAGATGATAAAACGGCTGGATTACCAAAGAGAAGTGAGACAAAGCAGTGTTTCTGGGACAAGTTGGTTTGTTTAAAGCTGATCCTCTGGAGGACATTTACCACACGTATCTTGAACTCCTCCATGTATCCATGTGTGTTTTTGGCAAAAACATTATAAAACCTTGAATTATGATAAGAAGATGATGCATGTAAAAAGAGTGGGCAGGTGCAAGCCCTCTGAATTATTTTCCCAGATGCTGATAACTAAATTCAAGGACAACCTTACACATACAGATATACAGCTGGATACTTTCTAAACTTGTTCTTTACATAAAAACAGTTAAATCACACCACTGAAAGAAATGAATGAGGGACAGAAATTACCTTTCTCTGTTGTCATAAGAGGCTTCAAAGTGCTATTCACTGTCCAGGAGCTGTTTGCTGTATCCAGTGTTGTGCTTTTAAAGTCAATTGTTGGAGAGAGGGAAGAATGAATTGCAGTGTTGTTCAACACTGTGGAGTTTTCTCTTACTTTACTGAAGATTTGGTTGTTTGGTTGGGTTGTTTTGGTCTGAGGAGCAGTACTTGTGGACATTGTGGTGGTGGTCAGCCAGACGGACTTTGTAGTTTTAGCAGTGCTGCTGAAGTCCTTGCTTGTGGTAGTCTGTGTGGGGGTGAAGAGGGAAAACCTGGAGTCCACGTTGTCATCCTCCTGTAAGTGGTTGGGTATAGTTGTTGCCTCCATTGTGACACCCAACACAGCAGTCGAGAGCTTCGGTCCCAGAGACGGGTTTTCATCGTTCACGGAGCGCGGGACACGCAACACACCAGCTGTGTATCCGAACAGCAATAACTCCAAAACTGAAAACAGTAACATAGTGTAACATATACACGTCATGTTCTTATTTAACTCCCCATTAGAACCGCTTCCGTTTAATCTCTTCCCACTAAACAGACGTTTAATCCTTCAGAAGAATCCACACTTGAATACAAACACTTCCACTTGCCCACTCGTGCTGTGAACTGCACGGCTTCACTCCAGCGGGACTGACAGCTGCAGGCACCGCCCACCAAAGAGCCATCATAACCAATCAGAGCCCCGGCTTTGTCATGAACGACGTCAAACATCGCCAATCACGTAGTCTCAAGGAGGAGTCTCGCTCAATGGGATCTAACTAGTTCAACGAGCTCTCAAAAAGTGAAAAAGAAAAAAAACCGCTTCACAAGCATTAACTGCGGTGTGAAAAACTACACGCGATAATATGTGTGAAAGCGAAAGCTTCTTGCTCCAATTAGGTGCTTGAGCAGACATCTAAGTAGGACCAATTTGAGAAAGGTAGGCAGTCAAAACAAATAAATGCGTTTCTTCACGTTATTTATAGATTTGTAAAACAGACTCTACCAGTGAAGTTTTTCCGAGGCAAAGATTTTATTTTAAAAAGTGAACGTTAAAAAAAACAAGTATTGACTATCAACTTAACTTGGTTGAAGTAAACAGAAACGGACCAGTAAATAACTTCAAAAGTACAAAATTCTGACGGTGGTTATAATAATTGTCAATTGTGTGAGAATCATCCGTCCTTAATCAGAAAACCACTCTAGACTAATAGTGACCTCTGGTGGTGAAGTAGACTAATGCAACAAAGAGAACGCTTAAACCAGTACAGGAATCCCAAGTAGTCAGAGGTTAATGGTAGCTTGTAATATTTGCTTAGTTACATTTACTTGAGTAGTTTTTAGGGTAACAAGCTTTTTTGAGTATTTGGTAAAAATGCACACTTTTACCTATACTCAAGGAAATTTTTATGAAATATCTGGGCTTATTTACACCTTAGTTACAACTTAGTTACATCTTTGTTAGATTTTATCTGCATTCGTCTGTTACTAATATCATGTAAATAAATAATATTATTAGTTACTTGCGTTAAAGTTGGCAGATCATCTATAGCCTTATCTTCAAAGTTTATTTACTCTCAAAAATGCAAAGAAAAGCAGCTTAATTGTGTGCACCCAAGTGATAAAGACCTAGGCATTCATGAACTCCTTAGAGAACACGTGACAATGTTAACATATTTGAATTAAAACACTGTTTAATGATATGGTTAATCCGAGTGTATTTATGTGTAAAATTTTTCGATGCTTTCCGTACGCCCGCTCCTGTGCGCTTAACATTTGCTCCTGGATGTAAACACACAAAAATCCAGAAAGTTAATTATTAACACAAATTAACATATTTTTAATATAAATAAATATATGGTTATACATCCTTATTTCATTTAGCTTTTATTAGCAGCAATTATATAACTTGAATAGATAAAGAAAAAGAGAACAACAGCTTAGTTAGATTTACCTGTAAATGTTCTTTTAACAGTAAATGTAAATGTTCTAGATAACTCTTCTAATAGTTTGAACATCAGTGTTTTCTGCTTTGTATTGTTCATATAGAAGTAACTAGTAACTAAGTACTTGAGTAAATGTTTCAATCTATACTTTTATACTCTATCCAAGTAAATTATTTCGTAATTACTTTTGCTCTTACTCCTCCGCAAGCAGTCTATCTCCATACACATGTATAGGCTTCTTTCATATAAATTTATTTTATTTCAATGCTCCACTGAAATTGAATGTAAAAATATGGCATTTTCGTTGGGTAAATTTGACCCATTCAAGGTCACACCAAACCACCAAACAATACATTTCAATCGTGTTCGTGCAGTTAATTTGACCCATCATTATATTAAAACTGTAATATTAATAATATTAAGGAATGTTAATAATATTAAGGAACTTAACATGAAATTATTTTGTAAATACACAAAACATCATGTGATCACTTTAGTGGTGCTCTCTGATCAAAGGGTTGTCATTTAAAACCAGAAACTGAGTATGAAATAAGAGCAATAATCGAAACAGTCTCTCTTAACAAAAACAAGGCTGCCTCTTAATGAGGAAACGTTTTAATTATTTTTTTATATTTTTGTTTTGGTAAAGGTTTAACAAAGCCACAGAAGTCTATCAAGGTTTTTTGTTATTTGTCTCCTGTCTACTAAACTACATTTTAGTTTATTTCATTCTTCAAAAAATTAATCCTGTTGAAATTAAGATATATATTATTTGCATAATTTTGACCCTGAAATACAAAAAACATCTCTCCTGCAAAAGAGCATAGAAAGCACACACTGGGTTTTCCCTCAATGCCTTTTCTTGGTCTGTGAAATGAAAATCTTGATAACGTTAAACTCAGAGTTTTCGAGTTTTTCAATTACTGCATGCTAATTTTGTCTGGCTGGGGATGCTTTGTTCAATGTGAAAAGTTCAAAGACTGCTTTGATGGCGAATGGTGCTGCTCCATGACGGTATAGTGATCAGAACTAAGGAGCTTCACAGCACTCAAGAATCCGCCTTTAAACGCTTAGTGAAATTTGTGACAGTAACACAAACTGAGCTGCTTATATTTTTAACAGCCCTTCAGGAAAGCAATGTAGGAAAGAGAGAGAGAGAGAGTTTGTCTGCTTCATATCAAATCAGACTAAATGAGTTGATAAGCTAGTGTGCACCTCTGCATTTGTGTTTGTCGCCACAGCCGCAGGCAAGATGCACAGTACTTCAACTAGAGAAAGTGGGTGGTTTATATCCCAAAGTGTTTGGTTTAGCACAGGGAGGGAGGGAGGGAGGGAGGGAGAGAGAGAGAGAGAGAGAGAGAGAGAGAGAGAGAGAGAGAGACAGGAACAGATAAAGTTTATGGGAAGGAAGCCTAAGATCAGTGCTCTATACACATCCTACACCCCTTACTTGGACATCTCTAGGACACTCTGAAGCCAGACTGAAGGATATACCACTCATTTTTTAAGAGAAGAGAATGAAGTCTGTCCTAAAGAGAACTTTCACCAACTTCTTCTTTGAGTACGAGACTCCTCGACAGGTTCTGGTCAGAAACAGAAGAATTGCAATTGTGTGTCGAATCATTCAGCTGGGCGTTTTAGGCTACATCATTGGGTGAGACATTTCTCTTATTCTTAGAAAAAGAAAATGTGAAATAAATAATACAGTGTATAGTGAACAGACAAAACATGCTTCAACAAGAGCAGAAAAATGTTCAGAATGTAAACGTCCAAAAGCTCTGATTGAAAGCACTCTTACAGCAGCTATAGTTTCTGTGTTGCAAACACATGTTTCTGAAGCAAACAAAAAATGATCTGCGTTTTTAAAAAGAGTGGTTTTTAGATGCTTATATATCCAATTGAAACATGCCTTCTATATGATCAAAACAAGCCTGACAGAGCTGCTGCTGCCTCTGAGGTTTTAGCTAGCTGTACCTGTGTGGCTTCTGTGGGAACGATACACTCATGATAAAAGTGTGACATTCAGCTTGTTTAGATAGGAACACATTTGTGCAAGCACTGAAATGTCATGCTGAAGTTATCCAGTAGACAGGGGCGGAGGGATAGATGCCGGGAGGCACAAGTCCTGACTACATCAAGAATTTCATCTGAAACATTTAACATTGTGAAATTCACTGAATATCAGGGAGAAATGGTTATATGATGCTTGTCGTAAGCTCTACATTTTATGTTTAAAGTAATATATATTAAACATTCTGAGGTTCTCTGCAAATGCTGTATGGAATGGGCACACAACAGAAGAATGGTCAACAATCCTTTCACTTTTTAAGTTATTTTTTTCTTTATAAAATGGACTTTTGGGCATCGTGGTGGTGCAGTGGATAGCGAGGGCGCCTCACAGTAGGAATGTTCCCAGTTGCGGCTGGAAGGGCATCCGCTGCATAAAACATATGGCAGATGAATCGCCGGTTCATTTCCCTGTGGCAACCCCGAAACGGACAAAGCCGACAAGAAGATGGATGGATGAAAATGGACTTTCATAGGCCACAATTAGTAATCAATCAAAAATAAGATAAGTCTATATATAAATTTTTATTTCCTAGATAAATTTACTAATTTACTTTATTTAGTGTTTTATACCCAGATTTACAAACAAGGATAGTGGTGAATTACAATAATGCTTGCTACGCAGTGCACAATTATTCAAAACATTGAATACAGATATGTGCCAAACAATTTTAATAATAGGTGAAAGCTAATTTATTTCAATAACCTGTATGTTATATTAATTAGTACGTATATTACAAACAAATGAAAATATTTCATTGAAACAAAAACAAAAAACCTTTTAGTTCGCTATGTGTATAGTGAACTAATGTCGCAGAGACATTTTGACCTTTAGCATCTTCAAATATGATTAAAAAATATATTGAAAAGTACAATTGCACTGCAAAATGGCTCACCTGCGTCTTCAGCCAGGTCTGAGGTTTACACATTCTGTCATTTATTGTAATTATTAGTTTATCATTCTTTTATAGCCCACATCAACATCATGCTCTATTATTGTTGAGGAGCGTCATTAAACTGTTAAACTCGGAGAATTAACGTTGAAATGAAACCAGCCTTCTCTTGGTGTACCATTTCAAAAGATCACTTGCATGAGAAGACTTCCTATCTTGTAAGGATTGGCTTGATGATTTATTAATCAATTTACAACAGCTTTTACGGAAGTTCATTCACTCAGAATAACAATACTGACACCATTAAACATTTCATTTAGATGTCACTATTTTTCATTTTCTTATTTTTTTTTCAATGTCATATTGAAATAATACTTTTGTTTGGACTAATAGACTTCACTGATGACACATTGAGGCTTCTTCAGATCATCAGCTAAATTTAACAGGTGAAGGGCCATTTATGATTACATTTGGACATAGGACTCAAACACAAATAGATGAATTCATAATTTGTTATTCATAACCACTTTTAATATGTATAACAATGGCCTACTGCTCACATTGCTCAAGATAGTCAATATGTTCTTGTTATCATTTTATACCATGTTGCTGACGTGGCAAGTAGAGAGTTACAATTGAGTACATTTTTAACAATTGAGGAGATTTTTTTGTGTGTACTTGTTCTTTTTTTTAAACGCTTACTCTTACTTAAATAGAGTTTAAGTGAAGTAGTTCACTTCTCTAAATGTTTATCATGTTCTTTACTTAAGTGAAAAAGTGTTTAAATGTAGCTATGAAAAATTAAAAAAGAAAAAAGCATAGAGAGCAAGCACTGATCTCTGACAGAGGCTGGAAAGCTTTCCCCTTTCTTGTTTAAAATTCAAGAACAAAACAATGCATCAGTTATGTTTTCTGACAAATAACAAAAGTTGTTTGTAACCATGTAGAATCAACCGGCATGTAGCTTTAGACATAGAATTTGTGAATGGATGTTTAGATTCTCTTCCTCACTCTGATCTGCTCTCAGACAAGTGTTGGCTGACTTGATCATAAAATAGATAAAATATGTTGAATCAGACTGCTAGCATTATTTTACGGTGGCTCTTACACACTAGCCAATAAGATTAAGTGATGATTACTGTGTATCGCTGAAACAGCAGAGATGACCCAGAGCCACTTGGCGAGAAAAACACTGCAGCTGTAAAAAGTTACTCTGAACTCAAGTACATTTTGCTTGAATATAATTTTTATATCTGTACATTTACAAGTACTCGAGTACTGAAGTAGTGGAACCTTTCCTCAAGAACAGACATTGAGTATACTTTCCACCTCTACTTAGTTTTATATATGTAAGAAAAATACTATTTATTTTAAGCTAACGATGTGGGGTTTACATGTGTTTTGTACTATTAGATATATTGTGTTATGCAATATTTATTAACTATGTTTTTAATTGATCTGTTAGGCAGCATTAAGTGCCCTGAAAGGCAACATATGGTGAATAAACTTGATTAATAGTGAACTATATTAAATATTCAACCAAATCACCAACCTCACATAGTTTTGAATTGTTTGAGGAAAAAGAGAGTCTTGAAGAGCTAGGGGGAGTACAAACAAGATTAGGTGCCAACCACCTAGCGGGGAATTCTGGGTATTAAATACTCTAAACATGCACAAGCTCTCTCGATAATAAGTGGTTGTTTATAAATGCATGAAGTAAATTCAGCTCATGATCTTTCTGAAAGTCTGTGTCATTTTTAGATGAGCTTGGAAAAGCAGAGGGTCCTGCTTAATGGGAAGATGAACAGTTGCTGTACTTGCCTCAAGGGAATGAGGCTAGAATGTTGAAACCCTCCATCAACACATACTTGCACTTGCTGAAAAACAACTGATAAAACCCTCATTACGTGCATTTAACGTTCTGCAGATGCTGTGTACACAGCTAGCATTGATCAAACATTCAGTGTTTGTCTATTCTAAATAATACAAGTAACTACTGAATATTCACCATTCAAGGTCGACTTTTAAGAAATAACATCAATGTATTAGAAAATACTGAAGGAGGATTTTTTACACATGTAGAAAGGTGCTTTAATAATGACAACCTCTATATACAATTGATCTGGTTTTCAATTGAATTAGATCAAATTAATTGCAAGGATAAACAGAAAAACTTGGTTGTGTCTGTTAGGTATATAAAGATGTAGAGCATGTAGAGAACGAACAAAAATCAATCTAGGCAAAGTCTGGTAATAACCCATTTAAGTTACTGAATGATGATTGCACAACATTACACTATTACATAATTATTGCTGTGTTGTGTTTTTCAGCTGGGTGTTCATGTATGAGAAAGGTTACCAGACAGGGGACACAGCCATTGGCTCCATTCTGACCAAGATGAAGGGAGTCTCTTTCACAAACTTCAGTGGGAGTCCGAAGATCTGGGATGTGGCCGATTATGTGTTTCCTCAACAGGTTGGTCATATTTGTTATTTTAGGATATAAGGGTGAGAAAATATCTACAAAATGTTTTCTCAAAACTGAAAAACTGATGTTTCTGAATGCAGATAAAAGCTATGGAGTTTAATTACGGTTAACATTGACATTGGGATACTGTGACTGTCAAATGTAACCACAGATAAAAGTCCTCTCACAGTGTAAACATCTTTAGTCACACTGCTTGAATTTGTTCTCATTGCTACAGGGACTTTACCGAGATGCTTAGTGATTCTGATCAGTCTCTCACTTTTAAGTGAAATCCATCAAGAAAAGAAATACTATTCTATGACAAGTTTAAATTGTGTTAAAAGTTTCTTAAATGTACTTAAATCTAGATAAACAGTTTGTGACTGTTATTATATCAGATATTGTCTGAAAGCAATTCGATCTTAACAAACCTTTCAGAGAAAAGTAAATATGTTATCACTCTGCAATCAAAGGAGGGGCAGCAGGAGATTCAACATACAGTACTGTCAATAGATCTCTCTGCAGTATCTGTCTATCTACAGTTCTCTCTCTCTCTCTCTCTCTCTCTCTAACAAAACAATCCAATTTGCATGTCTCTCTTTGGAAAATTGATGAAACCAATTTATCTATTCTATCTATAATCTCAATCTGCATAATGCAATGATTGTCATTTTGGATTAAGATTTTGTCTATCTTCTGTCCAACTGTACCCCTGCCCTGTATCTACAGCAATATTGACATTCAAATTTTTCTCATTGGAAGGTTACATGAACCAACCTTGTGTCTGATGTTATGCTGGGTCTTATCATCTTAAATTTGAAAAAAGGAGGCAGGGAAAGCAGAACTAGCACTTGCCAGTTAAGGCAGTCCAAATTGGTTTGCCTATCTGTCGGTTATAGCTAATGCCCTAATCTGTCAGTTTGCCTTTCTGTCTGTTATAACGATAGTCCCAATCTGTCAGTTTGCCTGTCTGTCATTTATAGCTAAAGTGCAAATCTATCAGTTTGCATGTTAGTCTGTTATAGCGAAAGTCCCAATCTGTCAGTTTGCCTGTTTGTCTGTTATCGCTAAAGTGCAAATCTGTCAGTTTGCATGTCTGTCTGTTATAGCCAGTCCTAATCGGTCAGTTTTTTTGTCTGTCTGTTATAGATAAAGTCCTAATCTGTCAGTTTGCATGTCTGTCTGTTATGTCTGAAGTCCAAATCTGTCATCTTCCCCATCTGTTTGTTATAGCTAAAGTGCTAATCTATCAGTTTGCCTGTCTGTTATAATTGAAGTGCTAATCGGTCATTTTTCCTGTCTGTCTGTTATAGCTAAAGTTTTAACTGTCAGTTTGTTTGTCTGTCTGTCTAACAGTTGTTACTAAACCATGTTACACTAAGAACATGTGTACATACAGTATGTATATACCATTGTATATACCAAAACATAATTTTTATCTATATTTTTTTGGTTTGTCTTCTGGCTGCTAATATGTCTGTCTGAAATATTTATATTAACAAATGTAAATGCCTGTCTAATGAAAACAGCTCTATTTTGGGTGACATGACAGTGCTTTGCCGTTATTTTTCATGAGCTGATACCTGCATCGAATGTCCTGTAGAAGCAGAGTAAACCTAATTTGTTAAGAAACACTATCACAAACAGGAAGCATGATGTAATGTAAAGTGTAGTCCAGCATTAAAATGGACATGGTCATCGGTCATGAAAAGCTTCAAGTCATCTCTGTTCTGCATTCAAGGGTGACGCGTCTTTTGTGGTAATGACAAACTACATTTCTACTGTGGGACAGCAACAAGGCAAATGTCCTGAGGTCAGTAAATGTCTCCTTATTATTCGTTTCTCTTTTGCCTTTATATCAGATTTCAAATCAGGTAGCGATTAATAGTCTTTGAGAACACATAAAAAATAATACCCTTAATAATGAGCAATTAACTATTTGGATTTTGTCTATAAATAGTTTTTTTTGTTTTATACCAAAGCAATTAAAGAAATAAAAAAATATGGTACATTTAATTGCATGTCAACATGTTGGTCCATAGATATCAACTTGAAAAATAGATACAAATTTCTGGTTGAAATTTGATAGAAAAGAAAAACTTCTAATCTGTTGTAGCAAACAATTGCTTTTCATTAAGATGAAAAAAATCTAATTATACCCTAAATAATTTGCACAAAAAACAGTTTTTAAAGGTCAGTTAAGCTATTTGAAATGGATACTTTTTACACAGAGTGGTTGATCTTTAACCAAGCAAGGTTTGTGTCAGGTATTTCCCAAGCTTAGACAAACAGGTCTGTTTGAGACCTTCAAGAAAACTTTGCTTAGACAAATCAGTTTTAGAAATTTTTTGTCTTTTGGCCTGTCATCTCTTCAGCATATACTGTCTCCCTCATATTTGTTTATCTTCATAGCAGCTAAAGAAGTGAACTAAATTGCTAATCTCTTGTGTGTTTCAGCTATCAGATGGGAAGAACAAATGCCTATCCAATGCAGACTGTAATGAAGGAGCAATCAAACGTACGGGAAATGGTAAAGTTCTAACCGTCTCGTTATTGCACGAGAATGAAGGGACACTGAAGACTAACACGGGATCCCCATCCAGCAGAGCATGAGCACTAAACCCTATTCTTGCATGCTACATTATTGCAAAGACATAAACTAACCAAATCATTCTCAAAAGTTTTAGAAGATTTAGCTTTAGGTGTTCCTATGTCTTTCATGCATAGTGGAATAAAATCGTTTTGGCCCAAACATATTTTTACCATTAATAGGAAATTTTTTTTAGGATTTGACATTAATAGATTTGAGATCACAGTTCACAAAAGTTGTCATAATTTCTGGTGGCTTCAAATTAGATCAAGAAAATAATTGAAAGATTTTTGAAGATTTTTTTTCATACCATCTTGCATTGTTTCTAAAGAAATCATTCTTCTCTTTGATTTTGGCGATTCCCAAGCTGCTGACCTCATTGGTTGAAATTTTAGGGTTGACTGGGACATTTTGAGTAGGGTTAATTTCAGGGAATGTTTTTGGCTACGTCATGTCAATGAAAGAATGTTCAGTCCTAAATGAAATGCCTCATAATCAACAGCATAATGTGATGGATGTAAAGGCCAAGACATGTGAACCACATGTCTTTTTATTTAGAATTAATGTTTTAAACTCATCTAATCTCAGTTCTCGATTGATCAAAATCTGTCCTACACCCTGAGAAAGATTTTTCGTAGAAGAGCATGTATGATGTGCAATTTTGAGTCTGCAACTCAGATACCAGTTGTTCAATAGTGTCTTGTCCCGATTTGTATTATTCCTGATGATTGGTTACAAGTTTGTTTGGGTTTGTTAATGGAGAAGTTAATCAACCTGTAGCACCAACAGCAAACAAATTAAACACAGCACAATGTTTTTGCGTGTCAAACAAGGACAGATTTTGATATGGGCCATTGCATAGGAGGGCATCGTGGGGAAGCGGGGATGTTGGTGGGTGCTTTGGCCAGAATGCTAGCACTTTTTGGGATTTGCCTGACTATCAATTGATTTTCAATTTCTCTTTTTGAGGAGTAAGAACAGCCTCCAATTGGTTGTGTGCCTGCTGCTGGAAGGACAAGCCAGCTCTCTGCTAGTACAGCCAATTCATTCATTCTGAATTATTGTTTAACATCCAAAATAGAACCAGACAAACAGTTGAGGAGTTCAATCAGGACAATCAGGAGTTCGCCCAAGGAATGAAATAGCCCAGGATCACCCCTAAAAACTAACAGTACATTTCCACAGTAGCTCTGCACTGCAGTTGGTCCGTCATCTATCATGACTAACATGCTTTCTTTTGCTGCTCTGAGACTTCTTTCTCTGCTTTCCACGTCTTTGATGGAATGTATCCCTTTCTTATTGATGTCTACAATTCCCAGATGCCATTCAAATAAGGCCAGCCTGGTTTACAGAAAAGTTTAAATTACAGAGTTGCAAATTATGAATTATAAGCACTGATGAGAAAACAAATAACAACTTGTATTTTTTTATGCTTTCTAGAGCTCATGCACAACAAATTATTTTTAATGTTGTTATGATAGGTAGAATTTATCTAGTTTGTTCCTTATAAGTACCACAAACCTAAAGAAGCTGCTAGAATGGCCAAACAGTACTAAGAGAACTACAAATGCCATTAAAAGGGAAACGAGTAAGTTTGTGAGCAAATCTGGTACTGCAATAAAAGTAAATTGCGTTAGATTCAGCCCTCTCTCTTTCCAAATGTTCTAAATGACAATGTTTTCAGCTGTACGCTCTCTAAACATGTCATGACTGAATTAAGATTAAGGTTTGATGGAAAGATGAGAGGTAGAACATAAAACCAAAACACGAAATATTAATAATATTTATTGTCTGTTACTCAGCTTTTCAAGTGCTAATGTTCAGGCTGGTCTACTACTTCCAATGATTTCAAAGCTTGAGATTAACTCAAAGATTCTTGAAATATTAGAAATTTTATGATTACATCTGTTGGATTTGCATACATACATCTGCACCTTTAAATATCAAAATTCTGGCTGAAACTTATTATTTGCTCAGACAGTATTTACAAATTTCTGGAACACTGTGTGGTTTTCAAATAATCAAATATTGATTCAAGTACTTTCACTTTCGGCCTAGAAGAACGGTTATTTCCAGAAATACAGGCAAGAGTAAACAACACTCTCCTATTTATGTCGTCTAAGGATCCAGACTGGCTCAAACTTTCAATGAACCTAATCAAGATACACAGATTAACCTCAATCCAATTTTGAGTATTTGTTTTTAAACTTTATGTTTGTTTGTGGACGTGGAATCTCTGATGTTTGTGATAAAATGTAGAAATCCAATATAGGTAAACTAGGTATAACAGAATCATCTTTGATTGACAGAAATTCAGAGAGTAATAGTTTTTATTAAGTAACTTAGTAATAATCGAGCCACTTTAGCCTATTGATTAGCTCTCATTGTTGTTTACCTATGTTTAAAAATAGATGCATCTAGCAATATATAAGTTTATTCTATATTGCTGCTTTTATAATCTAACACAAGACAACATTTGACAAAAATATTGCAGGTACTTTCAGTTTGCTCTGATATCTAAGATCAATTTAAATTTAATTTCTATGATCTCAACTTTGTTCATTCAATAGAATTTTAAATGTTCTTTAAAAAATATGTGCTTGACCAAAGAAGATGCCCAATTAAAGAAAGCTATAAAATAGTCTAAAAATAAAACTATAAAATTGACAGTAACCTGTAAATGTGATTCAGTAAAAACCTGTTGTTTCACTGTTCTCTCAGGTCCTATGACAGGCAGATGCGTGACCAATACCAGTACCTGTGAGATCTATTCCTGGTGTCCTGTTGAAAATGACACCATAATCCCAAAGTAAGGATCCTACTGTATCTGTGTTCTTTTCATAAGTGAGTGAAATATGCTCAAACTTGGGAGCTTAATATTTAAAGCACAACTGTTTTTGTTTGAAAGGTTAATACTTTGGGTTTGGGCATCACCAGCAATTCACGAGTTCGCTCTGCTCATAATGGCCTGTTATTGCAACTGTGGTTGGCGAGAAATGAAGAAGCGTACTAGGCGAGCTGTCCGAGTGTTAGTCCAGGACGATTGAGCAACCTGGGCCTGGAGAATACCCCCCTCCCCCTTTAGATTTCCAACTATTACGCAGTTTAAACGAGGAGTAGACTGTCTTACACAAAGTGAGGATTGAAACATGCATTGTGAGTGGCGAAGGGGTGGAAGGAGGGATGGCTTGCATGATGTAGATGTTAGCTCTTTGGTCGTGTCTTATATACTGGAGATAATAGGTGGGACCATATAATTAGTCAATTATCAGCCAAGCTCCTCCCGAACTTATGTTAATCGGATGATTAACCTCATTAGGTTGGTATACACCCTATGACCCACAAATGATTTGTCCAGCTAAGCTACTTAAATCATTGATCATAACAAAACATGGACATAGTGTCCGTGACGTCACCCATAGGTTTCTGATGAAGAGTAAAAAGATGGGCAAAATGGGTAAGATGCAGACGGCAATGGTAATGAAGATACCGAAGTGGTATTAATAAAATTATTTTTAATACTTGCTATGAAGGTCAGCACTAAGAGAAAAAAAAATTGAAGCATAAGGGGCTAAATGTGTTTTTTTTCTGCTATGAAGTTGGTCTTTTTTCCATGACAACCTCCAGTGGCTGGTTGAGGTACTACAGGTCAGTCCACTCTCTTAAAGACATCAGCAGCAAAACATTAAAGTGCTGTTCATTGGTCAAAATTTCTCCTTAATATGATGCTTAACTCTGACAGCTGTCTGTGGTTAGACCCAAGTAACATATTCCTATATAAACATTAAATATGAATCTTAGAGAAACCTTCACCAGTCTAAATCATTTTAACCACAGTGTTAGCGCTGCATCCTGAGAATCAAAGAAAATAACGAGGTACACCTTAATATAACTAATAAAATATACACTTTTCTTCTCAGCCCTCCATTGCTACTGACATCAGAAAACTACACTCTCTTCATCAAGAACTCAATCACCTTCCCTGAGTTCAACGTGGTCAGGTAAACGTAGTCCTTTTACAGCTGGCAACTGTTTAATGCTCTGAAAATAACTGAAAATAAACTCTAAACTTAAAAGCAAACAATGGTTTGTAAAATCTGTGATATTGAATAACGTTCTATCTCCCGTTCTTCTCTTGCTCTTTCTAGAAGTAACTTGGTTGAAGCAATAAATCAGAGTTACATCAGTTCTTGTTTATATCATCCCAAGACGGCTCCGCTGTGTCCTATCTTCAAACTGAAAGACATCGTAGAGCTCTCTGGCTTCACATTCTCGGAAATAGCACAAGCGGTTGGTTTATTTCTTTGAAGAATGTAAATTTACACAGCAGTTATTCACACTCCTTTAGCAACAAGAAATGAAATACACTCAAGTCAAACATAGGAGCACTGTACACAGAAGTTGTATCACAGACAATTAACAAAATAACAAATTACTAATAATTTCTGAATTAAATGCAATTATTTCCATCACCAAAATTCAGATCTGTTAACAAATTTAAGTTTGACATAAAACTACGATCTGACTGATTTGCTGACTGCAGGGCGTCTACAGATTTTACACTCAAAATAGATTTTTGCTCGCTTAAAATAAATTTTTCTACATGAATAGAACATTTGCTTCACAAAACGCAACTCATGCACGTGCAAATGTACTTATTGTGCTCTCAAAATTATGTTTTTCCAAACCTTTGTCTTAGTACCTCTATTTCCATTTAGATGTAACAATATTTATTCATCACAATAAATACAAAAATATTATATAACAATAAAAAATGTTACATTATATTCCCAATTGCATGTACAAAAAAAATGATGTAGAGCTTTAGGCACAACAACTAAATACAACCAAAGCCTACATATTTTGATATCTGATCATTTTTCGAATCATGATGGGGTTTTGTGCCTCTGTAAACTGTTCACAGCATGCACAATCTGGCAACCTGATTTATGAGAAAAAAAAAGAACAAATACAAAATATAAGCAAAAACAGAAACTAATTGAACATAAGTTTTTGAATATTTGTGCATAATAAGTTTGAATATGTTATTTAAGTAATTCGGACTTGAACTTTTTAATGACATGTGGTTCATGTCTTACACAGTGATCCTTAAATAGACTGTTTTAATTAGAAATAAATCTCACTCATAATGCACGCAAGTTTTTTTCACCTTAGTGACAACATGGCATTCTGTGTTAATTTAGTACAGTATTTAGTAAGAAATATTTCAAAATTATTTTCAGTTTGTCAGCAAAACACTGATGTAAGCAATTTTTGTGGTATGGATTTCAGGGAGGCGCAGTTGGAATCCTCATCAAATGGGATTGCGATCTTGACCTAAATATCAAATACTGCAATCCAAAATATGAATTTTACGGCCTTTATGGAACTGGTAAAAATGACAAAGACAAACCATCACTGGGATACAATTTCAGGTGTGTGTTGATGTTTATCCGCTGATCTATACTACATACTCATAACTGACGATGCCCACATTATTATTTCTAAAAATGGGGATTTTTAGGAGCTCTCAGTTAAAATGACTTGAATCATTTCAATAAGAACAGAACTAAAACTTCCACAAATGTTTCAGATATGCTAAATATTACATGGAAGATAAAGTGGAAAAGAGAACCTTGATGAAAGTGTTCGGAATACGAATAGACATTACTATACATGGGCAGGTAAATATTTACATTTCTTTTATGAAATATTACAGGATGAGCTTCATTGATTTATGTGTCCCTGCAGGCCGGAAAGTTTGATATCATCCCCACAATGACAGCGATCGGCTCCGGAGTGGGAATCTTCGGAGTGGTGAGTCTCTGAGTATTCTTCTGTGTCTGTAGAACAGATCTCATGCTGTTATAGCTACCAACTTTGTTTCAATTACTTTAAACCAATATTACTGACCAATATTATTGACCGATATTATTGATTAAAACTAAATAAAATGTGTTGTTTTAAAACTTTAGAGCATATCAAGAACCACCCTGAAATGTTTAATTAACCATTTTTAATCTTGCATGAGCTGTGTACCAGAATTTAAAGGGAAACATATTAATGATGATTAATTGAGTAGAGCAAGAATTCAGCACAAACTATTAAAAAAAAAGATTTGTTACAACAGCTAACATCATGAGTTCTTCTGATTTGATAGTGTACTATTAAAATGCAAAGCTACATGTGAGAAGTTTAACCAGTGGTTATGATGTGTGTGTGTGTGTGTTCAAGGCCACTGTGGTGTGTGACTTGGTCCTCCTATATTTACTTCCTAAAAGACATTTCTACAAAAACATGAAATTCAAGAATGTGGATGTCCAAGAAGAGGTGAGTCATTTTCATAGAGATAGTAACTGTAACAAAACCGAAACTGTATCAAATAATGGCATCTGATAAAATCCTGACAGGTTTGCTGCAGAAACAGCTTTCTATACCGCAAACAATCTACAGTTCAATAACATACATTTTTTTTAAGTTTTAAATATATTTTTTAAATATATCAGTCACCTTCCACACAGCTTGATTAAACCTAACGGGCTAAGTTCTGTGATATTCTGTGCTTTCAAACAGTATCTTCCATAATTACTGAACCGAAACATAATTATCATCTGTTGATATTCCATATACAGGTACTAATTGTATAATTAGAATATCACAAAAGAGTATATATTTTTCAGTAATTCCATAAAAAAAAATATTGCCTAAAAGATGACCATTTAGACCTCGCATAAGGAGGGTAAGACACAAAACGTAATTGTAAAAGAGTATGGCTGTTCACAGAGTTCTGTGTTTAAGCACATTAATAGAGATTTGAAGAGTAGGACAAAAGAGATGTGGGAAAAAGTGTAGAAATAATAGTGATAACTGCAACCAGGAGAAGATTGTGAAACTCTCTCATTTTTAATGGGTTGTGCTTCACAAAGACTGGACTCCAGGTGGAGTCAGTCCATGAACCACCATGGACATATGTATTACAGGCTTATGTTTCAGCTGCCACATTCTTTGTGTCAAACCACTCTTGAACAAAAGACAGCATCAGAAGCATTTCATCTGGTCAATAAGGACTGGAGCTTTGCTGGTTTTGTTTTCCGATAAAAGCAGCATTTAAAAGTTACAGAGTCTGGAGGAAAAGAGAAGAGTAAAAGAATCCACGTTCCTTGAAGTCCAGCGTGAGTTCTTCCAGTGATTGTTTGTTGTACCATGTTATCTGCTGGTGTTGGTCCACTGTGTTTTCTGAGGTCCAAAGTTAACGCAGCCTAGATGGAGGTTTTAAAACAATTCATCTTGCTGCTGCTGACCAAATTCAATGGAGCTGGAGCTGCAGATTTCATTGTCCAGCAGGACTAGCTGTTCAAAAGCTACCAGCTCCTGGTTTAATGCTTATAGTATCACTACTCTTAATTGAGCAAACTGAAGAAAAAAGTATTTGAGATATTGTGTTTTCACTAGCTGTCAGTTTTAATCGTCGGAATTGCTGAAATAATCAACCTTTTCATGATACTTTAATTACATGACCAGCGCTTGTGTACAGTATTTTTAACTCAACTTGAATTTCTATATTGAACTTAAAAAAATCTGCTTATACTAGGTGCTTTTTTTTTTACAGTGTGTGCATTATTTTTAAAAGACTGTAGGTAAGGGGGTTTCTAACTGGTGTTTGGGGACCCTTGAGTCTTTAGAGAGTATTTGTCCAAAAAACCATTTCAAAAACAAAGAACCATGAGATTATTCATAAATATTTTTAAATCAATTTTATTCTATATACTATATAGATATATATAATTCAATATTTTAACAATATTTTCTAATTTATGTAAGTGAAGCTATTACAACTTAAAAATGGCTACAGAGTGGCAAAATATAAACGCATATAATATACGTTTTTTTCAAGTTTTAGTTAACATGCTTTTTTCTCTCAAGAATGCTATATTTGTCTCCTTTTTTATTTTGTCAAACTGACCTATTGATACCCAAAAATAACTCTTAAACAGCTAAACAGGTGACTTTTCATTTTAATATTCATTGTCAAAATGATAAATCGAGGCTGACACATGGTGCAATTTCAGTAGACAAACATTAGGTGGCAGCAGAGGCACATTACTGAGTATCCTGAAAGAAAACTTATTGAGCAAATGCAGGTCTCTACATATTTACATTGAGCAGTCTTCCAGCACCGGCATGATGGAAACAAACATCCACGATTTGAACTGTAAATTAAACTTCATCTGATGGAGAGTTTGTTAAAGGCAAAGATCACCCACACATTCACCAGCAGATGTTTTATGATCATCCATACACTTTGAATGTGGGCAGAGGATGAACTATTGCATTCAAGCTAATGCAACACCATCCCTTAGATAGATACGGTTACCATAGCAACGCAGGACATTGACCAAACTTGCCACTTCTGGAGGAAGGAAAGTGAGGACAGATCTTGACCTGCAGGGCTCTCGCTCTGAGGCAACTGTTCTAAAAGAAAAAAAAAACCCTGCAGTTGATAGGGGCAGACTGAATGATGTCAGATATGGATTCTCTCATCCACAGACGCCGGCCTTAGAGGAGACACAAAAGGAAAACGATTCACCCAAGGTAGCCTTTCCCTGCAGAGCTTGTTCCATTACTGGGAGCATCTCCAAAAGCAAGATTTTTTCTTTTAGATTTGGTCACAGTAATTCACATGTTCCCTGTGTCCAGGAATGAATTTGGGACAGCTTCCAAAGCGCCTGACTGCTGCACTGAAGAAAAACAAGACAACAGATTGAAACTCCAGCCAAGACAATGGAGAGTCATGACATACAAAATGTCAGACACTGACCTCTAATATTTTCCAGCCAAATCACAGGAGGAACTCTTTCTGTAGCACTTCCACTTTAGAAAAGATAAACAACCTCTGGTTGTATGAATAAGGAACCGAATAGCAGAATTACAATTACAATACAGAGGTTTTTGTTATGTGTTCGTTAAAAACTATGCAATAAGATTTGTGCCAAATGTTTTCTATTGCTTTTTTTTTAAATGAACAAAAATTCTATATAAATATACATACATATATATATATATATATATATATAGTATTGTATTTAATACATTTTTAAGTTTCTAGTTTTCAATTGACACGTTTGTCTCATGTTGGGTTTAAAATCGAGTGACAAATACCAATAGATTACTCCGAACACCACCAACCAATGAGAAGACAGATAAGTTAAAGCCCCCCCCCCCCCTCCCTGAAAGATTTGTAACAGAAGTTAAGCTGAAAAAAAGGAAATGAAGGCTGAATTTTTTTTAACTGGAAACTGGAAAGGAAAGAAAAGTTAATGAAATTGAAAAGAGGCTTTGAATGCATATTGTAGAAACCTGGAACTAATTTATTGTTTTTTTTATTTTTATCTTTTTGTATTAACAAACACAGAATTTCACCTTCTATCAATTTATATTTGTAAGATTTTTTAGTATTTGTATAAAACATTTGGCACAAATTTCATAGAAAACATGTCTCAGAATATGTTGGTACATTGTTAATTTAATGATGTTTTTGGTGTGCATTTTGTGAATTGTTGTATAAGTGGTTGACTCTAGGACCTTGTTGTGTTCAGTGTGTTTGTTACCAGTTGGTGGTGCTGAGTCAGAAACTCAAGTTACAGGAAAGGTGGAGCTTGAGCCTTTATGACGTGCAGGTGGTCTGTGGCTAGCGCTCTAGCTCCAGCAGATACACGTTTTTTTGTTTCTTTAGGTCAATGACAATGCTGAACCTGAAATAAATGTTTTTTTTTATAAAGCTGTCTGAATTCCAATAATTTCCTTTAGATTTTGTGATAAAAAATGATAAAAATAAATAGCTTTTGTCAGCAAATTGATATATTCTTTGGATCAGGTTAAACACATGTTCTAAATGTTTTAGGGACTTCAGAGCTTCGCAATGTATCTCCAAAAACTGTTTGTTGCTTTATTCTGTTTGTTACGCCCCCTTCTTTTTACAGCGTTTTATGTGTCTCTCTTTTTTTTTTCCTGTCACCGGCTTGTGAGCCCATGCACGCTCTGATTCCTCAGGTGACCCTAGCTGATGCCTGATTCGCCAGTTCTGATGCCGATCTACATCTCGGAGGAGGACTGCAGTACCTTCGGTTTTTTTATTGAATGTTTCACGAAAAATTATGAGTCTAAGTCAAAAAAAGAGAAGTCACCTGCAATACTTTTATTGTTTCTGATTATGTCTGTGTGTACAAAAAGCATGCGAAAAATAGCCACTTTATATGCTTTGGTACATATTTACATTGTAAGAGTTGCATTCAGTGCTTTCTCTGGCCATGCACTTTTTCTAGTTTACTTGTATTGTAACTGTTACATTCAAAACAATGCAGCAGATTATCTGCAGATTATTTGTCAAAATCAGGCACAACATTGGACACAAAGAACAGGGCAGTAACTCCAACAAGACAACGCTCTACCTTCTCTGATATTTCTGAATATATATATATTAGTTTGAAAAGAAGTGTATTAAAGTGCCTCTACATGGCAAATTTTGTCTCCTCAAATAACATTTGTAGAAAAAAAATGGAATCTATATTGCACATGAGCTGTAACCCAGAAACCCTCATCAGACTCAGTCGTGACGGAGGTATAGCAGTTGAACCGATGCATATCTTTAGCTCTTACAAACAACTTGCAGGAAACAGTTAAAGGGGATCTAGACATTATTAGGTTTGTCCCGTAAAGACTTAAACCAAGAGAGGACATAGCACACATTCAGAGACATGCTGCAGAACAAGACCGTAAGAAGTGCATAGCAAGAACTGACAAGACTTCTCTACATTGGAAACAGACACATAACCGACACTGAAACAAAGAGTACATAGTTTGTACACAACGTAAACATACTTTTAACATAATATGCCTTCCATTAGATCTGCATTCCCAGACCAGCAGCGTCTTGACCCTGAGTGACACAGAAGATCTCAGTTCACCACAAGAGAGACTTCATTTACACCTGACCCGTTCAATACCTCTCTATACAGACAGAGAAAACATTTTTGTTTGGCACCGTGAATAGTTTTCCAGCGTAATTATTTGTCTAAAAAATGTTTTAGCTAACAAGCAATTCTACAAGGAGTGAGAGCATAAAAGCGGGTCAGAGAAAAAGCGATGGGGAGAGAGAGAGTGTAGGAGTCGGAAACTGGACCGCCATCTGCTCAGGAAATTACTGAGAAGCTAATGAAAGCCATTCTCTCCTGTTTATGAATCTATCTTGATATAAATAATATCGAGTCTGCTAAGTGAGTGGCTATCAGGTGAACAACCTCCTGAAGCAGAGAGCATAGTTTCTAAAAATGATCCAATTACTGGAAAGAACAGTGTCCGGGTAACTCTTGTGAAATGAATTAAAGGGATAGTCCACTCAAAATTAACCCATACTCTTCCTCATGCAGCATTTGAAAGGCTTACGTTCACTTTCGTTACAAAATAAATTGTAGTCTTCTATGTTTCACGCTTAATGGTGGCTGAATTGAAACCACTGAGAGTAGTTTACATTAAATACATTTCTTAAAAAATATTTTAATAAAAAGAAATCCTGATTTTAGCAGAACAACTCTATAAAGTCTAATTGCACAGTAAATTAATCACAAACTTTTGCAGCCGATGTATACAAAATTGACTATGTGTGATCTCTATTGTGTAACACAATTATTTATTCACCAACTCTCCAAAACATTTAATAAAAAAGTTAAATTTATGTCACTTTCACCAAAAAGACAGCATTTTCTTGGTAAAGGATAAATTGACTCGTTAGCAGAAATGAAAATTGTCCCCTAGTGTTGATAAAAGATTTTTTTACACGATTATCTCTCAAATTAGATTTTAACAGAAATACTGACTGTTCTGTGGTCTTCTTAAAGAGCTAGAGTGCTAGAACAGACAGCACTGTTGAGCTTTTCCATGAAAAGAACAAACTAACACATTAGCAACTGCATCATTGAGAAGATCATGCCTTGTATCAGATGGTGTTTCATAATTTGACACAAATTTCACTCCAAAAAAAATAAAGATAAAGCTTTTCAAAGATTATTTAGAGGGTCTAATGAGTGTAAACCCATTATAATTTGCAGAGTCAGGACAATAATTTTATTCCATAAGAACCCATTGTGATAAAGGTGTCACCAGTCGTTTAGGTTTTCTGGAAATTTCCTTGTTTAGCTCTATAATTTATTTTCGTTTTTTAAATAAAACAATCAGAAATACATTTTCAACAAAACTGCAGTTAAATAAAAACTACATAGGGGAATCATATGTGAGCTTGTGGATTTATTTACTTAGATCTCATCAAAGGCTGTATAACAGAGGCAGCATTCACAATGTTACGTATGAAGGGTAACGAAGGCTCAGAAGCCATCGTCATCATGGAAGTGGATGACTTCCCAATAATCAAAAATGGGTCCAGAGAGGCGGGACATAGGCACAGCCATCTGATTAGCTGAAGATTTAAATCTTAATATATCCTAAACAAACAAATAAAAAAAAAGGGTTCATGAAGGTCTGACTCAACAAACATTGCAGGACCAGGGGGGTAAAGTTTTAAAATGTGAGTGAATGAGAACCAGCTCACTTCTGTCCCCACCCCTTGTGGCTGGTCAAGACACTACAGTTCAGTTTCTTCCTATTGTGCACGTGCAGGGAGAGCTGGAGATTGCCCCTTGGATCTAACAAATAAAAAAACTTGTAATATTTATTTTCTTACACATAACAACCTTATCCTTGCTGGTTAAATTAATCTATTGCACTAGGAAATTATCAAAAAACAGCAAAGTGGTGGAGTTTGAGGTGGTTGCATCTGAACTCTGAACCCAAGTTTGATATAAGTGGAACAAGTAAAAAAAAAAAAAAAAGATTTCTTAAGCAGTGGAAAATGTGCATCCTTATCTGAAGATGCTCTAAATGCTGCCAAACAAAACGGATGATTGATTCCTATATTTTTCCACAACAGCTCCTCTCAACAACTCATTTCTGAGAGAACTTCCTAAAACGCACACTTTTCTCTTGAAAGGCGCTAGCATAATTGCTCAGACAGAACTCTCTCAATATGATTCCAAAAGGTCATCTAATAAGTCCCTCATTCGCCACTTTAAACACTAAAGCAAAATGATAAATTAGCCTGACAGAGGATGAGAGGTAAACACGGGCGTGTTGTTTAAGCAGATTTAACATTGGTGGAGCATCACTGATCTGGCACAGAGTGGCAGTTCACTTTCTTTGCTCAGCTAAACACTATCTTCACACTCCTTCCTCAATTGGCTTGTCTGTTGTGAGTGAAGCGACTCCCACACACTCGTTTGCCTGGCTGGCATGTTTGCGTGAGCGTTCTAGGGCCGTTAGCACTGCTGCCTGATGAATAAACCTTCTGAGAAGTGAAGCCTTGATATGATCTGAAACAAAGCGCTGTGACATGAGAGCAATCAGGACGTGACATTCACATCAGTCACACACATTGGGAGAAAAAGCTCTGTTCTAAATCAACCTACTGTAGTGCATGATTCAGCAGAAGCCCTCAGTCCTAGAACTCATTTAAATTAACTTCTTTACTTCTTACTCTACCTGAATTAAACCAGAAATATTGTGATGATACTGCTCGAGAAGAAAACAGCACAATATGAAAAGGCCATGCTATGAATTGCACATGAAAATATACAAAAAGTCAAGACACGTTACCCGTTGCTTTATACACATTTACAGTTGTGATGGCAGCAACGCCATCACCGTTTTTGCTTAATCATTTTCAGTCCATGCAGGTACTATGCAGTAAGCATGAAAAGTCATCTGTTTTTCAAACAAATGAATTCCATTTAAATGTACTTAGACCGGGATGTGAAGGAATGGTGGAATCCAAACAGTTTGAAGGCCAGGTTTCCTCATGATGGGTGCTCTTACTGTAAAAAGCAAGCGTCAGTAGACTTCTAAGTCAAGATGAGTCTGGAATGATCCCAGTGTAGTGTGATTTAGACAAGCTGAAGAGTGAGAGAAAAGCTTCTGCTGTGAGGGTATTCTCTCAAGAGGAGGCTGCCTCATCCTCGTGCAAGTCCTCCAGTTCAACTTCTCGAGAACCTTCTCCACTGCTCCCCTTTCTGAGAGAAAGAAAAACAGAGAGAGAGAGAGAGAGAGAGAGAGAGATATTAGGACTGGCTTTCAGACGGCGAAACTGGTTTATGAAGTGGGGTGTAGTTTGTAGGTTTTTCAGGTATGGGGTTACTGACATTTTTCACTCTATAAAGTTCTGTAGGAATTGCTTTGTCAATTTAATGGAATCTGTGGGTGTTCATAGTTACAGGGTTGCATTTGTGTATTCAGGGATAGTCTGCTGATTGGAATATAATAGCAACTGCGCAAACGCCCACCGGCTGTTGTTAACCTCTTTTTCCAATTAAATCAGGGGAGGGTTCCAAAAATTGTCTCGCTCCCCAACTTTGCTTTCTCTCTACATAAAGTCTTCTCTCAATAAAAACCAATGGCTAACGAAAGTAACATTTTTTTGTAAAAATGTAATACAATTTAGAATTATGCATTAAAGAAATACATTTGTATTACAATTATGGAAAGTTCCATGTAAACATTTGTTTTAAAAAGACAAAAACTGACTGTTCTTTTTTTTAAACCATGGGAATCAGAGGATCACTGGGTGGTCAAGGCATGCCACTTCAGCTCTGTGGGCTTTTTGGATTGCCCAAAGATATATATTTGACAAAATTTTAAATACAAAAATCATATCCAATTTCCTGAGATTTCCTCAAGTTACAAAACGTGATGCGATTAAGGACTTAAATATGTGGTCTGGGACTTGTATGATGTAGTTTTTTTGTACCAAAACTCACCTCAATGAAAGTCAAAGGAAGAAAATTCGGAACTTTAAAATAAATAAAAGAGAAGAGAAATTATCCTAAAAGAAAACTGAAACTGAAAAAAAAATACCTTTGAAAATACATTTAGCACACACAAGTTTTACAATTAAATAAAAAAAAATGTTCAACTAAATTTCATGAATAATCTTAAAAAAATTTGCTTCGTCAATCGATATGGACTCGCCCAAAAAAATCTAAAAAGAAGAGTGTAAATGAACTAAGAAATATAAAAATGTAGCCAACATGTTTCACAATGTTTTTTTGTTGTTGTTTTTTTTTACTTTTAGCGGAATGGCCTTAATGAACATCAGAGAGAAGTTTGTTGGTAATGAGAGGAATTTGAAAATGACTACAACATTGGTGAATATAATCTTCATCAGTAAGATCCTAAAATCTTGTTCTAATGCAAAAACAGCTACAAAAAGAGACTATTGTTTCCTGTGAAGCAGAGCATTAACCCACATTCCTTCAGTGTGTTTATACAAGGAGCCACTCACAAGCAATACAGAGTTTTTAAGTGTTCCTTAAAAAAAATGATCTAAAAAAATCATTTACACAACCTGGGTTGATAAAAATACAAAATATAAACAAAATTATAAAAAAAATGTTTCTAATCTCTAATACACAGACATAACTGCCTGTTGTTATAAGCAAGATGAGGCATTTTGTTTTGGATAATAACATTATTATAGTTGTGAATTTCCCAATACTTCAAATCAAATTACAAACATTTTATTTAACTTTTTTTAAGTTGCTACAACTATAGTTGGATATAGAATATATGACTTTCTTCTGATTTTTCATTTTAGTCATTCAGGCTCTTTATTGAGTACTTAATGAAACAATACATTCATGTATTAAAAAAATCAGGCATTCATCTGAAAATAGATCTTTTAATCATTGCTGGTTTCTGTTAAAGCATGTATTTTATGCTAGTTTCTGTTAAAGCATGTATTCAAAGATATCCCTATATATGGATAACCATACTTCTATCAACAAACTAAAAGTATTAAAGTAATTACATTTTATTTGTGCATTGAGCAAGTGCTTACATCAGAGCAATTAACTGTGCATCCAAGAGATACTAGCTCTACTCATCGAGAGATTTTCTGTATGAGAGATGCAGCTTTAGTAAGGGTTTACTTCCCAAATTATTTAATCTAACAAATAACACCTCAGACACGTACAAACAAAAATGCACAAACATCCACAAAACTGATAAAGATTAGTAAAAAACTGTTTCAGCTGTAAACAGTGGAATGCTGATAAGTTTTGTGAACACAAACCCAGTCTTTGAGAAAACACAGCGATTTAATGTTCAGTATAAGGATTGAATAACATGAAGGCAAAACGAAATCCTCTCAGTCTTTTAGCGAGAGGGAAGACACACGGGGACAGGATGGATACTGAAATGATTTTCATGGACACACAAGAATGAACGAGGGGAATCTGACACACGGTTTGAATGATAAATGACGACGCCATAATCAGTTACCTTAAAGAGGGCTGGAGCTTAAAAGAAGGCCGGAATGGCCACGAGTCCCTGCAGCGGGAAGAAGAAAAGAGAGAGAGTAGCTTTATGAAGACCAGAGTCACAGTGAACCACAGTAACTCCAAGCTCATATGTGCTCATCCTTGTTTAAATCTGCTCATGGACGAATACCCTCATACATGTTACTCCAGTAAAACACAGAGAGATTATTTGTATTATCAGTCAATGAAACGCAGCACCCACTGCTCAGGAGAAATTCCTGAAATGCCAAATGTATTTGTCGTAATAATCAGTGTTTCACCTCTGCACTCAGCAGACATCACCAGCAAGTGTTATCAGCAACCTCCAGCCTCTGCTTCATGAGAATACGAACATGGATATCCCACACTCAGCCGGTCCCCTTTGGATAAATATTAATGTTGTTTAAGGTGCTGGGAGGCAGAATAAAAGTGCTGAAATGTAATAACGCGCAGTCACATTATCCTCACAGCAAGCAAAGGTGCAGAGATGAGGCAATTTCTTCTCCAATGCTCCCAGCAGTCTCGTCACAGGGCCAAATGTACTTTTTGTTTACTTTGTTTTAATGGATTCATAAGGTATGCAAGAAAAAGATCAGCAAAATATAAAGAAATGTGTATTTATATTATGATTATGACTTCAATCATTAAGAAATATTATCAATTTTTTTATTTAACCACTTTTTGTTTATTTTCGTATGAATTTAATCTCTAAAATCTATGAGGAATTTTGCAAAGCAGAAGTTGCCATTTTTACTGATTTCCAACTGAGATTAGATGAACAATTTCAATTTAATATCCAGTTGTGATGGACTAAGTAAAATGCACAGCTCACACTGAATGCTTGCTTACATGTTTATATATAGCATATGGTTAAAAAGATACTATACAGAGCATTGTTTATTTGCTCAACACTCACATACTGGTGGTGATAAGCTACCTTGGTAAGCCCCTAAAATAATATGGCTGCCATTTTGTGTCCAGGGCCTCCTGCCCACCACTAAACCCACCCCACCAGTCACACACATCCATACTGGGCAATGCGGTGAACCAGTGAAGTGGCTTGCTCAAGGCCACAATGACAGAATGGACCTCACGGGGATCGAACCACCAAACATCCGACTACATGACGAAAAACTACACCACTTGACACCAAGGTGAACAGCACAATTTGTTTTGTTGGATGAAATGTAACTGAATATAACTTCATGAGCTTAACCATCAACTAACATAAGTTCGGGAGGAGCTTGGCTGAAAATTGACCAGCCAAGTAACCAGCCAGTATGTAAGGCAGGATTGTTGTGCAAGCTATTCCTCCTCCTACCCCTTCGCCACTTGTGATCCCCTCCTGGTTCTGGGATCCTTACTCGGACAGCTCGCCTAGTATGCTTCTCTGATGCCAAACACACTTCCGATACTAGGCATTTATGAGCAGAGCAAACTCCTGAACTAGAAAAAATGCTTCAGCAGGCCAACACCAGTGTGTGACTCCCCAGAAGAGTTGAAGCTGTTTAAGCAGCAAAGGGCATGTAACCCTATGAATTAGGAATGGAATGTCACTTAAGCTCATATGTGAGCCAAGGCAGGTGAGCCAATACTATCGTGAATAGGAGCAAATTCAGACAATTCGCCCATGTGGTCTACGCGCACTCCTACCAAAAACTTTCTTTACATACATCAAAAAGTGAGGTCATGATGCAAGAGTGTTTGAGATCCACAGTTGATTTCTCATAAAATATATTTTCATGAACACGTTGAAACCTTGGAAATTATGGTTTCAGAAGAAACATAAGCAGCCGTCCAATAAACATGTGAAATAGAGCGCACTTCAAGGACAGCCTCTGTTACACCACTTCAATGGACCCCTGAGTTTTATATGAAAAGAATCCTGAAAGTGAAAAGCACAGTCACTAAGTTAGTGTGCTTGTGTCTCTTCAACATGTTCAGTCAGCGAACCAGTGAAGGAGTTAGCATATGGAAACAGAATGATGAATGCAATGCAAATAAGGACACTGACTAAATGTCTTTTAAAGGCACAAACAGATTTTGAAACTTAAAGACTTGAGACTTTCAAGCAATTTGGAAAGCTGATGTTTTTCATGCTGAGGTAGGAACCAACAGATAAAGATTAATTACAGAGGAGAATAAAAATAAAAACAATGACTGAGTTGCTGTATTGATCCTGTTGGTCAACACAGACGTCATTATGAATAAGCAAGTCTGTTTGTTTACAGATAATCAAATGACCTTTCGCTTGATTTTTCAAACAATAGCTGCATGCAGCATATCTGAAACCACAATGCGGGATTTAATGAAAATAATCAGTAATCTTTGCACGGCAAACATTGGTGGGCATGGCAAGCGCAGAAAGATAGCTAGACACTATATTGATTCTGCCTTCAAAAGAGTTTGAGAAGGAATCTGTTGATTCTGACTGGCCACAACGCGAGAGAGAGAGAGAGAGAGAGAGAGAGAGAGAGAGAGAGAGAGAGAGAGAGAGAGAGAGAGAGAGAGAGAGAGAGGCGAGAGGAGAGAGGAGAGAAAGAGGAGAGAGAGAGAGAGAGAGAAATGCAATGAATGGAAGAGAGACCGAGAGAGATAAAGAGAGAGAGAGAGATACAATGAATGGAAGAGACAGAGAGAGAGAGAGAGAGAGAGAAATGAGAGAGAGATAGAGAGTGAGTGAGTGAGAGGAGGAAAGGGAGAAAACATTCTGTCGTCCTTGAAAAACCTCCTCTAATGTGAGAAATGCAGCCGAGTGGGGACAGAGAGGACTTCATGGAGACTCTTACTCACAGTCTGGTGGGCAGAAACACTAAAAGCAAAAAGCTTCTGAGAAGAACACTTGATAGAAAGATGAGACAAACATCATCAAGACCAATCGAAAAGATCTCGATAGTGATTTCACAGATCGAAACTTTAGTAGGTCAGACGAGTAGAGAGAAGGTTCACAATAACCATCAACAAATAAAATCTTTTAGTATTCCACACACATTCACAAGATATTCTCCTATTACATTACTGATGCTCACTCTACAGCATTCAAAAAATCAGAAAAACAAGATGAAATGAGCTGTGATGGTGAGCATGCTTTAAAGACGAGATTAACTATGGCTTATCAGTTTATCATCAGAAAACTGCATTTAGAATCATGGTATCATCTGCTAGATGCAAGGGTCACAGGAGATTTTGCTGCATTTAGACATTAATAATTGCATGTATGTGTTGCTGCCACTGCACTGGGGGAAACCACAGACTTTGACTTAGTTTATCATCCCAATTGCTATATTCCTCCAAAACTAGAATCAAAACTAGCTTGCTTGTGTAAGAACTGACAAGTAGATTTTGCAACTGAAAAAAAAAACACATTCTGAAGCAGTATTAGGCTAAATAGTTTTCTTTGTGAGAATCTACATTTCTTATTAATTTGTTACACTGCAAGAAAAGGATCCTCAGGAGAGACAACGTGCTAAAATAAGATTCAAATTCATATAGTGATGGGGTGCCAAACTTATAGCTTAAATGCTGCACAAAGCTGAAGTTGAACTTGTGTAGGTTAGAGAAGACAAATGGAAGAAAATGAGCTCTAAATTACAATTTCACAACTTCCCTTTTTTTATTTTCAGAGATCCTTTAAAATAATCTGTTTTTAAAGCATGTTTTGAACAGCCTGATATTTCATATGAAAGGTGCGTAGGAAATAATGTTCAAATGTAATTTACAGTACTGAACATTTGGCCGATGTATCAAATATACTTATTTGAGCTCAGAAAAAAGCCATGTACATGCTAAGGTAATGATGAACATAGATCCCAGGGGTCCAATACATTTGCACCTTGCTCAGCATCTTACTGCTTAGAATAATAGGTTACTGATAGATAGTGTTTGACATTACTACAAGATTCTCAGTTTGAGCTACAGCTTGAAAAGTTTGACCACATGTCAATGGAACAAATTTCCCAGCATCCTTTAGAGGTAACAGCACCTCGATTCAAACCTTCTGAAAAAAGGTTTTAAATAGTAGCTTCAAGTGCCTACGAGGAGATAGTGTCCAAAAATTTGATGAGAAGAAAAATAAAAATATTTCTAAAAGCTTGAACAGTATGTTGGCTTCAAAATGAAGACAATCATGGACAACTCAAAGTGTGCAACACGATTGAACTTGCAGTTCATTTTGACACCTTGCAAAATGCATCATGAACTGTGATCATACATTTTTTTTCTCCTAATTATATATATAAAACAGCTAGGATGAATGTGGAGAACAAAATCCCCTCCAGACTGAGCTTGAAATCAAAATGCTTGGCGAGTGAGTCAGCAGCCCCCTCGGAGCAGTGTAGAGGTAAACGTTATAGACAGGAATTATGAAACAACATGTCTTGGGCTTTCAAAACCCCTGCCAGCAAGAGAAAGAGAAGAGAGGAAAAAACAAAAGCTCTGAATCATGCTACTATGGAAACTATGCATGTAGGGAGCTGGAGAAGCAATGGATGATTTTCAGCACACCTTTCTTTTCAAAATGATAGATATGATTCTAAAAACCCTGCTGCGACCTTGAACACCAGACAAAAAACCTGAAAGAGATGTACAGCTGAGGATTTCAGAATTTTAGTGAAGCTTTGAGAATGGGTGAATTGTTAGACTAATACAACACTTTCATAGTTGATCATGGACTTGCTTTACTGTCCGTTTAGAGGACTTACATGAGCAGACTGCCAGGAGCAGACATGGACCTCTCCTCTCTTCTGCTGGGACACTCAAAGGGATTCCCAAAGGAGCGCTTCCTTAACATGGCTTTCACCAATATCTGAAGTGTCACAAGAAGGGAACAAGATTTTCTAATCCACATGATGAAATATACCACATGTATATACTGCATCAGGTTTTTCTGTGTCAGAAAATGTGTGATTTTCTTTGTAATCTTCGTAATTAAACCAGAAAAGCTGAAACGCTCTTAAAAATACCATGTTTCCATAGTTTAATAAAATAAAATATGTTCATAACATTTTTTGGGGACTTTTCAGTTAACAATTGTACATTGAGTAAACTCATTTTTTGAGTGATGCATGAGGTACGACTGAAGACACCCACAGATGGGAGTCATTTGTTGTCAAAAAACAAAAGTCTAAAAATTGACAAATGTCATAATATATGGTTTCGTATATAGAAAAACTGTCCAGTGTTTCTCTTTGTCGAAAAATCGATTTAAGAGGAACTTACTAAATCATACTAAATGTTATACATTTAATCTAAACCTGACTTATAAACAATGAAATACACTCTTTCTCAAACAACAATGAATAAAATCAGCATTTATATATCGCTCAAGTACTATAAAATAGGTCACAAATTTAATTATGCTAATATTTCTATTTAAATAGTTAGCTTCTATGCTAGCAGTCTTTTAGCATGAGAAAATCTCATTAAATCCCCAAAAATATTTTTACCCACTGCTAATACACTGCACGGAGTTAAAACAATAGAAAATATTATTTTCGTTTATTCTTGGAAAAGTTCTTTGTTCTGAAAAAATGTATAAGATAATAGAAACGTATAAGAGAATAGTGATTTGTGAATTGACTTTTGTGAAAGCATCTTAGGGTCTTAGTGGTTCTAATCTGCCTGATTGTTACAAAATATTGAAAAAAAAATGTAATGCAATTACCTCATAAACAATTTAAAAAACAGTAGTTTTATGGGCTTAAAGAGCAGCTATTATCATGAATGTATTAACATTTGCTAGTGGCATATTTGAATTTTTAATTGCCAAGTGAATGTGGTAGGGAAGGTGGAAGAACTGTTCCTTAGAAACAAAATACTTGTTGTTTCTCCCTTTTTTATCAGAAATGCATTTTTTCACCAAAAATCTGAGATACCACATTAAAGCATTTGCAAAATAAAAATGCTTAACATCCCAGAATCCATCAACCAGTCATATTATGATTGGTTGTTTTAGGCTCACGGGACTTTCATCATTCAATCTCATCACCATCACAAACCAGACAAGATGCTGAAGTGGTTTTAGGTTGTGTGTGTTAATGTTTCTGTCATCAAATCAAGAACTTTTTCAAATAAGAAACATCTCAAGCGCTGTTTGACATACCACAGCAGAGAGACTAGGGACGAACTTGACCGAGTTCTGCACCTCCTCTTCTGTCACCTCCACCACAGTGCAATGCTCCTCTTCAAGAGGCAGAGGATCTGAGCCATCCACAGTCACCCAGGGGTCCTCCTGGAAAAAACATCAGCCCGTCATCCATCTCTATTTATCTATGAATAATATAAAGTTTACTCTCAAATTTAGCATCTATCTAAATTACTTTATAGTGTTCAATTAAATCCTTTATACCTTTTTATTCTCAAATTAGGTTAAGTAAAATTAATCTCGCCTAAGTTCTAAGCATTTAGTTGCTTAACACTTGGTCAGAAGACTCCTTTGTGGTCTGTTCTCACAAAGCTTTTTCATCTCAAACTTTTCAAAACAAAAACTCGATCGTCAATATTTGCAACCAATTACATTTATTTTCGTTATTTAATACATCACAGAACATAAAATTCATCATAAAGTAAACCAGTACTCAACATATGTAGAATACATTTAGTCGTTGGTCCTCAAAGCATAAGTCTTTCTTCGCTTCGCTTTATTTTGATCGTCCATCATAAGCTGCTTCTCTGGCGCCGGAAAATTGATCCTTTTAATCGCAACATTTCATTTTTTTGACAAACTGTGACAATCACTGTGAAACTTAAATCTAATGATGATAAAAAAAGGTATTGTTTTATAATTATTTCAGATTTATATTATTTTTTGCAGCCTATATATTCCTTTGAATGTTGGTCATTTCTTTTCTGATCAACTTCTCCAATCTCAGTCTTTTAATTTTGTACTAGTTTGTTTGAAAGAAATTCAAATTTCTTGTGACATAAATGCTACTGTTTCTATTACCTGGAGAGCGAGTGAAACATATGTCAAGCATGTACAGTTGAAGTATCTATTTTAAAGAGCTTCTGAATTCTATGGGGCTATGGGTTTTCGATTGAGGAATGTTGAGTTTGAGCTGTGTTTTTGAGACCTCCACATTAAACCAGCCTTCAATTTTTCCACCATTTTTTTGTCATTGAATCCCTGCATTAATGTTTTTCTTTCTCACAAGCTGTCCATGAAACAAGTAAAGCATTAATGAACTGAACATATTTGTCCTAAAAACAGAGCTGAAGCTAGAGCTGATGAGCTAATGTAGGCCATGGAGCTTTGATTGAGGTCTGCTCTGGGGATCATTGCTTCAATGGAACAGTTTCTGGGTAAAGGCCTGCAGGCCGGAGTCTCTGATGACTGCGCATCTATGAGAGTACGTGTGCTAAATATTCACACTCCACCTCACAGTGAAAGGATGCTTCCAGTGCAACTACAGGGGTCTCTGACAGTCTTTCTCTCTGGAACAATAAACTGACATTTCTGACTTACAACAAGAAATGTTTACCTTATATGCTTGTATAAAGCAAAACCCTTGCTTTGTCAAACTTCAGGCGACAGACTTACTTTAATTTCAGGAATGGTGATCCTTGTGTCTGGGTTTTTGTCCAGCATTCGTACAATCAGCTTCTTCAAACCCTCACTGACAGCTGGCCTGAGGTAACACAAAAAACAAACGGCGCATATGTACAACCCCATAAAAATGTAAATCTAACCACCATTGTAAGTATTCTTATTGCGAGTCTGCAGCTAAATACTATTGCCTCATTGGACAAAAACGTACGGCTCCGTATTTGCACCCGGCCACAGTGATCAACCCTCTTAAAATTTGTTACATTGAATGAAGCTGTCTTGATGCATATTATTATTGATGAATGAAAAGTTTATGTTTCTACCCTGCTAGAAGAATTCATCAGCAGGTTAACTGAGAGATACATAACTCTAAAAGACTGAAGAGATGGGAGAGAACACACGTGAACTTGCTATTCTTTGTGGTGCATGATAGTCAGTTGATGTCGAACCTATTTCAAAAATTTCTAATTAAAACTACATTTTATTAAGCTGACGTTTGCTGACGTCGTGTCTATGAGCGTTTCTATGATGGGAAACTCATGTCTCACAAATCAGAAGTTGAAAAATGAACTCTTTCCTAAACAAAGCACTCATCATTGTTTTATTTGAAGCAGGTAGCTGCATAGTCGAAGTCGATCACAATGTGCTAAAGTGTAGACCTATGTATTTCATAAAGAATTGTCTCTAGTGCTATATAAATTACAAAGGTTTAATTGACATCTTTATTTCAAGTGACCTGACCCCTTGAAATTCAAGCTAAATTTTGGTACGACTCGTAACTGCGGGTGATTTCGGGTCAACCTGCGCATCAATGACTGATACCAATCAATGAGGTACTATGTGAATCCCAAAGACAACAAAAATGCAATGCCACATGCAGCGCATCTTCTAATAATTATCTGATTTAGCTCAACAACAGCCATCAGCCTAAAAGATATCGAAGCAATGTATTGCTATAGCTGATAATCTTATCGTTTGTGAAGAAAAAAACACAGACTTGTATGTCTGGAATGCCGTTGTTTTGCAATACAATCTTGCACAAGTCTGTTACTTCAATGCATTAGACCCCAGTGCATGATCATGGTCATTGACTGAATCCTTCAAAACATCTTCATTAGAGGCATTAATTAATCACAAACATTCACATGAGACACTTGCCTAATTAAAAAAATGTCTCTCCTGTTGGAGACATACATAATGTTAAAAGAAATATCCACGCATTACTGAATAAAATAGCAAACCGTATAAATTACTTTTATTTAACATAATATTGAATATATACTATTTATAAATATTTTGGGCAAAGCTGTTCAAACAGATTCTTGATGGATAAAAGCAATTAGAGTCTCTTCTTCACTGTGGCTGACCTAACTGAGTTAAAGGTATTACAGCAAACACTACAGCATGGCTTAGCTGAACTAATTTTAATTAACTGAGTACTTCAAAACATATACACTAGATTAGTCTCTGGCTTTTCCCACAAACACAGCTCAGGCTTCATTAACGGATACTTTAAACAGTGTACCTCTGGCATCTAAATCAGCAAAGGCTGAGTGCATTAAGACGCTTTAGTCACAAATCACTCAGGATCTGACACACACACGGCTTACTTACATCTCAGGGAACTCCACCGATTTACTCTTGATCTTATTGTGAAGTGCCAGTATGTACTCATCAATAAATGGGCACTGGAGAACAGAAAAAAAACAATAAAGATAAGAGAGAGAGGAGGAGGAGTGATGAGTGATCTGAACCATCAATCACGTAAATGTCAAAGCCACAGCACACAGACCCATCATTGATCATTCTGAAACATAATCTCACAATGATGAACTGCTGTGATCGTCTCAGCACAGGAGGCCACTCACCTTCCCATACAGGAAACAGTAAAGTGTCACTCCCATCGCCCAAACGTCGAGGGCCTAGACGGAACAAAACTCCTCTTAGACACAGCATACAGACAAAAACAATTCCGCATTAAAGGGATTGGGAAAAGATTATTTACATTACATTTACATATATGCATTCAGCAGGTGCTTTTGTCTAAAGCGACTTAAAGTAAGGGAGAGACAATATGCAATTTGTTTCACAGTCAAATTCTAATTCAGGTCGCTCGAAATAGAAGTTGTATCAGCTGATCAACCACCACAGCACGAAGGAAATTGTGAGAAAAGAGGAAAAAAAGGGATTTTATTTGTCATAGTTAGTGTTCCCTGAAAAGAAGAGTTTTCAGTTGCTTCTTGAAGGCTGTTAATGTTTCTGCTTTCTTGACTCGATCAGGGAGTTTGTTCCACCAGCCAGGGACAGTGAATGAGAAGGTTCTGCTAAGAGATTTTCTGCCTTTGCGGATTATTAGTTTTAAGTGTTAGCACTGATGACATGTTCAATAAATACAAAACATTTTACATAAATTCTACACAGTGAGGCAAATATTTTTTCAAGCAACTAAAAAGACCCATACAAGGATAAAATAGACTTCATATGTCGAGAGGAATCCCAGATAAAAAGTTAAGATAAAGCCCTGAAATATTGTTTCTAAGTCCTTGTTTGGTCATTACACATAGCTTAGAAAGCCTAAAACACAAAATGTATTGTTGCAGTGTTGTTTTTGGCAGTAACCCAAGTTTTATTCTTAGTTTTTTTTGACGAAAATGACCATTAGTTCCAAAAAAAATTTGGCTTTATCATTTTAATCATGTTTTAGTCAACAACAAAAAAAATGTTTTACTCTAATTTTAGAGATTACATATTAGAAATTATATTATTATATTAGCTACAGCTGCAGTGCCCCGGAAACAGTCTGGAAACTGGTGCCTTGCTCAAGGACACCACAGCTGTGATTGTAGAAGATGGGAGAAATTGTTTCATCACTCATCACCTTCAACTCGGTGGATCTGGGGATCGAACCAGCAACCTTCTCTTTATCTCCTTATCCACCAGACCACAGCTGCCACAAATTAATTTTATTAACCCACATTTTCATCAAAGCAAACTCCCAGATGGAACAAATCATTGGACTCTAGCAGCTATCTTTTGCGGGAAACTTTTGTGGTCTATCTAATGTAGCTAAATATTTATTTTTATTGATATGTCACTAAATTGTTAAATTAGCATCTGTAATTAAAACAAACACATATTTCCAAATAGAACACAGCTTCATACACTACATTTATAAAAATTCAGATAGACAAACCATTAACCGCTTTTCTTTCAAATGTCGAAAGCACCAAACTTCCTTTCAATAAAAAAATTAGAGTTTCAGGGATAACTTGAACAAGCTGAACAGCTAACCAGTACCTTTCCACTGAAGCTTTTGCGGTTGTCAGACAGGGTCTCTGGTGCCATGAACGCAGGGGTTCCTGCAGTGCTAGAAAGCAGCGCATCATTTCCCTCAAACTGGTTACTAACTCCGAAATCTGCAATCTTAACATGGCCATCATCACCAAGCAGCAGATTAGAAGGTTTGATATCTCTGTGAACGATCTTCTGATAGTGCACTGAAACAAAAAAGAGGAAAACAAAAACAAATAATGAATAAACAAAGGAGATAAATAGCAGTGTGAAATTATGATATAAAGATCAACATAACATTTAAACTCAAAATTACTAAAACATGTTTTTACATTTTTGGGTGTTTTGATGTGAAAAAGCGCTAAATCAATTGCGTCTGAGAACATGGATTGTATGCTCTTCAAGAGAGAACAGCTGAAGAGTCTAACAAGGTCACACAGGTCCACGGATTGAAGCGGAGTTTGATTGGTAAATAGATGCCTTCCTGTCTCAAGTGCTCAGTCAAAGAGAACCTTTCCACAACTATCATCGTCATGTGCCATTACTGTTAACATCTGGCAGTGAGTTTAGTCAGACATCTTTAAATGATGAGTTTGATGTTGAAAATCAATTAAAAGAAAAAAAAGTGTGATCAAAGTCTGGGTAAATTATTGAATTTAAATATATCCTTCAAAATAAAAAGTCAAATAGGCCTGGAAATGTGGATGCGGTGATTGCAGATAGATTTTAGTTATTGGCCTGTTGTTATCCAGAGGGTTGGTGAAGGAAGCCTTGCCTGGTTGGTAGGACTGAAATGAACTAATGAAAGCCCAGAATCAAGTAGATAAGTTGAACCCTGAGGAGTCTAGATTGCTTTGTTTGTTCGACTTTTCACGTCATCTAAAGATTCAAACGATGTGAGGCTCAGATGCTTTTCAAGAGCGCACCAAAATCTCTAGTCAAGAGAATTTTGAATGAATATTCAAAATATCTAATCTATAGAAGCCCGTTTTGGCTTCTATAGCCTGTGATGTTTTGGCACCAGGAGAACTGGTAATTCAGTACACATTCTGTACACTTAATGTTATAAAATACAAAAATATATCTATAATCTACTATCTACAAAATATATATCTTTTTTTGCTTTTACAAAAAAAGTACTGTTAACCCTTTTTAGTATAGGTGACAATATAAGCCCTGATGGTCAAAAATGGATACACAAAATCAGAAGGGGATTGGTCTAGGGCGACATCAGCTGATTGCCCTCACCTGCTATTATTATTTAAATGAGTTTAATGTTCAGTTGTTCAGCCAAAATCTGTGAACATTTTTAGTGGCTCTGGCAATCCCAAGCAACAACAATTAAAACAACATACCAGATGACCTTTACATGGACAACAGAAAAACAAGACCGGTGGAGACTTAGAACAGTGAATTTAAGACTTTTTAAGACTTAAAACGTGTGTTTTTAAATTTTAGACTTTTTCACACACTGCAGAAGTCCTGCTATGAATTTTTCCCCTAAGCTAATTTCACACAAGTTGGCACTGACTTTATAATTGTAACAAAATTTTTTTTGTTATTGCAAATTTAAAATCAAACAGTTCATATTTTATTTATTACCAACACATGCTGAAACTGAAATGAACTAATAATTTCTATATTTTGCCTCTAAACAACCTTTCGCAATCTTTAGAAAGTTTCCCAAATACAAGACAGCTTAATTGCCCAAATTCATGTTCCTTGGGGATATGGAGGACAAGGGGGTCATAATTTCATCAGTCCAGACACAAGCCCTGATCGCTGACATGGATTTGACAGCACTGTTTCAGAGCATTCCCTTTACCTGACTTACGCTAATAAAAACTTCAGCCCCCTGCCACATTCTCTTATTTCTTTAGCCTAACAACATGTTGAGCAGCCTAAGGGTGAGATTCTTCTCAAGTAAGAGCTTCTCTGAGCCATGATTTTACATAAGTAAAGATTAATGTGAACCACTCAGCCTGCTTCTCTCCCCTCCTCTTGGGTACCCATTACAAAAACCATGTCACTGTGGTCTCCTTAGAAACTGAAAATGGAACCTAGTGAGGTCAACACAGCAGCAATTTAAAAACAGCTTTTAAAATAAAGGATGTGACTCACAGTATTCAATGCCCAGAACAATATCTCTGAAGTAGTTACGGGCCTGGTCTTCAGTGAAGGGACTGTCGCATGGCACCTCCATCACAGGCCTGTGGACCATGAGAAAAACATTATTAACTCTAACCACCTATAATTAAAGAGGTGGTATATTTCTTTTACTCTGTACTGCTTATTGGAAGACGGGGTTTAATAATATGAATGCGTTTTTACCTCAGAAAACATTAAGATTGTAATGAAATCAGATTTTATCTCTGTTTTTGGTCTGGAGCCCTGCACACTCTGATTTTGAGTGTTCACGTCTTTATACCTCAAAATCCATAGACCATGGGAGGACAGACAATCAACCTGACTAAACACAATATGTTGGCCATTTACTTAAATAAAGACAAGATGGGCAAGCAATAATGTCTCTTGTTTTCAAAGCCAAGCAGGAATAAGAAAACGCAAACACGGAAGTGTTGAGACCTGAGGCTCCACCTCAAGAGAATTAAGAGTGTTTGGGTCCGGAGTTCCTAACTTCACTTAAGAGCTCAGAAAAACATGACTAGAAGTGTGAGTATGTTAGGAAAATAAAAGTGCATGGATTTACTCTAACTAAATAGAGCCAATAGCTCTCAAAGACAGGTGATGAATGTTTTGATACATGTTGGCATTGGCCAATTAGTCCACTGTTTAAAATCACATCAATAGAGTATCTAGAGAATCGAACAACTCTGTAGCCACAGATACAGTACATCAGTTAAACATTACATTACTTAAAAGATATTTTGTAAAGCTCTCAGTGACATAATGCCAGTTGTTTGCAAAAAAAGATTTCTCAAAAATGTGTGTTTTTTTTTTTACATCATAACATTGGCAGCATAAAAAAGGTTTATCCATAGTTTTAGCCAATCCTAAATAATACTAATGGACCTCATGAACTTAGTTTTTTAGAGGACCCAAATATAGTAAGACATTTAAAAAACAAAGCATTTTAAGTCCTGAGATTTGATGTTTCATTGCATCAGTTTGAATGAAATGTCAAAATATCTGGCACTTTTTGGTAGCTTCTTCCAATACTTTTTAAAAGGGATAATAAAATACAGTATTTGAGAGAAAGGTTAGAGGATGAGGACATATAGAAAATCTAACCCTAACAAGATAAAATGTAGATGTTTTGTCTCTACCTGATAGAAATGTTTGCAAACTTACAATAAAGCAACAACAGTAACTACATTGAAAAAACACACACAAGCAACCGGATAAAAAAACCCAGCAGCCACAACAGAATAAAATAAAAAAATAGCAACCCTGTTAAAAACCCAGAACTGTATCAAGCATAAACTTTCACTATTGTTGAGATTAAAATCCAGTGAAAGATTCTTATCTACTTGAGTAATTGTACTTTAACTGACAAATGTTTCATTTTGAAAACATACATTAAACGTTTTTTTTAATACATTGATGTATACAAAATTGATGTTGGGTAATACATAAATTGAATAAATTCAGCAGTTACAATCTAACCCTGACTGCCTGATTTACAATCCAGAAAACAAAACAAAAAACATTTTGCACACAACAAGGTCCTCAAAGGCCATCCTTTTCATTACACACAGATGGTGAGTCATGGCAGAAAGGCTAAACATATTCAGCCAGGTCAGGGGAAATAAAGCATTCTCTAATTATGCAACATAATTTGCTGTTTTTCAAGCTCACTTCAACAAAAACAGAGCAAAAAATATCCTTTTACGCTAAGCTGCTTGGCATGCACTTCTCCTCAAACTGTAAAATGTCACATTAGGAAAAAGAAAAACTGAACTTGGAATAGACCAGATGTCTGCTGACCTTTGAATGACATTTTTGTGAATTTATGGAAAAAAAGAACCATAAATAAATATATTTGTGAACATAAATTACACATTTAAAATGATACAGTTTGCATTCAACTAGAAAAATTATAAGAAACGAAAAATAAAACTGAATTAATGCCAAAAAATTCAAGCCTAAGTGAAAGCAAACAGAAAATACTTTCAATTTGATGACGTGAAAAAAAAAAGTAGACACAACACACTCACCCTTTCTGCATCAGCTCGAACACTGCAAAGAGTTTCAAAAGCAGAGAGAAAAAGTCATTAACGAAAAATGTCAGCCATCGACACAGAACATTAGTGACAGATCCAACGTGCTCAACGTGCTTTAGAGAAAGTTCCCAGTCCTCGTTGAACAACATATTCTCTAACTTTTTTGCACGTTAGTATGATGTGAGCGTTTATCCCCAGCAGTGCTTAGAGGTATGAAATCCATCCGCTCCAACACTGTGTGTTAATTCTTAAAATGTGAGTCACTTCTGAGTCACAGTCTCTCATATGAACAGCTTATTCTATTCTTTCACTTCGGCCCATTTACAGATAACTTGCAATCTTTCATTATTCAAAATACAATACGCCAGCACCATACACGCAGATTTCAATCAAAAAGTAGAGAATAAATGGTACACTTCAAAGAAATCTAAATGAATTGTATGATGTTAAATGATGACAATAAATTCCAACTTAGCATTGCATTCTATTAGTGTTTAGATTGAGATTAAGAGAGTGAGGCTAAATTGTGTAGCAATGTGTAATATAAACTTTCCTTTATTTCAGTTTACTGAGCTGTTTTTAGCCAGGATAGATACTTTTTCAAAAACAGAGTGATAAAGACATATCAGAGAAATACATGCCTACTTTATTTAGAAAGTTTATGTGATCATATGTGATACAATCAATGAGGAAAATTGTACATTTAAACTTTTTTTTTTAAATCAATCACGTTGCGTGGCAAAAAAAGAAATAAAAAAAAAAGTAAATCATACCCATGTGAAGATTGTCTTCTGCTGGGTCATCCAGCACCTGAAACAAACACTTTATTAGCAAATCCATAGGTATCATATACACAACATCAATTTAGAAAGAGAGAGCGAGACAACAGAGAGGGAGAGAGAAGAGAGGGAGAGAGAGAGAGAGAACAGAGAGGGAGAGAGAAGAGAGGGAGAGGAGAGAGAAGAGAGGGAGAGAGAGAGAGGGAGAGAGAGAGAGAGAACAGAGAGGGAGAGAGAAGAGAGGGAGAGAGAGAGAGAGAACAGAGAGGGAGAGAGAAGAGTAGGGAGAGAGAGAGAACAGAGAGGGAGAGAGAAGGGGGCAAGGTGGGGGGGCAGAAAAAAGGGAGAGGAAAAAGCTTTTCAAAAAGAGTGCCTTTTGTTAGAACCCAGCAAAGACAGAAAAACATTCCAGGATAACTTTCACTGTTTCCCTTAAACATTTTTCAAGCTCAGAATGAAATTCTGTCCGACCTCTTTTCTAATTTTGCTGGCGTATGTGTGCACCGCAGTGATTGAAGAGCACTCTGATGGTGAACCTCGGTGGGATAGAAGGAAAGGCACTTTCATCTGACGTTCTGCAGGAAGTCATTGACTACACTCCTCAACCCTTCATTCTCAATGCATTTCAGCTCAACAGAGTAACTCCAGGATGGTTTTCACTACAAATTTTTGTCCCCTCTATCAAGCAATTTTGTTCATTATTACAAGGTCAGAATCTAATCATAGCAGTGGAACTTATGTAGCACAGCAAATGGCACAAGATTGGCAGTGCAATTAAAAAAAGGTACCCATTTCAAACCAAAGGTAACAATAGCAGCTTAAGTCTTTTTTCCCCATGCTTACCTTTTTGGAGTGCCCTCAGGCAGAAAAATCAACAAAAGATCTCATTTCATTGGTCGAAGATGAAGCTTCACCTCTGAAAAACCATCGCAATATGGAAGAAGAAAACTTTTATCGTTTTTCGCCCAGATCTTGCCCATTATAAGAAGAACCCATCTTTGCAAAACCCTGCTGAAGATTTGTGTCGAAATCCGGGGACATTTAGGAGGTCAGAGATTAAAGAGGAAAAACTGCGTTGCTATATAAATTGACTGATTTTGTTAAAACATAATGAACATAAAAAATCATGTTAAAAAAGCTATTTGTATTTAATAATTTAGCCATCATTTTCTTCAGGAGAAGATTTGGTCACTTCTACTGTTTGAGTCTTGCTCACAAATGCGAATAACTGTAAAACAACAAAGAACAATCTAAATAAAGATCAAGAACAACTTTACAAAGGAAAAACCTTAAAACAAATCTAAAAATGATAAGATTGGCTATGTGGGCTATTAAACAGAATAAACAGAGCTTATAACATTCCTTACCTCGACTAATTTGACAATGTTAAGATGGTCCAGTTTTTTCAAGATGGCAATCTCCTGGTAAACTCTCTCCAAAGGACCCAGCACTTTGGGCTGTTCTCCCTGCGCTGCTTTCGGCCCTCGTGGAGGAGGGCGCCCTGCACAGACGAAAACCACTCTATCAGTTACTTATCATGCAACTCTAGCCTATTTCAAGCAATATCAGAAACAACATCTGCTGTAAATCACATCTGGATTCAAAATAGTGTCATACATACGGGGAAAGCCATATTGTTTCATCAGCCTCTTCTTTGACACCAGTTTCATTGCCTGAAACACAACACAAAACACATGCGATTAAAGATAACTTGAACAAATCAGCATTAGACAGACCTGCTCATTTCCATCAGCCTGAGTCTAACAAATTAAGCATTTACTAATCAAAAAAAGCTCACTGGAGGTTCAATCAACTGCAAGCTTTTGGACTCTCAAGATTTCTAAGAAACTGATTGCTAAACCTAATCTGCAAATAAGCGACTTTATAAAAGGCATGAGCAGTACTCTTTTGTAAATCCACATAGTTAAATCTTTTGTTTTATGGACCAATTCATCCTCTGACTATGAAAGGAAAAAAAACCCTGCAGGTAGAAATTGGCCCACAATGAGAGTGTTTTTAAGTTTCACTTCCTGTTGAACACCTTGATTGATTGAGCCTTTTAACAAAGGAAGATGTCCATTATGGAAGAATTTTGCACCGTTGTCTTTGTTTCAAAAGGAATGAAATGAACAAAGATGTGTGGCTTTTATAATGTGCTAAATGAAAAGGAGAGCTTATGTAATGCTCTCTTTCAGTCTCTGCCATTTTTGCTCATTACAGTAATAAAATGGAAAGGTAACCAGCAGCCACTTACAAGCACCTGTTGAAAACACAAGGTTTGATAATGAGCCAGTATTCGTCTCTTCAAAATTCACCCTTGAGTTTTTCAAGGCGTTCATGTGTGTTCAGAGAAAGAACTCCAAGGGCTTCCTCATTTGTTTTCCTTAATTGTTAGTGCTCTAAAAACAAAACAGATCTATGCACAGATTTCTGAAGGAATCAAAGGCAGTCGGTAATGAGAGAAGCGGGGTCTCTCAAGGCCAGCTGGAGGAGGGCTTTATCTGCAGTCCTGACAATTTTAAATAACTCTCTTCATTAAAGAGTGCAGGGAAACCATGAATGTTTTATAAAGGTGTTAGAGGTGAGCGAAATGAAGCAAAACGACTTAAGAATGCAGTAAAAACAGGCCATTTCAAAGCCTCTGAGTGTGATCCACTGGGAAAGCATGAAATGAATCATCACATTAGCATCACATTGTTATCGATGTACTGTGATCCATACGAAAAGTAGCTTAAATGCAATTTATTTGACCAAACACTTACTGTACACATGCAGTTTGCTCCACAAATAATTAAGGTCACTTTAAGCTATATGGTTTTGAAAGTAAATGTGTTTATAAATGTCAGATGTTTCTCCTTATGTGCTTGTAATGTTACATAAAAATATCATGCATCATAAAAATAAGTGAAATGGATGCCTATTTTTTCTGTCTCAAAATCAAGTTAAAACAAACTCAGACTGTTCCAGACACAAGGAAAAAACGAAAATTGTCCATTCCGACATTCTGCTTAGATATTCGACCATCACAAAAATAAAAAAACAGCTCAGATTCAAGATGAATAACATCTTTATCCAGCAACCTGTTGAAGCTAAATTGTGATGTTTTGGAGCTGATCCACACAACTTCCAGTCTTCACCAGCATGAGTTTGTGTTGGTCACGTCACTGTTTTAACATTGATTTCAGCTGTTCATGACAGCTTTGTATCATTCAGAAGACAGCTCAGATTTCACATCGGAAAACCAATACTCTCGTGAACTGTTTAAGCAAGAGATTATGAGCTCTTTTTCGTTCACATTTTAAAAACTTGTAATGTGTTTCTATTATATTTCAAACTAATTTAAGGGTCAAAAATTGCATAATTCTCATAATTGCACCTCTAAAATTTACCTCTACTATTTAAAGTAACAAATTAAAAAAATTTACATTTAAAATTTCCCACATTGAGTGAACAGGAATAAACATTTTTTCATATTTTAAAAGGAACTTTACAGATCCTAAGTTAACAGTATATGGTAGTGCTATTTATATTCCATAGATTCAAGATTCAAAGTGTTTATTGTCCTGTATACAGTGAGAAAAGCAAGTTTCCCTGTACAATGAAATTTTTACTTTGCTGTCCACAGTGGTGGACAGCAGAATTAAAGAACTAAAATAATAAAAATATAAACATATGCATAAAATATAAAAAAAAATTCAACATTTAAGATAACTAAACATGTGTAAACTATACAGCACAGGTAAAAAGGAGAATGGACTGTAAATATATACAGATATCTTTATGAGTATGTACACTGTGTGTGCGATTCACACACACTAAAGGCAAATGGTTTGTAAAATGGTCTGCAACTATAACACACAATATATACACACACACAGTATAATATTGATGTTCTAATAGTAATAATATAATACTGAATTGCTATAGGAATTATCCTATGGTAATTAATATTAAACAGCTAATCCTACTTTGAAACAACTGTAAAAAAAAAGCGTAGTTGTTAAAACCAATCAAAATCAACATATTGAACACAAATGCAAAAACTTTGGTTTCAGAACTGGAACTACATAAAATCAAAAACGAACGATGTGTTGTGGTAACATATAATCCTGTGTTTTTCATTAACTTAAACTATTCAACTAGCCTAGTATTAATCTGGAAAAATATAGAAGAGATTTTAAACATATGTATATGGAACAGTTCTGAACAAAATGTTCTTTTTGTGAGTGAAAGTGAGTGAATAGAACCAGAGAAGAAACCACTCTTCTCCAGCTCCAGGAAAGAACTGGATCTCCGTCACCTGTTCACCCTTGCTCTAATGAATTCACACAGCAGGACTTAATGGATGCACTGAAGCTGCAAGGCAGAAGTAAGATTCTGCATTCATGCCCTCAGACCCATCATCTGTTTTGACAGATCATTATGAGAAGAGAGGACAATATTCAGAGGGGATCATCAGACCTGCAAAAACACCCTACTCATTTGCATTTAAAATCAAGGGCTGTTGTAAACCAGTTTGTAAAGCTTTAAGAGAAGAGGATCCAGACAGGACCTTCAACTGTTGAAAGGTTATTCTCTTCAAGGTTATGTTTCTTGCCGTGTCTCTCTTCTCTTAGGAGAAGTGCTGGTTGAGTTTTATGGCCTTTATCTCTCACAGAGTGAAGGAGTCGGAGCAGTCTCATCTGACCCCTCTCATTAACAGACTCTTTTCATCTAGTGAACAGGCTTTCAGTGGATGTGCTTCGCTTTAGCGCTGCTGGTACCATATAAGTGCCTTTCTGTCAAGGACCTCAGAGACTGAAAAATTCAAGTCTAGCACCAATACCAACGTGTCTGTCAAAGTCACTCTGACTACAGACGTATTACGTTTCACATCCAAGCACTTTCACATTCAAGCACCTCTAAATAAAATCCTTTAGAATATTGTGTGCTGCACATACAATTAGAAAACAATGCAAAAGTGCAGAGTGGAGATCTTTTGTATCAGCCTACATGACATTTAAATGTATTCAGGGCTATTTTTCACCAACAATACATAGTTACATAATAAAAAACTGAGCTCTGATATTTATTTTTATATTCATTTAAGCACTGAAATCTAAAAAGGTATAGACTTGGTTCTCATTCTGAAGTCTTGACATTTCTGGAATGCAGTGTAATGATTTTATAGCTTGAGTGGGATGCTAAAACAAACCTTTACACAGTTCAATAGACAGTAAAATATACCGTAAGTGAGAAATTCTGTTACATTTTTGTTCTTTCACATTTTTGTTTGTATTCTACACAATTCTCTCATGGTGTTTCGGCCACCACAGTATTCTGGACACTAGACTTTAATACTATTTTTAGAAATAAATTCTTACAAGTCAAAGTTTGGGATTTTTTTTTCCTTCATTTTTTCTCTTTCATTCACAGTCCTCAGATAGGCATTTCATTCACCTATTTGTGAGTGTCCCTCTGGAGATAATAATCTTTTCTTAAAAAAAAAAAAGAAATGAAAAACTTAATTAAAAACTTTAACTGATGAAAAGAAATATGTAAAGAAGTAAAAAAAAAAAATTTTGTTCGAAAAAAAAAAAAAAAACCCAGACAATATTAAACACTGAAAAAGCATTGATTAAAAACAATCAATTCAAAGTGTAATTTGTAATTTTTGTAATGAAAAGTGTGTAATGAAAGTGTAAAGAATTTTTCCCTTTGGGGCCCCCTTACAGGCAAAGAATGGTAGTGTCAATTAACAACTGTCAAGAAGCGCTAGGCTGCTGCTGGATTAAAAGGACTATAGTCTCAACACCCAGTAAGCTTTAATGTAGAAAAGTCTATTTGTACTTACTAATCTAAATGTGCTGCATCTCATTTCCTCTTTTAACTGACAGCAGCAAGTAGGAGGTACTTTATACCAACATTTCCCCTAGTTCGGCCTCTTGCTTTATTACGCTTACGTATTCTCTTCTTTGTTTCATTAAATTGCCGATTACGAAGGCTGCACATTCACATAACTCCACACTGACCCCTTTGTGGAGCCTGCCACGCACCTCTAAAAATGTTTAACTTCAGATCAAGGGTTCTCAGAGCGCAAGCTCCTTGATTGGTCAAGGTGGAGCAGAGCGGATGCTTTCACGCTCTCTTTGCATGCGCTCCTTGTTAAACACTGGATGATGGAGTCAAACTTGGGCGATGAAGTAAATGATCTTCCTTTGTTCCTTATTGGAGTTGTGATTTGGCAAGCTAGCAGTTAGCATCGCAATCACGTCAGGTTGTAATGTTGATCAGTGAAAAATATTAATAGATATTGATAAGTGATATTAATAAGTGCTTCTACTGCAGCAGCGGATGAATGTAAGGAGTTGTATTTATATGATATATGAAGAGGTAAATAAAGCCTGTTCTTATTATATTTTGGTTAGCTAATAGTTAACAATTTTATCACACCAATATTTATTAGTGCATACACTACGCACGACTGACCGCAGGACTATAGATTGGTGGGTGCAAAACCTCTGCAAATTGCAGTTTGTAGGCTTGACACACTAGATCTTGACTTCACATGCTGCTTCATCCATGACTATTAGCCTTTTTATTGATTTCAACACAAAACATACAAGAAAGCATAGTACATATTTGTTAAATTGTTCTTATCTGAGCCACCAACTTTAGTACAAATGGAAATAAAAAAAAACAATAGGTTTTTGTAAAAAATCTAATTGGCACCTATCAGCAACATGCTAACTGTACAGACCACTGAATAGCTTCTCGCCATCGAATAACCCATGACACAAAGACATATTTTATTTGTCAATACAGTTGTTTGCTAATCCCCTTTTTAAGTAATTTTAAACTGTTATTAAAATAAAAATACATTTTTGCTTGGTTCAGCCTCAAATACAAATAAAACCTCAAAAGAATTGTCTGTAAACTTGTTTGGGAAAATGTACTGAATTCCACCATCTAGTTAGCTTTTATATAGTCCAGTGTCTCATTAATATATTTAAATGTATGTAAGCAAGGGTGGAGACCTCTATATCTCTATATCATATGAATTGGAAAATACAATGAGAATCTAGATTGGTAGATGGTACACAGAGATGTCGGAAATATTATGTGCATATGTACAACTAAGCTTTTTCCATTTGTACAGTTTTAGTAAGAAATCCACAGCAAATGTTAGTACGAGACCCCAGTTACACAAGTGTGAGAAAGGAGATCCTTAACGTAAACATTGTAAATAATAAACAAAAAAGAAGGAAAAAAATATCCATGTGGTAACATGCAGTGTATGGTCCGCCCCTGTTACTTGTGCCGTTGCTATGACACTATGAACCTAACAGACGTTAAGCACCGATGGGCATGTTGCATTAAACACTACATCATGAGATTAGGTTCTTTGACCTTCACACGAATATCAGTTGCTTCGGTTTATACAGTATTCAGCTTTTAGATGGGAGTCACACTGCTGAAGAAATGTGAGTGTTTCTAGAGGATAGTGTTTTTAAGTACAAACAAATACAACAAAAGTAATCCATAGATTTAAAATCCAAAAAAACATGTTAAACAGGTCAACTATCGAATTTCACATCTTAACTTCAGATCACCCAACTACCGAATACTTTGATACTGTAAGTGTTCTATTTGTAATCAACATTGCTCAGGTTGATTAGCCAATATAAAAAGTTTGAGACAGATTTCCATCACCTCCTTTAACCCCAGCCTCTGCCATCTGCTCTTATTTTTCAAAACCCAGAGTCCACCCGGTCTTTTCTTTCATCATCTTTGCAGTGGTTCAGTACATCATCTTCCATTTAAAATAACTGTGTTTAAAGTAATATGATCACAGGCAGATCTAACAAGCCTCTCAACCATCCGGTGGTTATCATGGTAAGTGCAAAAATAAATAACTGTGATCCAATTGAAAAGGGACTTACATAATATTTGTCATCATCTTCATTGTATGCCAATTTAACAACACCATACGAGCCCTATAAGAGAGGGATGATGTGAAAAAAGATGAAGCCTGTGTTGAAATGACTGCCATCACATACCACAAAGTATCTGGATCAAATTAAACATTTGCAGTAAAAATGTAGATAGAGGCTTACCTTTCCAATCTCACTCTTTAACTTGTACTGGTTTAGTTGCATACAGTCCTAAGAGAGGGAGGGGTAAAGAGATAGAGAGAGTTCAATGACAGTAGCACAGAAACTCTAAAATCACAAAATTCAAGGAATCATGACCACAAGCTTAATTCTTAAATGCATCAAACACTTTGAAATAATACATAGCATTGCATTTTTTTTTACCTTGCTACAGTCACGCTTGTTTACATAAAAAAGATTGCAAAGTGTAACTCCCCATCAAAACAGACAATAGCCTCTCTTACATCATTTCATTTCAAATGCTGTCAAATCATTCATGACAGAGAGAGAAAGAGAGTTAAAGAGAGATTGAGAGCAAGAATGACAAAGAGAAAGAGAGAAGTGTAACATAGGAGAGAGAGAGAGAGGGAGAAAGAAACAGGGAGAGAAAGCGAGATGGAAAAGAGAGAGAGAGAGAGAGAGAGAGAGAAACGGCAAGAAAGTGAGATAGAAAAAAAGTGACAGAGAAAGAGAGAGAGAGAAAAGGAGAAACCAAGATAGAGACTAATAGAGAGAAAGAAAGAGACAGAGAGAGAGAGAGAGAGAGAGAGATGAAAGAGATAGAGTGTAAAAGAGGAGAGAGAGAGAGGCTAGGGAGGGAGAGAGAGAGAGAGAGAGGAGAAAGAGAGATAGGGAGGGAGAGAGAGACAGGGAGAGAAAGTGAGATGATGGAAAAAGAGAGTGACAGAGAGAAAGGAAGAAAAAGAGAAACAGAGAGAGAGAGAGCGAGAGAGAAGAGAGAGTAACAGAGAGATGTAAAGAGACAGAGAGAGTGACAGAAACACACAGAGGGAGAAAGAGAGAAAAAGAAAAGAAAAAAGAGAGCGAAGACGGAGACATAGGAAATAGCAAGATAGAAGACAGCAAGAGGATAGAAGAAGAACAAAGATAAACAGAATTCAATCAATCTAGGCTGCACACACTGGAGCTGTGACACATTATTAATCTATTACACACCTCAGGAAAGGTGTGACCAGTTACAGGAGGAAATGACAAATCTGTGCATCGGTTCAAAGCCCACATGGGGAAACAAGAAACTGTTTCAGAAAGGGTTTAAAATAACACTGTATCCCTAGTCAATGATCTTTGGTTACAGATGACATCACAAGTGCAGTACAAAAATGAGTCCTTTTTGCAAATTCAAACATATTAAATGAAAATCTATATGTAAATATTCCTTGTCAGCATCATGATCGTATGATATGGATGCTTACACCTGCATGTAAGCTCTCTGCTCTGCTTGTTTAGAAATAAAAACTTTGAGTTGTATAACAACATGCACAGTGTAGTTTTACGATGAATCAGTAATTAACATCCTCGTTTAAATTTCAGTTCCTGTTTACAGAAGACAGGGTTTTGAGACTCATTAGCATCTTTATAGAGCTTACAGTATAGTGTACCATCAGGTTACGTGTCTGTCACACTCATCTGAAACACACAGCTCATGTCACTCTTCACATAAAAGTCTCAGAGTCAGATCCCATCTGAGCCCTGTCACAATAAATAGACTTCCTGTGAAGAAAGAGATGCATCCTCTGGCAATAAAGAGTGAAGAAGTGCAACAAGAGAGACTAAAACATGGAGCAGACAACATGGAATATAAAGCAGGAGACGTTTAGAAGATGGAGTCACCGAGGGAATAAACGTTTAAGTGTGAGAGTCGAGGATTAGCACACAAACAGGTCAGGTTTCATTCTGGCCCTCTTCCAGGAATCTCCTTCACTTCCTGTTAAACCCAGATTACTCTGGATAATCTAGGGCTTAGGAGGGAAAACAACAAAAATGTTTTCAAACACTGCACAAGGATAACATCTGGGATCAGAGGACCAGGAGGTTTGAGCATCAGTGTTTTTTTTTAAGAAAGCAAGAGGGCATCACAGACAAAGGTGAGTGAAAGTAAATGTACAGGGCAGAAATGGAAAAGGGCAAAAGAGGAAAGCAGAAAATGAAAAAGACAGAGATGCACTGAAGCAAAAACGGTTGGAGAAGGAAGTGAGGAAGAGCAAGTGAAGCCAAGTGAAATCTGACAGTCAATTACTCTGACTGCTCCATGTTCCTGAACCAAAACAGCTCACACATTACAGCTCACACTTCAGCGGGAGCGTCAAAAAGAGGAGAGTGTTTCTGTGTGTATGTGAGACAGCCGTCTGAAGGAGAAAACAACAGACAGCTTGTCCTTTAAATCAAACAAAACAGTCACAGAGAAGTGAGTCGAGGAATACAGCACATCAGAGAATGAGACACATTGTCATCTGGTAAAAAAGATGCTTAGGCTCAGGTATCATAAAAAGAAGCATTTCTACTATGCATGGATTATAGATCCTATTTACAATGAAAACGTGTTTTGTGTTGTTATAATTCTACATTCAATGTAGCCAAACAGCCTTGTAATTAAATGAGTGACTACCCCAAATATGTCATGTGCAATTTAAAATTCTCTCACTCTATTTCTCTTTCTTTCATGTTTTTATTTATTTCTATTTCTCTGTCTTTCATGTTTTATTTGTTTCCGTTACTTCCATTTTTCATTTATTTTTCTTTCAGTCTTTTTGTTTCATTCTCTTTTTCAGTCTTTTTGTTTATTTCTTCTTTTCAGTCTTTGTTTATTTCTCCTTTTCAGTCTCTTTGTTTATTTCTCCTTTTCAGTCTTTTTGTTTATTTCTCCTTTTCAGTCTTTTTGTTTCATTCTCTTTCTTTCAGTCTTTTTGTTTATTCTCATTCTTTAAGTCTTTTTGTTTATTTCTCTTTTTCAGTCTTTTTGTTTAATTCTCAATCTTTCAGTCTTTTAGTTTATTTCTCTTTTTCAGTCTTTTTGTTTATTCTCATTCTTTCAGTCTTTGTTTATTTCTCTTTTTCAGTCTTTTTGTTTCTTTCTCCTTTTCAGTCTTTTTGTTTCATTCTCTTTCTTTCAGTCTTTTTGTTTAATTCTCATTCTTTCAGTCTTTTTGTTTATTTCTCTTTTTCAGTCTTTTTGTTTATTCTCATTCTTTCAGTCTTTTTGTTCATTTCTCTTTTTCAGTCTTTTGTTTAATTCTCATTCTTTCAGTCTTTTTGTTTATTTCTCTTTTTCAGTCTTTTTGTTTATTCTCATTCTTTCAGTCTTTTTGTTATTTCTCTTTTTCAGTCTTTTTGTTTAATTCTCATTCTTTCAGTCTTTTTGTTTATTTCTCTTTCAGTCTTTTTGTTTATTCTCATTCTTTCAGTCTTTTTGTTTCATTTCTCTTTTTCAGTCTTTTTGTTTATTCTCATTCTTTCAGTCTTTTTGTTTCATTTCTCTTTTTCAGTCTTTTTGTTTAATTCTCATTCTTTCAGTCTTTTTGTTTATTTCTCTTTTTCAGTCTTTTTGTTTATTCTCATTCTTTCAGTCTTTTTGTTTATTCTCTTTCTTTCAGTCTTTTTGTTTATTCTCTTTCTTTCAGTCTTTTTGTTTATTCTCTTTCTTTCAATCTTTTTGTTTAATTCTCATTCTTTCAGTCTTTTTGTTTAATTCTCTTTCTTTCAGTCATTTTGTTTAATTCTCATTCTTTCAGTCTTTTTGTTTCATTCTCTTTCTTTCAGTCATTTTGTTTATTCTCATTCTTTCAGTCTTTTTGTTCATTTCTCTTTCTTTCAGTCTTTTTGTTTAATTCTCATTTCTTTCAGTCTTTTTGTTTATCTATTCTCTTTTTCAGTCCTTTTGTTTAATTCCCTTTCTTGCCAGTCTTTTTGTTTAATTCTCATTGTCTTTCAGATCTTTGTTGTTTCATCTCTCATTCTTTCAGTCTTTTTGTTTCCTTTCTCTTTCTTTCAAGTCTTTTTGTTTTCATTCTCATTCTTTCAGTCTTTTTGTTTTCATTCTCTTTCTTTCAGGTCATTTTGTTTATTCTCATTCTTTCACTCTTTTGTTTATTCTCTGTTTTCAGTCTTTGTTTATTCTTACTTTTCAGTCTTTTTGTTTCATTCTCTTTCTTCCAGTCTTTATTTTTATGTTCCTCTTTTTCAGTCTTTTTTGTTTAATTCTCATTCTTTCAGGTCTTTTTGTTTCATTTCTCTTTTTCAGTCTTTTTGTTTATTCTCATTCTTTCAGTCTTTTTGTTTATTTCTCTGAAGAGTATTTCGCCTGAGCACATTTCTAACATTTTACGTTCAAGAGAAAAACTATTTTCATTCAAGCAAACCGATGTAAACCACGGTTGAGTTAATTGATAAAATCGGTTTATCGCCTAGCCCTAGTTTATCTATAATTTAGTCAGTTTTTTTCCATAATAGTTGGATGTTCCACTTTGAGTTTTTTCCATGTGTTCTGGCACAATTTGGAGTAATTTCCAAGGCAGTGAAACACAATTTTAATCTAAAATCCTCTTCAAATTTTGGGTCAAAACAGAAGAATACGTATTGATTGACTGACTGATTGATTTGGGAAAATTGTGCAGGGTGTGTTTTGAGAACGGAATAATTTTTATTGTATAAAAGGCACATAATAATGGCGATCAAAACAGACTTTAGAAAAGATGGTAGCTGTTCCTAAAATTCAAAATAATACATCAAGTCACACTTTGTTATATATCATATTTCCAAGAACCCACACATAACAACCCTTAGCTTAATTATTTTTTAAATATTTTACATTTTACATTAAAGCATCCAAAAACATCAAGAACTCATTGGCTTTCTCTTGGAGACAAAAAATCAATTCAAGGCAGAGAATTTTCTGGCAGTGAAAGCCCACTCAGAGACAGAAGAATAAATCATAATGATGGCTGTAGATAGGAAAGATAGATACATTGTTTGCTGCTCAGATAATCTGGGCTTTATGAGGCTTCCTCTGCTTTAGAAGAGATCAGATCACAGCCTGCAGCCACTTTAGCCACTAAAACAAATAATGCAGAGATCACGAAGATTGAGATGCTTACAAAAGATGATCAGTTATTTTAAGTTTCAAGCACAAACCATGAATACAAACATGGAGAGGAAAAAAGGATTTTTAAAGCCATCGTTATAATTATATGCAAGCAGTGGGTTGGTTTTGTGTGAGGCAAAGAGCAGGTTTTTGATAGCATTGTGGTTTTCACTTGCTTCTCTCCCGCTCACTCAAACTGATGTTAAATACAACTAAACAATTAGATAGATGTATACAATTATATTTTTCACATGCATGAATATGTGTAGAGACCCAGAGATCATCAAGAATGTTCATGCCTTAAAAAAAACATTAACTTCTGTCTCTCAGCAAGACAGAGGGTTTTAAGTAAAAGAGACAATTTTTAAATATTGAAGCACCTGGAAACATTTGAGATATGTGCTTGCAACACACTAAAATAATCATAATTTTCAGTGCGAATATTACATTGTGACTGAAAGGATAAAACTGGAAGACACCTTACATCTATAATGTATACTAACATTGTATTGGCTCTCTTCCCCATACAGACACAAATATAAAATCAAACAACGCAATTCAACAATCATACAAAGTAAAAAAAATAATAGGAGAGACAAAAAAAAACTGAATACTGTAACAATAATGAAATTGACTGACAAATAAACAGCCACCCAATCCCCCACCCGTCTCGAAGAGAGTGTGCAGGCTTTTAGTTTGGTGAAATGTTAAAAAAGAACCAGGTGCGCCTGAAGCTATCTACGCTTCCCTTCTACAGAGCACAGACCCTTTCAAATGGAAGGACAGAAAATATCTCTTGCAAATATCGTATTGTATTGATAGTGGTTTGTCTCCAATACAATTAAGCAAAATGCATTTTCTGGCAATAAATAGCAGTTTGTGGGCGAGTGGTAGATCCTCAGGTGTGAAGCTCGTACCATTATGTAGAAAAACCAAGATTATTTATTTTAAGGTTTATTTATAGGGTACCCAAAGATTGTTTCTAGTTTCTTTTTTTTTTCAGGAAGATTTTCAACAAAGTTTTTGATGCTTTTTCCTTATGGTAGGATTGGTTTTGTCTCCAATGATGTTATTGTTAACTGTATAACATAGGGAACAATTTGCATATCCTTTGAAGCGAAGAATGTTTTTAAATCTTATCCTGCAGCCTCAACAACAACAACAACAAAGTGCCTTTTGGTTACACTGAACTTGCCTGTCACAATGAAAACTCAGGCTTAAAATTACAGTCTGATGTGCAACGTTTTCAGTACTTTGGAAGCTTTTTGGTGTAACCCCTAATGTTTCAGTGTGTTTTAATAGGTTACATGTGTTCCAGGTACAAAATTCTCTACACCCTCACTTTCTTGACAGACTAAAGAAACGAGGGCACACATACCTAGTCGTCCCACACAAAGGTACTCTTCAATAGAGGCATGCTGCTCTGAGACTGAGGGCGCAAAGGTTTGTGCTAAGAACCCTTGATAAAGCATGGACGAATGGGTCACTACTTGACCAGGGCATTAATCACAGGAAATTAACTTTGCTTTTGACTCACACTAACACTAGCACTAACGTATGCACATACTAAAGCAATGTCAGTGTAAACAACAGTTTCATCCCTGAAAGGGTGGCTAAATATCAATTTATATTGATCGACTAATAGCTATGGCCCAACAATCAATGGGACTGAGTAACGGTAACAGTAATGGTTAACAAAAACAGGCAAGACCCATTTTATGAAATGCTTTACTGTCTCAATCTGACATTTGTTGAAGCACTTATCAGTAATTAGCTATTTTAATAACTGAAAAATAGTAACTAGTTACAGTAAATGTTTCAGCAAATAAAAAGAAAAATGAAAACTACATTTTCCAAAAGAATGAAAACAAATCCAACTTAAACTCTTCTGAACAGAAACATAATTTTGAAATGATAAAGACTGGATAATAACATTATTTTATTATTCAATAGTGTAAGCAGCCAATCATGAACTGAAACTACCCAATTGATGCTCAGCCTCCCCTGCAGCCAGCTGTTTGAGCGAAGATCTGGTCAGTGAGAGAAAAAAGGTGTGACCTGATAAACTTTTTGTCTATTGTCCAGATATATGGCAATAAAGTTTGTTGACAAAGTAAATATTAGCCTTGTGCAAACAATGACATTTTTATTATTCATCCTGTAATTATTATTCATCCTGTAACTAAATTGGTTGACACCCACAAATCCCACGTTGCCTTCTTTTTCTTCATTACATAGATCGTCATCAATCAACCAGGCATGAGACGATATGGGCCATCAATGGGCCATCAAAGCTTATTTCAATGGTAACAGTTGCTAAATTTAAAGAGTAATGCAAAACGTTAGTCAATACTGCCAGAAGTATTTTTTTTTTCCGCATAAGAATTTTTTTTGCCACACTGCTGCATACAGTATAAACACAACGCCCGAAAATGTTTTTAAATACAGTCCAACTAGTATGTGAGGACATTGCCTTCACACACGCAACTCCAAACAGGCGTTAAAGACTAACAATTTTGTGTTGAATACATTTGGTCTACTTAAGGTCAGTGCAAACATTCATATTGCATTTGAGATCACTCAAGGTAAGAATGTCACATATCACCCCATAAAACTGTGCTACTTTTCTGTGCTGTTAGTCTGGAATAGGATTTTATGAACTTTATTCCATAACATGGTGCTTAAAGACATTTTTTACCAGTAGAACAGTAAGCTTTCGTGCTTTACCCATAAAACTATGCTTCCTTGTTGGGAATTTGGTCTAGTTCACTCCAAATATCTGTTTCTATGGGTAGGTTTTTCTGAGAAATACGGACAAAATGAAGATTGAAACAAAGATTTCAAAGGTACGATTATTTATTAGAACTGTAACTGTTGAAAAAAGCTAAGTTGCTAGGGGGTTTAATTGCAGTCCTTGCTTGATATTATTGAATAACACCCCCCCCCCCCCCAAAATTACTAACTTTGAGTGAAATAACACGCTTATTTTAAAAGAAAGTTTATTTAAAAGAAGGCACAAGGAAAGTACTACAGATCCTAATTTAATACATTTTTAAATCCAAGATTTCAGTTTTTAAATTGACAAAAGCATCCCTCAGAACTCAAAGCGCTTCAATACTGTACTTACACAAAATAACCCACTGCTCAATATTTATGTTTTTTATGCATTACACAGAATAACTCACTGTTCAATATCTATGTTTTTATGCATTTTACAGAATAACTCACTGTTCAATATTTATGTTTTTATGCATTACACAGAATAACCCATTGTTCAATATTTATGATTTTATGTAGTTCAATTCCAAAGACAACCAATGAAAAAAATAATTCCAGTGACCTCACCTGTGCATCTGAGATAGACACCCGCTTGGACTCGATAGTGGGCTGTCTGGCTATCCGGGAAGCCACAACGGTTCCCTTCTCCTGAAGCGACATCTTCCTTCCAGTCAGGTGAGGATTCTTAACCAGGGTTTTCTTGACCCCTGTGCCATTTTTCACAAGACTGGAGGAGCCATCAGGCCCCAGTGAAAGTGTGGCCAGTTTGTCAGCCATCTCGGGGGTCGAAGATGAATCAGAGTCGTGGTCCAGCCCCGAGCGAGCAGGAGCAGTACTCATGGCCATGAGCATGCAGGAAGAAGAAATGCAGGGCAGTGACCAGGTCACTCTAGGGCTCTGGTTTCAACCTGTCCACATCCAGAGCCGGTCAGCTCGCACCAGAAGAAGCTGTGGCTGTACAGAACAATAAGAAGAGACAAAGTGAAGATGGGAGGTTTGCAGAAATATACCAGATATGTACAAACCTAAGTTAAGTAGACAAGTGGAAAAATAAACAATGTAAGTTTGCAATTACAAGCATTTTTTCAAACCATGGTAGCCCCAACTGTGACTTCAAAACTTTTGAACATTTAGAAGATTTTGCAATCTCTGGCAACCCTTAGCATAAAATCTTATGTCAAACAATCACTTTGAAGACTTGGAGCATTTATGAGTTCACAAGCCTTTCTAAAACCCGCAAATCTCTTTTTACACATATATACATGATTTTGCTTGTATGTGAGCCTTTTCTTAGATTTAAACATTACTATTATGTTTGTGAGAATTTATGAAAGTTTTCTTAAAATCTAGCAACCCTAACAATGACCTATGTTTCTAAGCCTCTATGCACATATTGGCAGATTTTGGCAACCCTAACAATTTATTTTTTATATATTTTAGGAGCACTTTCTCAATCTTTGGCAACCCCAAGTAACAACAAATACACAAGTCAGGTGAGCTTCAGAAAAAAAAAAGTTGTGAAAAATTATTTATGACCTTGAACAGTGAATGTACAAATTTTTAAGGCCTAAAATATGGGCTTTTAAACTTTAGACTCTAACAAGTTAAGTTCAGCTTTTAAAACTCACTTGACACATATATCGAGAAGCACATAGTTTGGAATTTGGTTTACAGTGAAGAACACGAACACCAAAATCAAATTTTTGATGTAATAAACTGCCGGATGGCAAACAAGAAGATGAAACAGTATAAAATCAACAGAATATGTGCGTTCATCCAAATAAATGTCACTGTTTCAATTTCAAATCTCTCCTAAACAAGTAGATATATTAACTCAATGTCAATATTACCCTCCCTTGACTTCATTTCCGATATTATTGAGGGTCAGTTATGCATTGATATGGCTATCTGTGATATTTTTGCCATTAGCTGAGTGCAGCATTTGGAAGTCAGCAGGTGCCAGTGAAGTCATGACAAGCTAATTGAAAGCAAAAATTGTGCTTCCTAGGAAAGCCAATTTCCTTAAACATGAGACAATTAGGCAAAATATCTGTGAACAAGAAGTGCTTTGTGAAAAATTTCATTCTGTATGTGTGCGTGCGTGTTTTTTATTGGCTGGATGATGTGGTAGGGTGTGTGCTTTGGCCTCTTGCCTTTTCTTGCTCTGCTTGGGACATTCATGAAGGCAAATTATGAGTGTACAGATGATTTGCAACAGAATGCTTTAGTAAACAAAACATGCTTGATTAATCACTGTGCTCTAGTTCAGTGGAATTCTATGGGTACAATTTAGATTGAGTTGTAGTTTAAAAGATGTGGACATGACCTAGATATCAACAATTCTTCTTCAGTTGTTCTGGATGACTGCAATGCCAAGTAATCTGTTGTCCTTAATGAAGGATAGAAATCTCTAGGTTAACTTAAACTTATTCATGTTTGTGCAACTTAAGAATGTGAGAGGTCTCAAATATAAATAAGCTAAAAATTATTGCAAATATGCTCTACATTATTAAACACTTATCTAAAAATACATGATTGGCTGAATCAAAAATTGGCTTTACCACATTATGTTGATTAGCTGTTTGGACAAGCAAAACAGCCATCAAAACATGAGTTTTTTTTTTAAGCTCAAAAAGGTGCTTTATTTTTGTTTAATTTTTGTCAACTGCTTATTTAGTAAGTTTTTATTTTGTAGTTATAAAACTTCATTGCTGCAATTATCTTTCTTGGGATAAATATGCATTTTATAATATATTAATAATATATTTTTTTAATGTTTAACATATTATAACATTTTATAACGTATTAAACATCATTGTTGAAAGAGAGAGAGAGAGAGAGAGAGAGAGAGAGAATGAGCAAGAGGAGTCTTTGAGCAGGTGTACTTATTTAATTGTGTTTTAATCACATGTTCTGGTGGAAAAAAGTGAATGTTTTTGTTTTCACTTAAAGGAAGCGGTTTATTGCACATGTGAACTCTCACAGGTTTTTGGCATAATTTTGCCTTCATTTAACATTTGTGTTTGTCCTCTGTGTAACCCATAAAATGCCTCTTTTAAATAATTTATAAAAATAATTTTACCCCTCTAGGCTATCACTGCAAACTTAATAACCTTCTAAAGGCAGTATTTATCTCATACAATGTCTTTGAATCACATCAAATGGTTGTGCTCCGCAAAAGGAGCCATGTACCCCGTTTCTCCAACAGTCATGCTTCCGCCATGCCTCCTGCCGGGTTGTCATTTTTGGCACAGAGAAAACCCAACAATTTTATATTACATCCAAATATATTATATATCTTATGGTAGGCAAAAGCACATTTTTGGCCCAAGACATCCAAAACACACTTTGTTTTCATTGTTTATCGATGCGGTTCTACAATGGTTAAACTTTCAGTTCAGTTAACTCATATGTTGAGATGCATTAGCGGATCATCTGATTGGACAGCACCCTTAAGGTATAACGCCTAATGCTATACAAGTGTGAACTTGTGAACTGCTTGTCTGTCCATACAGTTAATTTTTTCCTGAGTTTGTCTGTTCAAAATGAGACCCTGAGAGTGCCTGATTCTCAATACATATTCTTAACACAGGCCATGTGTGAGACAGTCGCCTGAAGCCTTTTGATTAACACACTGCAGACTAAATCTCAATGCAGCAGAATTCTACAAAGCTAAACACACAGGGGGTATTACTCAATTGTGAACAAAGAACATTTTACATCAAAACATGAAAAGGCAAGTAATAATAAAACAGTAGTTCACATGGGAGGAAGATGAGGCAAACGATAAGAATAGGAAACAGTGTGTGTGCAGCTTTTAAATACAAATCATGTTCACAAAGAAGAAAGCATTGAAACATGAAACATTTTTTAAGTGCTCCTATTGTGAATTTAAAAGGTCCCTTATTTAGGTTGACACACATGCAAGGTTGAAAAAAAAGCTTTAATTTTCTTATAATATGTATTTGACCAGATTTGGTCGCTAAAGCAAAATAATTAGTTTAGTGATTTGTTTGTAACAAAGCCCTCCCCTACGCAACGTAAACGGAGCAGTTTATGGAGCTGCTGAATGATATTCATCTGGCACGGTTTTCATCTTGTCTGGAGAAACTGTGACTCCATTCAGGTTCCCGGTGATAATATGGTTCCAGTTCCTTACATAACAAAGCATGAATTCATAGAAACTTGTGATTTTGAGCTCACTAACTAAAAGAGTCGCTTTAAACTAGGACTCGTTTCAGAAATTGAGCTCATTCTTATTAAAGTCTATATTTCGATTCACAAACCATGTTCATTTTTAAAACTCCAGCAGACCGTCCCTAAAACCTAAGTTCATGTTTCACGCAATGAGGTCATTTAAAAAAAAATTCTGTTATGCAGATGGCCTCTCTCTTACAGTTCTTAGTAGGATCAAATTTTTCTTAATAACCATTGTAATAGAATATTTAATCATTGTAAGTGATTCCCAAAGAAGAATGTATTTGTATGTATATTTGGGAGGAAACAGGAAGTGATGTAGAGAGGCGGGATTTATACTGAAAGTAAATCTCAAGGGAGGGGCCTTGTTCACTCTCTTTGCTTCCGAGTCGGCCCAGAGAAGAGCTGCTCATTTCTCTCTCTTTCACTCCTTTCCTTCCTTCTCTCTCTTCTCTTATTTCCTTACTCTCCCTTTCTCCCTCCATGATGCTTGCAATGTGATCACATGCTTCGTTGATATCAAGGTATGAGTTTAATTCATGTTTTGGAACAACTAATAAATTGCTGTCTGCGATTGTGTTCATAAATCATGTCTCATGAGTATAAAAATTCTATTACACCATTGAACTCATTAACAAAAAGAACTCTTCCACGGATGGATAAAGCTCCCTCATTCAGTCTCAAAGGTAGCAACACTGTTGCTGTTAATTCATAAATGTAAATATACATTTAATTTATAAAGGTTTCATCCAGTCAGGTTAAATATTCCATATTTACCATATTTTTATGCAATTTTTATTTATTCCTGTCTAAGTAAATCTCTTAGAGGTCCACATGTACCTCCTAAAGTCCAAAAATTGCACAAGGCATGATTTTTTTACAATAGTAGAAACACTCGTTTTTTTCACATCAATTGGGTAACTTGATAGAGAGAGAATTGAAGCAGCACTAAACATTTGGTAGTGACTATGTTTTACAGAGAAAAAAAAAAGGAAAATTACAAGCAGCTCTCTAACTAATCTAAGAGTAGCAGAACTATTCAATGTTGTTGACACATCTTGCTTTTAATTCAATTTACAACTCCTTTCAGAAAAACCTCTGTAATGGCATAGAAAATTAGCATAATAAATAAAGTAAATCCTTTTGTATCACAGCAGGCCAGTAACTGAAGCATGACACAGCCTCCGGAAACATAACAAATTGAAGCAAGACAAATGTCAAGGGAGTCATTCTCAATTTGACGGATTTGGAACGCACTTTCCATTTCTCAAGGTTAGCCTATCCCACATATTCAGGGCATACACAGGAAGTTCCTTCTGCAATCCCAGATGTATCTAGTCCCACGGAGCTCTCCTCATTAAATGTTTGCTGGACTGAACTGAAATGGATCAATCAACAACTAAAACTGAGCACACAGCGGCGACAGAAAAGTGTTTCTGACAGCTTCTTGCCAGTTCTGAAGAGCCTAGCCATATTACGTTTGTGGCGACCCAACTACGGTTTAATTTGCATTTAAAGCACAGTATGAATACATTCTGCAGAATCCCAGAAACTGCGATTACACAGTCATGTGATTAAACACAGTCATGTATGATTTTAATAGACAGAAAAAGTTTACTTTTTGTGTAGCTGAAGGCTGTCTGATGACAATCAGTTCTTAAAAAGAGCAATTCATGATGCATGTACAAGGCTGGAAGTTCAACAAATCAATACTTACAGAACTACTGTGACTTTAGTGTATAAATGCTAATTTAGTTTATATTGATTGCTTCATCACGGTTTTTATTTTAGATAATTCCAATTCTGTCAAATTAAGACTTCAATTATTTATTACATTTAAATTTTTGGAAAAATATAGAACAGAAAAAACTTTGGGGAAAATATCGAATTTCAAATCGGTATCACAGCATTGATCAAATTAATCAAATTTAATTTTCAGAATCGTTCAGCTCTACACAAAACGGAAGATCAACCTGGAAATAAGAAATGTTTAAAGATGGAACTTGTTGGAGAAGTAAAATGTAAGTTCAGCTGACTTTCTAAACGACAGAGCTGTCAGCCCATGTGGTAACTCCTACAGTGTTTCCCGGAGCATCAGAGTGAGTAGGAACTTGCAGATGCTTCCATTGTTAACACAGGTGCTGGATTTCCATTTCATACCCAAATCATCCGCATGGGGAGTGCAGACATTCTACATAAACAAACATGTTATTGAAGCACTGAACATCTCTCTTCTAGAAACAGTAGGTTTTTGTAGCTTTCCCAGAGGATGAGTAGAAATAGAAATAGAGTGAAGGAGCGATGATATGCCAGAGAGGTGAATGACTGATCGCTGCATTCCCACATTATGCCTCCTCTCACAACCATTCATCTATAAAGCTTTGATGCAAACTGTGATAGAACCAAACGGTTACAGGGCTGTAGCAGTCAGCAGCTGGAAGTAATAAAGGCTACCGTAAACAAGAGAAAGATGTCTCTGATTAACTACAAAATAATTAAAACACAATTTAATTTGTTGAAAAGTTCCATTTATTCCACAGGCGAATGAGTGCATTTTCATTATTAGTGTTGTTGGATTATTAGTAATTTTTTAATAAAAAAAAAAAACTAAACAAAACAATATTTTCTCATCGTCATCAGAAGCAGTGAATTAAAAATGTCCTCAAAGGCCAAAAATGCTATTGTTTAGAGCTAAATCTACATGAAAGATTTTTTTATACCTTTTTGATCAAAATTTAAATTTAATTTAGTGCCATGCACAATTTCAAATTTTTTTTATTCAGAATTTTACATAGTTTAAGATGTACACAGTGATCTAGTAATTTATACTGCTCCCTTCCGTATACTGCTCAAGCCAAGGGGGTTTTAAATGTATGCAAATTCTGTATTAATATTGAGATGCCAATTTATTTTTTTAACCAATTACAGAAGATATTCCAATGGATGAGTGTTATTATAAACTTTTTTTTTAATTCTGCATCTACAGATAACTACATTATACTATGAACAATTATATAAGGAAACAGATTAAAATGGATTTCAAAAACTAATATATGAAGCAAAGCACTGATGTTCTATCCTTGACATAACACTCAAAAGTTTTTTACAGTAGGAATTGTGAAATATTCTGTTACCCAAGCATACAGTCTAATAGGATACAGGGGAAATGTGTTAAACATAAACTCCAAAGTTTGTGTTTTTTAAATTGACACCATGTATGTGGTAATATGCAAGTTTTTGGTAAAACCATGCAAAAAAGTATGTTACAAAACAATTCCTGTAAATAGGGTAAGCATATAGGTAATTATTATTTAGCTTTTCCAGAAGGTTTCTGCAATAAAACAGCAGCATCCCATCAGTTTAAATAACCACAATTTGAAGTTTTATCCTTGTATGTTGCACATATACCCGGTCACTTAAAGATCTTCTAAACCAGGGGTCTCAAACTCAATTCCCGGAGTGCCACAGACCATGCAGGTTTTTGTTCCAACCCTGTTTCAGGAGACAAACCAGGAGCTTCAACAGAACTCAGAGGAGATAAAATCAGTGGATTCAGGTGTGTTCAGTTAAGGTTGAAGAAAAACTATGCAGAGTTGCGGCACTCAAGGAATCGAGTTTGAGAGTTATGACCTATGGTCTAGACTTTATTTACTAAAAGCATGTAAGTGAGATTTGTCCCAAAGCACAAACAAAAGAAATCTGTAAACTGCTCCACCTCCAGGTGCATAATTAAAGTGGTAATACTTCAGAACCAAGTATTGTTAACTGTTTTCCAATCAAGACAGTCTATAAAAATACAACAGCCTCTGCTTTCTCTTTAAGAGGCTGGCAACCTCCAAGGGAGAGTGGGAGCTTTGACGAGATGAATATTGACAGGCTTTAGAGCACTAGAGCATAGAGTAATTCTAGGACATGGCCAGTGTACATGCAGATGAATGCAAATGGGATTTCACACATGGAAGAACAACTAGACAGATTACAGCAAGTGCTTAATATGTCAATGCCTGCAGAAGAAGCTGTCCAATAGGCCAAATCTACTGTACACTCTTAGACAGAAGTTATAGCAGTAAAAAGCTGGCCAAAAATATAATTGTGCTGATGAATTTGATTTAGTCAAGATCATAATCTCACTGCACATACTTCAGTCTTGTAGCATCCAGAGCTTCTTTTACTAGTCTTAATGTAGCTGAAAGAGCCCTGGAAGTGAAAAAACAGCTAAAATTACTTAACGGCAGCACAAACACTCTTCTCTGAAAACGTCAGCAAAAAACAACAACATTATAATAGTCAGACAATTACTGCCTACAGTACCTGTTCTGAAACTAAAGCTACACTTTCTCCTCAAAGTAAAACACAGGTTATACTGGTGCGAAAGTTTCTACTAAATATAAACCATAAGGGAAAATCATCAGTTGGAATATTTTCATCAGAGAAATTGACTACATTTAGCCATCACTAAAAACGTGTGGTTATCTACACACTGCTTGAGATGACCCAATGAGACCTGCACAATTATCTACTACAAGCCTTTGGTCTCCTGGCTGTTTGAACCTGGGTTAATTTCCAAATAGGTTTGTCCAGATGGCAAGAATCCCTCTCATTGGATCCCCACTCTTGAGTCTGTATCCACATTTTCATGTCAACCCCGGTAATTAGAAACACCCTGATAAACTGGTGACATTGGCTTTCGTGAGATATGGCATGCCAAATATAATCTAATGTCATGTGGTTTCACATAACGTGGTTTCGCAAAGCTTCATGTTACTCACACTGAGTAAATCTGTGGGAATGAAAAATGTATGCAAACATATGAAACTAGATGTTCTTGATCGTACGCCTCAATGTTGTTTCAGGGCAGAACAAAATAAATGTGACACTTGCTACTACTGGAAATACAAATGAGTTTAACCAATCCACCCACGATTCAGGATTTCCAACTTTCTGAACCCAACTCAGACGTTTCGCTAGCGTTCCGCTGGTTTGACGTCTGGGGCCTAAACTAGTCTTTATTTGAAACATACAGCAGTCCAACCAAAACTCATTCAGAGTCTCAAGGAAAGTAGTTCTGCAAGCGGATGGAAGGATGATGGGTATTTGCAAACATTAGAAAAAAAAACTGCAATAAAACGAGCCAAAAACAGAAACTTTCATCAAATGTCTAAAATGGAAGAAAGAATGACCTAAACACATCAGTTCCATCAAAAAATAAATAAAAACAGTAGCCTTCTTAAACTTCAGTCAGGTACATAAAACATCTGAGACTGTTTGGATCTAATTCAGACATCTGCTGTTTCACATTTTAAGACCAAGAGCGCAGCAGGGTCCCTCAGCAAATGGCTCTACAACTCTGTTCTCCATCTACTAAAAGGCCCCCGGAACATGAAGTGTGAACTTAATGGCCACTTGTAAAAGGCAACTACTCCTTTTATGGATTATACACAGACAAGCTCATAACAGATGTGCAAGACTCAAACAAAGCCTGATGAATTCACACACGATTACGGTCAAACATGTGACATTAAGCATTTACTAAATATGTGTCAATAAAATGTGGTTGTATATCTGAATTATCAAAAATAAAACGCAATTCTGATCTACATCTAAGAGATAACAGTAAGAAAAGTTTTGTGCTCTGTTGCACACAAGTGACTTAATCAGCACCTCAATGCAATTTATTGGAGGATAAAAAGAATCATATATGTATATATATATATATATATATATATATATATATATATATATATATATAGATACATACATATATGTATATATATAGATATATTATAATATATTATAGTATATAATATATATATATGAATATATATAATATATATATAAATATATATATACTTATATATTTAGTTATCTTATTAACTAATTAATATTTATGGTATAAAACTCATTACTGGTGGGTAAATTAATGTTGTATCTTTTCAATAATAAATAATAATTTTTGTTTAACTCATCTCCCTGTATTTTTTTCCCATTTACTTTTTAACGTTGTATACATCTATATGTCTATGCCTATGTCACATCTGTCCACCGTAGCATCATGTCAACCGTTCAATCTTAAAGTCAATGTTTCAGACCTAAACAATTTTTAATAACCAGTTTAAAAAATTAAAAATGTTCCGTGATGCTTTTCTCATCATCAAACATTTTTAATTTATGTTGCTGACATTAGCCGATACATGCCAATTCTCAACTGCAAAATCCCCAATATACTACTACAGGAAGCTTTGTTTTCATGGGTTGGTAGTTCTTAATAACTCTGACTTCCTAATGTTGATAGTCTAACTCAATTATACTGCAGATATAGAGTCTGAAAAGTGCCAAACAAGGGTGTTAACAAGAGTGGAAAGGAATTATTTTTTTATTTAACTAAAGATTCTACAACATTTTAGCTCTGGCTTTCATGTAATCATGTATATTTGGATGCGGTTTTTCAATCAATTAAAATGAAAAACATTAAAAATAAATTTTTAACACATAAAAAAAACTGAACTGAAACTGAACAGAATCCTGCAAACAATGTTGAAAAATAACATTTAGGTAAATAACTAATCCAAGATGCAAAGCCGTATTGTCTGTCGAGCTTATTCTTCCTTAAAAATCTCATCCAACTGGTCATTAAAACAGGGGTTGTATATTCTTAAGCGACATACAAGACAAGACATAAATGTGAAGTTTACAGCATCACACATCAAGCGGATTGCTTTAGCATCTGAAGTCCCCTGAGATAAACTCATCGCTGCTCATGGCTAGACCCACAGAAACTGTTTAAACAAGTTACTCCACTTTCATGTTTCTCAAGTTAAACTTTCAAGATCTGTGAATCAATTGTAGTGTCAGAATTAGCTATTGTTTTATGTATGAAGATATATGTTTAACAGCCAATAGTTAACAAAAAAATCCAACAAGGCAGAACAAAGAACATGTGCAAGCTTCATTCATTCAGTCATGACCAGCAGAGAATAATCCTCCCTGCTGAATCTCATGTGCTATATATGATCAGACTAATTAGTCACTGCTAATCCCACACTAGGAACGGACAAAGCGAGGACAGACAGATCAACAGGATGGAGTGAGAATGGGAAGCCATCAGCAGCAAAAAAATGGAGAAAATAAGAAGCAAACAAAAGCTGTATGGTAGAAAAATGGGTCTAAAGTGCAGACAATTTTATAAATAATATAGAATCTGAAAGCGCAATACAATGTCATGTTGTCAGAATAATATATTGATTTACACAACACAAAAAAAATAGCTCTTTTAAGCCAAGCACTGATTCATGCGGATCAACAGACATCTAACACTACAGTCGTGTATGGAAACCATCAAGTTTCCAGCCACTGCATTAGAAGAATCCATATGCATTTTAAAAGGTTAGTGTTGAATGCCCAGGAAAATTAAGAGCTGCTCTGAGGTGCAAAAGTACATGCATTGTTCACTTAATAATTAGAAAAATGTTCAGTCATTAGCATTCATTTCAAACAAAGCACTTAGAAATGTGCAAACACGGAAGGAAACAGATCGGCTCACAAGAGGGTAGCAATAACCCCTCCTCCTTTTTATCCGTAGCCTCCTCAAAGACTCATTAAAATGCTTCATTAGGATTCAAAATTCTGATTGTTTGCAAACCTTTTGATTATCTGGCTTTATTCTCCTAATGAATTCAAACAAATCAAACTGTTTTTCTAACTCTGCATGCTGCAGACAATTGCACACAGTCACATATCTGTAAACATGAAAGACCATAATGTACCCTTGATTCATACATTGATTAACTTCAACGCAACATCATGAGAAACCTTTATTATTTCTTTTGTTAATTGTAATTTATCCTTAACTAAAAACATACTGTTGACAAGCTGTGCTCGGTTTCTTTTTTAAAATCTTCTTGTATTGATTTTCTAATGCTGTAATAAAGTTGATGCATAGAAGGTTTTCCACTCATTGAAAATAGAACCAAGGTGATGAGACTTTCCCCAACAGAGCACCAAATACATGTTTATAATATGATTTTCGGTCTGTTGAACAATCCGTGTTATTAGGGAGAGAATGGAATCTGGAGTGAAGTGGGAAAATATACGATAGAATTCAATCAAATAAAAAAGTTTGAGCAATGTTGGGTCCTTGACAACAGCATTACAAAACGAATCGTTGGGAAGTTACAACTGTTTTTAAAACATATTAAAAAGTAATTTTGAAAAGTAATCAAAAAAAGAAGAAAAATTTTGATAAAAAATTTAGTTAGGGTTTTGTAGTTTTCTGTTCTAGGCTCAGACACATTCTTTCGGTGTTCTCAGACGTTGCCAAAATGTGTTTTTAAAACTGAAACTCCACGATAAATAAAATGAACAACATGACGCCTGAGGTCACCAATGAAATTGGATTACATGCTGGGAAATAAAGCTGATTATTTAGCTGTTTGCACTTGTTAAGATAATTTTGCCATTCTTGTGTACTCCCAGTTTCAGCAAAAAAAACGTTTAACCCTAGCTTGAAGTTAGACTTCAAACTCAATTTGTATCAAAGCAAAGTTCAAACATGTCAAACAAGAATCACAAAAAACTCACTAATTCTCAACTAACAAAGTAGAGACAAGTTTGAGTGCTTTAGACTGTAATCCGGGTGACTTTAATGGAATAACACAGATTACTCCATTTTAAACAGTCTCAGCGAAGCTAGCGGGTTTCACTGGTGTCTTCAACCTGAACAAAGTCTACCAATGATTGAGAGCAGATGCAGAGTTTTAAATCATAGCACCCAGCAATCCATTGCAATCAAATCCTAAACTGACCTTTACATGCACTGCTAACCCCAATAAATATCAGAAAGATATTAGAACATGTTTTCTTTACTCACACATGCTGAGAGCTGATGGAGGAGTCGGCTGCTGGATGCAGACATGTTTTGAACCCTTAGTGTGGTGACCGTGGGGACCCAGATGAATTAATTTCATCCATCGGTTTATTCCCTGGAAACTCCTGGATGTTCTCCTGTCAGCCTCTATAAGACAAAGCTAAAGCCTCCTGATAAGTCCTGATCTTAGTTTACAGACTGTCCAGGCACAACACAGCAGCATGAGAAGGTCTAAAGTGAATAGAGCTAATTTAGTGTATTCAAACAGAAGGAATTTTGGCTTCTCTGTTAAAACATTGACACTCAATATCTGTAAACTTGTCCAAAAACAGATAGAATCATACTCTAATAAAAACTGTAATGAGACAATTTTCAAAAGAAAATTAATTCAGTGTCCATTTTAACACAACTTTTTGATTGCCAAAGTGCTGTATAATAGCTAAAAACTGTTTAGAAACAGATAAGATAAAGTACATACATGAGAAGGTGCAATCAATCAGTTAAACGATTTATCAACGACATACGTTTTAAAAACTGACAGTGAAGACTAATGCCAGTCGGTAGACGCCAAGAAGGATCAGTCATCCCAGCATTTTAGCCATGATCTAGGGACAATCAGCAGCCTGGCTTGTGAATGGTTGTTCTTTTAAAACCTCTGTTTTACAAGGCAGTGCCAGACCATACCATGTGTAACCACCATTTCAGTCATAACCAGAAATCGTAGGTCCAGATCTGAGATTGCTTGTTACTTGTGCCAGAAGCTTTGCTGAAATCTTGTCAACTCGGGAAAAACAATTTATGCCTTCACATTGTGTTATAATGGCTGGTAGATGAACATGATACAGACACGTAAACTCTGAACATGCTGGTTTAAAGTTTTTACTTGTGAGAACTTTTTAGGTAAATCTAAAAACCTTTAGTATAAAAGAGTGAACGTTGCCCTGGGAATGTCATCCAAGTAGATGGCATGGAAATGAATGGCACCTTCAGCTCATTAGGAGTGGCCCAGGAGCTTCAGGGCGTGACTGGGAGAATAGGCACTCCACAGCTGGAGGGTTGTCCCCTGGAAGACTACCAGCCATGCAACACAGGTTTGAGATAGATCTCCTCCTGGTCTCATAGATATGATGTCAAAGCAACTGTGGATGATCCTTGCCTGCCACATCGATTGCAGTTTCGTTCTAGTTGGACACTATTCTTTCATGCACTCCTTCAACTTCAAAAGCCTCTTTGCACCCTTCACAGAATGGGTTTGTTTTCTTACAGTAAAACCATCCTCCAAAGACATTCCCTTTGTTCTTTAAACTAGTGTTTGTCACTTGCGACTTTACACTATTTGAAACATTCTCAAATCCTTTTCTTCATCTCTTGTCATGTGATATGTGACATCATTAATTCCACTGTGCAAGTCATTGGCACAGGACACAAAATGATCCCCATCATATGGATCCCCATATCAAATAACTGGTAGCTGTTTATTTAGAAACCGCATCTGTAATGAGTTTCCTATTTTAAATCACAGTTTCTCTCACAAATAAAATTCACACCAAAAAACAGAAACAGAACATTCAATAATACATGTACTTTATAGTAAATAGGGTTTATGAATGGTGAAAGGTGAAAATACATAAATGTCTTGAGAGTTGGCCCTTAAAGCAACTGTGTGCCTCCAAAAACACACCAACACATGCCTCATCCTGAAGGTGAATCTATTAAACAGCGAAGTTTCAAACACAGGAAAACATCTCGTACTGTCTGGTTAATTATTTGAGGAGGATAACGTATAAATAACTTTAGAAAAAAGAACAATGGTGGGATTTTCCCCACATTTCCTCTACTAATAGGGCTGCCGAGTTGGTTGATAAGAGCATTTTAATGACGAGACTCGCTCCAAGGACCATAGAGCACAGAGAGGTGTCAGAGTCTGAGAGCGTGGGTGAAAGCCGACCTGTGTTTGGACAGTCATCACTCAACAAAGGCTGAATCACATCTCCATCATCAGGGGAGGGCTGACATTTACTAGCTCATGGTTTGCACACAATGTTTTCAACTGCACTAACATTAAAATAATAAAGGATAACAGTAATGTAGACTTAGTACCTAATGTTTGCTAATAGTGTTATAATATTACCTTATACTTAAAACGTAAAACAGTCAAGCAATTGAACCGTGCTCATTAGGAGCGCTTCAGCTCTCAATAAGCTTCAGTGTTTCCTATATGATTATGCTAAACTGCAAGATGGGCTGCAGTCATTATCTGAACGTAATGGATTTTTAAAACGAATACCAATCAAAATTTTAGAATTACTTCACACAGTCACATAATCAGCATTCCCCAATGATAAGCATTTCAGCTACTTATTTCTACTAACTAACTAACTAACCATAATCATGCTGATAAATCACGCTTGTGTTCCTGGAGCATCTCAAACAAAAAAACTTAAATGAACTCCTCCTCTGTACCAAAATAAAGGCCACGTGCCAAAAACACATTAACCAAAAATCTTTTCAGTTTTCCTAGAAATCAAAACGTAATAAGCAATGCTAAAATAGCTCAGCATAACATTGAGCTGAAAAGCTGTTTAAATTTATTCTTCACAATGAACAAACAGCACAGTCCGGATGTATTTAAAGAAAATTCATTACGTTTCAAATCTATAACCTAAAATAATGGGATTCTAACATAAGGGTTTTATTTTGTTTTGTAAAATCAGACCTTGTACTAAATAATATTGCAAAGACAACATCTTTGGTTATTTCGTGGCTTTATCACACTCTTGCTCCCCTTTTAGCCTCTAACCTTCAAAATCAACAGACTTTGGGGTCCCAGGAAAGGTTGACTGTGCCGAGGTTAGCATTAGTTGATGGTAACGAGACTAGAGAGACTGATTTTCAAAAATAACTAAAACATACATACGTATGCGTCTAAAATGGTGAGGAGTCGGACGTCAATCACTTGTTGTGGCCAGTATTAAAGAAGGAAGAGAGAGATTAAAGCAAGAGCTGCAGACTCCTACCATTTGGCTCACTCTGCAGTGAGGAACCTCTCAATCAACTTGTGTTTGGCAGTGATTAGAACGCTTTTCTATTAACAAACTTGTGGTAAAGTGCAGCTCTGCCGGACAGTTTGTGAATAGCTTTAGCTTCACATTGATCTATTTCTAAACGAGATATTAAATCCACTTCACTAGTCCATGCTAGCAAGCGCAGCTCATCTGACTTTAATAAATTTAGGAGCAGACTAACAGATTAACTTTCCGACTTAAAACATAGTTGTAGTTAACAAAGGAGCTCACTTTTTAAATCTGTGTCATTTAGGTATCAAAGCCGTTTTAGTCCAATTGTGTTTTTCTTTACGTTTGCTGCTCACAGCTGCTTGTGCATTAAAAGCAAAGAAAACATCTGCCAAGTGTAGACCCCAGACAAATTATTGCACAAACTAGTAATTGTTTAACCTTAAACCCTCTACTGATACTAAACTCAACTCATCCATGCCAGTTTGTTACTGTTTCTACTAAAAACACATTTTGATAAACAATAACAAGACTTGCAACAATAATAACTAAGTATATTTAAGTATATACACACAACATGTTTAAGCCCTGTGACCCTATGTGTACATGACCAAAGGTCAATTTCACCCCCATCCTATAAACCCTGAACTCATATATAGGGCAGTCTATTAGCACACGTTTGACTAAGTTTCTACATCTATGATAATGCAGATCCAACAACTCTGTGTTCGTTTCATTATCTAGGAAATAGAACAATGATTGGTTAGCTAGACTCAACTATTTGTAGTCTATAAACGTTGATGTACCAAATAGACTACATTTAAAAGGTACATTTAATGGTAAAAAAGCTATGCTCTACTCCAATAGAAGGCTGTGAATTGCAGCAGCTATAATTCTTTCAGCATTTCTCTTGATAAATCCAATTAAAAGCACTGGAAACCTAAAAACAGAGTGTCTTTAAACATGCACATGGGTGAGAATGAGAGTGCAAGGGCTTTACTCACACAGAGTAATGGCTTTTACTTGAAAAGAAATTAGACACCATGACAATAATGGTAGCCATCAAGCAAGCACTACTAAAATGTTTTTTTCTTAACTGCACAAAATAGAAAACAGAAGACTCAAACATCTTAGTGAAAATAAGAACGAACACAGCAGAAGAGTTCACATATAACTGGCCAATCCAGAAATGCCAATACTTGAAGAAACTTTTAAAATAGCTTTTAATCAAAAGGAGTATAAGTTGCACCCTCAAGACACTACCAATTATTCAATATTGTAGAGCACTTGTTCCTAGCAAAAACTGTGTTCTTCATTTAATAACTGCTAACATTTACAATCACATACTGTGTGTTGATCGCTACAGTATAGCCTAAAATCATTAGCTCAGAATTATTGATATTTTTTAATTTGTGGGCTCCTGTATATTGTTCATCCTCTGTAAATCTGCAAATTTGTTCTTATTTAATTTTCTGCATGTATTTAATGTACACGTGCCAAAATTGACAACAAAAAAACATTGAACTTGAATTTATGGTCATGTACTCTTATGAGGATTGCTAAAACTTCATCAAATGTAAAAATCGGTTGTAGAGAAGAAAAACATTCATTAGTCTCGTTAACTGAATGAAGAAAACCTGTTGGTAATCAGTGAACCAAATAGATAATATCTTATCTACGATAACTACTGTTTCACAGTTGTACTCACATTTGTTTAATTTTCAGCAACAATAAACTAAGAAATTAGTACTAATACAGAAGCCGGGAGGTAAAGGGGGGACAAAAGCAGAGGGCACTAGCCTTTGAAAGGGTGGCGGGACGGGGGGAGAGAGACAGACAGAGAAAGAGACAGACAGACAGAGAGAGAGAGAGACAGACAGAGAGAGAGAGAGAGAGACAGACAGAGGAGATAGAGAGAGAGAGAGAGAGAGGATAAGAGAGAGAGAGAAGACAGAGAGAGATATAGATATAGAATATACACACACACACACACACACATAAGAGATATATATATATATATATATATATATATATACACACACATACTCACACACAATTTTGAAAAGCTTACTTAATTTTTATTTAACAAAATTTTTTATTGCTTAATCTCACTATTTAGTCTTATTTGTTGTTCATGCTTTCCCTTCTCTTGCTTAATTCCTCTTGGCGAAGGATTTGGCCCAGTTTCATTCAAATATAAAAACTGATAAATATAAAGCAGGAATCTGATTTCTCGGACAGCTGTAGATGGGCAGCATAGTTAATCCACAGCCAGATCTCTTTAAAACCAATCGTACAGATTTATGATATAAGATTTTGAAGGTTTGATGTGCCATATGGAACAGTAATCAAATACATATAATTTACTTAGTGTTCCATTTTTTCATTGGTTGATTTCATTTGAAACATTTGCTTTGTAAAGCATCTCAACTCGCACTATTCTCCAATCTAGCCTCCGTTCTGAAAATGGACACTGTGTCCAAGCCATCTGTGTCTTCTCACAGTACTCTCATGGCAAGATGACAGCTCCCTCTGAAACAATGTGTGTGGTAAAAGGTCATAATGCCACAAGACAAACTTGATGCTGTTCACCATATCAGGACACACAGCATCAGGGTCTGAAAACAGCTCAACTGAAACAACTTCAAGCATTCAAACATCTAGGAAAAGTTCTCAGGCTTCTACTAAACCGATGTCAAAAAATCCTATAGTGCACTAAATGATCATTCTAAATTAGAAAAGTCCAGGAAAATAAAGAGGGTGGAATTATACAAAGCACAGGCTTGACATTTAATCCAAGATCTCTAAAATCTACACACAAACACAAAAAAGTTACCAGCAAGTTAGGTCAAATCTCAGTCTCAACGTATACACTTTGTTCATTGTCTTGAAATCTTTGCAAATACATTTTTGCATTGCCTTAATTTTAATGTAAGTTTGAATAAACGCATAATATAATGTTTATGTAAAATTCATGTTAAAACAAGTGCACCAGTCATTCAGAATCATGAGCTTGAAGAGATTTGGC